>OY987311.1:35837929-36437929 GCA_963920655.1 Geranium rotundifolium | reverse complement strand
ACCAAGGAACTATTCGTACATTGTGGAATAGAAATAAAGAATGCCACTCCTTCATAATTTTGTCATCATCTATTTGTTTTCAACTAGGTCCGTTCAACGATGTAAAATCTCACAATGCGAAAAATTGGGTGACTTTGGTTCTTCTTCTCAAGCTCGACGGGTTCCGGCGAGTCTTCGGTCAGTGGCAAGAAGTCGAGGACGACCGACGAAGTCGGTCAGAGGTTGGAGAAGAGGCCGACGAAGCTTGAGCCACGGTCATAGGATAAACAATCAAAATCTTCACAATGGCATGATTTTGAAAATTTGAAGTCTGGTCAAGGGTATTTTCATCTTTTTACTTTAAATTTTAACAGATTCCATCCAAAATTCTAACGGTCGATGCTAAGTGTCAATTTATGATCTCTGGGTGTAGCTCACTGTCCATTTTAAAATATGAGGTAGTTAAGTGTCTTTTGGTGATTATTAGTTGTGATTTTGTGTCTTTCACCCTTTAATTTATAATGTTGTTAGTAAAAATCTGTTGTAAATAGGATGCTTAGTGATAATTTGATTCCACACTTCTCTTCTCTTCTTCTCTCTCATGCCACTCCATTTCCACTATTTCCACCCCAATTCTCTAGTGCCCACAACACAAATCAAAGCCATGTCCTTCGCCAAAAGAACACAATCCGCCACCGCGCTCCGATCACAAAATCGAATCCCCTCCTCCCTCCTAACCCCGATTCTACATTTCCCTAAACAATAAGAAAAAACTCGCCATCGATTTTGTAGTTACTACGGTTTTAGAGATTGGCTTATTTTTAAAGGAACTAGAGAACATGTCAAAGAATGTCGAAGCACCCTATGCGACATCTTGTGTGACATTGTTGACGGCGTCTCGGCAAACATTCTGATCGACAGAAATCAAGAAAGTGCAGTTTCTACAGAAAAGTACAAAGACGATTAGGAAATTCCAGAACGACTTCAAATCTGGAAAGAAGAAAGACGGTGATTAAGAGGAAACCCATTAGGGTTAATACTCATCCTCGATTGCTATAAAAGCTTAGGCTACCCCCTTAGCAATCGTGTGGTTCATTATTTGTTTCCTAGAAATAATTTGCAAAACTCTTAGACGTGAAGGTTTGCGGGCTAAGAGGTTGCAGATTGAGCTAAGGATATTGTGCATCACATAACTATTGAGAGTTAGGTGATTGAGGGTTTGCTGATCGTGTGAGTGAAGACTGCACGCAACCACCAAGTTCAACGAAGACTTGAACCGACAGAGCAAGGCGATTGCTCGAAGAGTGGAATCAAGACGGAGTCTTGGATTCAGGGGGAGTCCCTGAGATAGGTTGCACTGTAAAACGTAGCATAAAGTATAGATCTAGGGATGATCACAGGTACTTGTATGTTCTGACGAATTACTGATAAGTGAAACCTTTCCACTAGGCTGAGAGCCCCCAGACGTAGGTGACGTTGCACCGAACTGGGTAAACAATCTGCTGTGTCATTGTTTATAGCTTTATATTTTATGTCCTGCATCATCTACACAAGAAGTCATACACAGTGTTATAGCTTCATACGTAACATTGTGTGTGACATCTTGCACGACTATTTCAATTGGTATCAGAGGGGGCACCTACAGCTTTAGGTGAGTTCCTAAACAAATATTTTGATCAAGATGGACAATACCAGAGAAGGAGGATCCATCAATCGACCACCTGTTATAGATGGAAGCAACTACGGCTATTGGAAGGCTCGAATGTGCGCCTTCATGAAGTCACTTGACAACAAAACATGGAAGACTGTGATCAATGGTTGGAATGCTCCACAACTCAGTGATAATGATGGTAACCCTATCGGTCCAAAACCAGAAAAAGACTGGACTGATTATGAGGACGAAGAATCACTGGGAAATTCTCGAGCTCTGAATGCTATCTTCAACATTGTTGACAAAAACGTATTCAGACTAATCAACACATGCACAACTGCCAAATCCGCATGGGATATCTTGGTTGTTGCATATGAAGGAACAACTAAGGTTCGAGAACAAAAACTGCAATACCTGACAACCAACTTCGAAGCCCTCGTCATGAAAGAGGACGAATCAATTGCAGAATTCAATGTTCGTATTCGTGATCTAGCCAATGAATCCTACTCTCTGGGAGAACCAATGTCTGATGAAAATTTGGTTAGAAAAACCCTGCGTGCTATTAGCCCTAGATTTAAGATGAAGATCACTGCAATTGAGGAAGTTCATGACCTCAAGATCTTAAAATTCGATGAGCTAATGGGGTCTCTAATGACTTATGAGTTATCTCTGCCCAATATTGACAAAAGGAATAAAGGAGTTGCTTTCAAAATCTCAACACACAAGCAATCAGAACCTGAGGATTCTGATTCCAAAGAAGACATCGACGCTACAATGGCCCTTCTCACAAAAAAATTACAACAAAGTCATGAGAAGATTCAGTCGAATGGGTGGACGGAATGTCACAACAAATGCTAGAAACAAAGCTCCACAAAAAGCTTAAACAGTAGGAAGTCTTGGCAGACCAAACAGGAGTGGAGAAGAAAACAACAAGAACAATGGACTTCAATGCCATGAATGTGAAGGATTCGGCCATCTTCGCAGAGAATGTCCAAATTTCCTCAAACGACAAAAACGAGGATATAATGCCACCCTATCAGATGATGACAATGAAGATAGTGGATCTGAAGAGGTAAGCAACTTTGTTGCATTCACTACTACTATTTCTACATGTAAACTTGATAATTCTGCCAATATCAATAATGATCTCCACCATCCAACTCCAAATGAGAATTGGACTAAAGAGCAACTAGTCGAGGCATACAAAAGCTTACACACCAGATGGATCAAAGAAACTCTGATCCTTGACCAACAAGGAGAACGGATCATCAGTCTTACCAACGACAAATCTAGATTTCTAGAGACGATGGTGGAGCTAAAACACGAAATCACCAGACTTAATGGAGAAATCATTCTTATGACTAAATCGGAAAAGATGATGAATCCTAGCATAGAATGCCTTGACAAAATCCTATTAGTAGGAATGTAGTCCAAGGATACGACGGGACTAGGGTACACACACGATATCCCCTCGACAGCAGTGACGAAGTTTGTCCCACAACAAGCCATGGTTGACAAGAAACCACTAGATACCCCAACACATCCTACAGGACGACCTACAACAAATGTCATGACATCGTCTACAACATGTTCTTGTCAAGCAATGATCAAAAGACATCCTCCACACAGACAACGATACTACGGAAAACCAGCTTATCAATATCAGTGGATATGTCATTATTGTGGTCAACGAGGTCACATCAGACTATTTTGTTTTCAACTCCATGGGAGGAAGCAAGCTCAGCTACCACAGAGACAAATGAGACATCAAAGGCATCTCTCAACTCCTCAGAAAACATCCCGCCTTGAATGTAGACCATAAGAATCTAGTCTATCGAGCTAATGTTGCATATACATCCTTGAGTGCTTCAACAAAAAAGGACTGGTATCTCGATAGTGGATGTTCTCGACACATGATAGGTATTCTAGAGTTTCTTTCCAATCTCAAATTATATACAAACTGCTATGTTACTTTTGGAGATGGGATTCGAGCTCGAATCATTGGAAAAGAAGTACTCAAGCATCCAGGAGCTACTTGCCTAACTGAAGCATTACTTGTAGAAGGACTTAAGGCAAACCTGATTAGCATTAGCCAGATCTGTGATCTGGGTTCAGAAGTGAAATTCACTAAAGAAGCCTGTATAGTGAAATCTCAAATTCACTATTCTACAAGGAATCCGCTCAATGGATAACTGTTACATCTGGTCGCCCGAATCACATATCGAAGCAACAAAGTGTCTTGTCTCCAAAGCAGAAGAAATCAAACTGTGGCACAGAAAGCTTGGACATCTAAATCTTAGAAGTATACAGAAGGCAATCACAGAACAGGCCATTACTGGAATTCCAAACCTGAAAATCGTGGAAGGAAAGATCTGCGGAGAATGTCAAATTAGAAAGCAAACTAAGATGTCACACAAGAAGCTGCAGCATATCACCACCTCTCGATTCCTTGAGTTAATACATGTTGACCTCATGGGGCCAATGCAAGTAGAAAGTCTTGGAGGAAAACGCTATGTCTTTGTGTGTGTAGATGATTACTCACGATACACATGGGTTGACTTCCCTCGTGACAAATCAGATACCTTCTCGATCTTCAAGAACCTATGCATCTAGGTCCAACGAGAAAAGGGGAGATAATTGGCAAAATAATTCGCCTTCGTAGTGATCATGGTCGAGATTTCGAGAACAGCAAATTTGCAGAATTCTGTAACTCAGAAGGGATAGCTCATGAGTTCTCAGCACCAATCACTCCCCAACAGAATGGCATTGTTGAGCGCAAAAACATGACTCTACAGGAGATGGCTAGAGTTATGATGCTGGCCAAGGACATACCAACTCACTTCTGGGCAGAATCACTTAACACTGCTTGCCATATCCACAATCGAGTCACTCTCCGACCAGGTATGTCAGTAACTCATTATGAAATATGGAGGGGGAGAAAACTCAATGTTAAGTACTTCCATATCTTTGGATCCACTTGTTATATTCTGGCTGATAGAGAGCCTCGTCGAAAGCTTGATCCAAAGAGTGATGAAGGCATCTTCCTTGGTTACTCAAGGAATAGTCGCGCGTACCGGGTCTTCAACAAACGAACCAAGACCATGATGGAATCAATCAATGTTATTGTTGATGATGACTGTGAAGATGCCTCAGAAGATGCGACAGACGAAGACGGAGTCTAACAATGGTAGGAAGGATGCCATTACGGATGTCAGAGAAGATGCTAGTAGCAAATCAGAAAACAACGATGCTTGTCCAAATGTCAATAATGATGAGACAGTTCCTGAA
Source organism: Geranium rotundifolium (assembly GCA_963920655.1). Lineage (NCBI taxonomy): Eukaryota > Viridiplantae > Streptophyta > Magnoliopsida > Geraniales > Geraniaceae > Geranium > Geranium rotundifolium. The sequence continues at coordinate 36,433,011 of OY987311.1, read as the reverse complement.
ACCAACAATAAAAATCCCTCGCGAAGAATCCAGGCTAACCATCCTATCTCTAGAGTAATTGGAGACCTAAATGTAGGTATACAGACTTGGTCAAAAACTCCTGAAGACTACAACGAGGTGATAGGTAACATATGCTTCGTTTCAAAGACTGAACCCAAAAATATCAATGAAGTCATCAATGATGAGTATTGGGTCAATGCTATGCAAGAGGAACTGATTCAATTTGAGAAGAACCAGGTGTGGGAACTGGTGCCCAAACCAAGTGAAGGAAATATCATTGGCACAAAATGGATTTTCAAAAACAAGTCTGATGAGCTTGGCAACATCACTCGCAACAAAGCCAGGTTAGTTGCTCAAGGGTATACTCAAATTGAGGGAGTCGACTTCGATGAGACCTTTGCTCCCGTAGCAAGACTTGAAGCAATCCGTCTCCTAATAGGGATATCATGCCATCTACAGATTAAGGTTTACCAGATGGATGTCAAAAGTGCTTTCCTGAATGGAGATCTCAACGAAGAAGTGTATGTATCGCAACCTAAAGGATTTGTTGATCCTCACTCCCCTGATCATGTGTATAAACTCAAGAAGGCTCTCTATGGATTGAAACAAGCACCAAGGGCCTGGTATGAAAGGCTCACAAAATTTCTGATTCAAAGTGGCTACGCTAGAGGGAGAGTCGACAAGACTCTATTTGTGAAGAATGAGGACGGGAATTTGATGATAGCCCAAATATATGTCGATGACATTGTCTTTGGAGGGATGTCAAGAAAGATGGTAGAGCAATTTATCCAACAAATGCAATCAGAATTCGAGATGAGCATGGTGGGAGAGCTTACGTACTTCCTAGGCTTCCAAATCAAACAGCTAAAAGATAACATCTTCATCTCTCAGAGCAAATATGCAAAGAATATTGTCAAGAAATTTGGGCTAGAGAAAGCTTCACATAAACGGACACCTGCAGCTACACATATCAAGCTAACTAAAGATGATCCAGGAGAAACCGTCGACCAACACCTATACAGAAGCATCATTGGTAGTCTTCTCTACCTTACTGCTAGTCGACCAGATATTGCCTACTCTGTGGGAGTATGTGCACGATATCAAGCTAATCCCAAGGTTAGTCATTAGATGCGAGCAGATTCGAGTACCTCAGGTCGTCACTCGGTCTGTGCACCATCAACGAGCATTAAAAGTTGCAAAAACGGTTGAGAGGAGTTGGTTGGTACCTCTTCATGAACCGGTTTAAAATTCTAACACATGTCATTGGGCCAAGCATACCAAAAGCCCATATAAAGAAAGGAAATGTCACAAGATACGCTCGGTCTCCAACAGATTTGATTTGAATCAACCTGCGTTTCAAAAACCAAAAACCTAGTCTGCCTCCTCTCGTTTTTGCTCTCATCTCCCTCACCTCTCACAATCTGTGACGAAAAACTTACTACCTACACAAACATGGTGAAGACACGGAGCACCCTAGCACCAAAGAAGGGCACTGATAGGCGACAACCTGAACCAAAGAAGGCAGAAGCAAAAAGCTCCAAGAGCAGCAATCCAAACACCAACAGACATGGAGTCCAAATCAAAGGGCTAAAAAACGCAGAAGAAAGCCGAGGAATCTCCCAAAGAAACCTCACCGGAGGAAGCCCCAATGCCCACTTTTTCCCGAGTTCCTAAACGGTCTCGAACCGGAAGCTCTGCATTCTCCATGACAGGCCTAACAGAGCCAGAAAGGGAGACTGATCTTGGCCAAGGAAGTCGAGAAGCTTCAATGCAGATTGTTCCTGTTCCAGTATCAGCAAATGTCCCAGGTATCGACTCCTCCATTATTTCAAATACCGATACCTCTAGAAATAGTGATTTGTTGGAGTCGCTACTGGAAAACCAAGACCCGCCTCAAGAAGGTGTGGTGGAGGAACTAATAAATCTTGAAGGAGAAAAGAATGACTTGACCCCGGTCAGTCATGGGTTGGAGCGTATTGCTGAAGGAGAAGGAGAGGAAGAAGGTGCAACAGATGTCATTCCTGAAGCCACAAAGGAGGTTGTGGTAAGAGAAGAAGAAGTCGCTGACTCGGAAGAAGCCGAGGAAGAAGTTGAGAAAGACGGAACCAGAGACGGGGATGCCAATCTGGAAGAAGCTGAGAAGGACAACAGTGTTACCGTCAATAACACAGAAGAAACACCTCTGGATGCCAGAGAAGATGTGACAGAAGATGCTACTGAGACAGCACACACGGTGTTGTCAACTCTGAAAAAAGAAGGTATTAGAAGAGAATGAAAGTCTAGCAGTGATGGTTGGAAAACTCAAGGAAACCAAGAAGAGAAAGGAGGTAGAAGATGCTGGAGGCCCCAGCAAGAAGAAGAAAAAGATGTCCGTCAAAGAAAAAGGGAAGAAAGTTGTCTCCAAAAGGAGATTAGTGGATGAAGAAACTGATGATGACGTAGAGGAGGTTACTGCAAAGGAAGCAAAGAAGGGAAGAAGCCTGAAGACGGTCAAGAACACCTCGAGTTTTCCTTACGACAATGTGTCGTTTCACTCTGCAGACAGTGCGAAATGATGGGAATTTGTGTTTCAGAGAACAGCATATCCCGAGAAGACCCTGTCGTCGGAGCTACTGGGACTAGAAGCCATTGTCCAACTCGTGGAGCAGGCAGAACTTATGAAGACCGTCACTGACATTGGTAACCACTATCCCCTCTTGGTCAAAGAATTCATTGCTAATTTCCCTACTGGGTTTGTGACTCCAGATGATCCGGACTGTGAGAAGGTATATGTCAAAGGCCTTCGTTTCAACATTTCCTCTGACATCATTAATGCATTCCAAGGGCCTTCGTGTTGTACCTCCACCTGACCTGAACAAAGTCCTCAAGGAGATTACTGGAGACAAAAGCAGAATGTGGCCTACCAAGGGCACCGTGGCAGCCTCGGATCTCACATCCAAGTACTTCATCCTATTCCGTATCGGAGTAGCGAACTGGGGTCCATCCACATACGCCAGAAGCCAAACTGACCAAGGCAAGGACCAGTCGAGCCACAAGTGCCGCCCCTCCAACCAAGACCACCAGCAGAGATGCAGTTATGCTTGGAAGAGAGATAGCTGTGCTTGACAAGGACATCGTCAATCTAAAGACAGCTCTAAAGCATCTCTCCCAGCGACGATCACACTGTGCCAACCTGCTAAAATCAATGTCTCCTCCAGGCTCAGAACATGATGACTCCTCCTCTCCACCAAATGCTACTAAAGACACTCCTCAAGATGCCTCCACTGACGCTACAGAAGAAGAGACTGCTAGTTCCAATAGCAGCTCTTTTTGATCTTAAGATCTTTCTGATTACCGAACAACTGAACACCTTTTTATTTGTATATGTTTTGAACAATGTTTCATATGTATTCTCGACTGCTGATCGAGGATATGTATGAGTTAAGTTTGTGTTTTGCTTATTACCTTGTTTGTTAGAAATATTTGTTTAAATTTTGGCTCTTTTTGAGCCAGCAAGGGGGAGTAAGAGAAGATGACGACGACGCAACGCGGCGACGCAATGATACGCACGATGACGAGCAAGACGACGCGATGGTACGCGAAACGCAAACGCAGAGACTTAAAGAATGCCATAAAGAAAGATGTCGAAAAATACGATGCGGAATGCGACGAAGAATGCGACGAAAATTGCTGACCTTAAAAATAGCCAAAGGGGGAGATTGTAGTTACGACGGTTTTAGAGATTGGCTTATTTTTAAAGGAACTAGAGAACATGTCACAAAGAATGTCGAAGCACCCTATGCGACATCTTGTGTGACATTGTTGACGGCGTCTCGGCAAACATTCTGATCGACAGAAATCAAGAAAGTGCAGTTTCTACAGAAAAGTACGAAGACGATTAGGAAATTCCAGAACGACTTCAAATCTGGAAAGAAGAAAGACGGTGATTAAGAGGAAACCCATTAGGGTTAATACTCATCCTCGATTGCTATAAAAGCTTAGGCTACCCCCTTAGCAATCGTGTGGTTCATTATTTGTTTCCTAGAAATAATTTGCAAAACTCTTAGACGTGAAGGTTTGCGGGCTAAGAGGTTGCAGATTGAGCTAAGGATATTGTGCATCACATAACTATTGAGAGTTAGGTGATTGAGGGTTTGTTGATCGTGTGAGTGAAGACTGCACGCAACCACCAAGTTCAACGAAGACTTGAACCGACAGAGCAAGGCGATTGCTCGAAGAATGGAATCAAGACGGAGTCTTGGATTCAGGGGGAGACCCTGAGATAGGTTGCACTGTAAAACGTAGCATAAAGTATAGATCTAGGGATGATCACAGGTACTTGTATGTTCTGACGAATTACTGATAAGTGAAACCTTTCCACTAGGCTGTGAGCCCCTAGACGTAGGTGACGTTGCACCGAATTGGGTAAACAATCTGTTGTGTCATTGTTTATAGCTTTATATTTTCTGTCATGTGTCATCTACACAAGAAGTCATACACAGTGTTATAGCTTCATACGTAACATTGTGTGTGACATCTTGCACGACTAGCTGATCAAAATTTCAGATTTTCTCAATTGCATATCTACCACCCCCAAAACTCCGCGAGGCCCCGCCGAATCGAAGAATTGAAACCCAATTCCTCCGGCGGAGCACGGCGGTGAAATGTATTCCAGAAGACGCATTAGACGTGGCGCAGAGCGCTCTCGTGTCCCACTTTTCCCAAATCTTTCTCAATTCAACAGTTCAAAGCCCCCTACTTTTTGCACCCATCAACCCCAATCTTCACCTCAGAACCAAACCCATCAACAACAAGCTCACCAAACCTGCATGGGTTCTCAACACCATCGCCTTCCTCAACTATCTCAAAACCCCCAAATTCGAAATCACCAATCTCACCTCTGTCTTGATTGTTGGGTGATTGTCTCGAAACCACTCTCCAATAAAATCGAAAGTGAAGAACGAGCCGGTAGGTTTAAGGTCAGAGCGGTCAGGTGGGTCAATCGAGTCACCGAGCTCTCCTTCAATGACGGGTTTGACGAAGAAGCCGACCATGTTCGAGGAAGAGACAGACACGGGCTTGCAGGGAGAAGGGGCTTGAAATCCCCGCCATACGTTCTGGGTGACGAGGAGGGATTTGAGGATAGGGAGCGAGATGAGTGAAACAGAGAAGGGGTGGAGGGCACATATATGAAAATTAAATGAATAGTTAAGGGTATTTAGATCTTTTCAATCCAACTTTAATAGTTCATTCAAATGTTAAGGGTATTTTAGTAATTTTACATGATAAAAATGTTAAAATCTAACAAAAATGGAAGGAAAGACCAAAAGCGAAAAAAAATTCATTCATGAATAGTCACCATGACACAAAAAATTATAGGTGTGGCCATGTGAGAAACAACCTGTTTTAGAGTGTCCACCTGGAAATATCATGTACACTGGTTAAACTTGTTTTTCATCTATGTATACATAAGGGTTTTCTTAATTTTGTAGGTCACCTAAATTAAAGTTTTTATCACCATTTTATACTCCGTAACGGATTAATGTGAAATGACGCTTTTCAACTCTAGTACAAACCTCAATTACCACACAAAGGTAAGAAGAAAAATCATCCATTGGATGTTTCTAATCCAATGGTTCATATTAATAACCTCATTTGATAGTGAAATAATACAGAAAAATATGGTAGGGGTACCGTGGTCATTTTAGGTATCAATTGAAACCTAATAGTTTATAGGGTTAATTACAAGTTATTATATCTAGTTGGAAGTCATTTACAAATTACTATATTTACTTTAAAAACTTTCATTCGTGCTCACCTAATTGTAAAAATTTTACACGTTAGTATTTTTTCATCCAAATTAACGTTTTTACTGTTCATTTTTTTGAAAATACCAAAAATACCCCTCTATGCAACATTTTTACTGTTCATTCTTTTGTTGGGTTAATTACAAGTTAGTATACCTAGTTGGTGGTCACTTACAAATTACTATATTTACTTTAAAAACTTTCATTCGCGTTCACCTATTTAAAAATTTTACAATTTGCTCTAACACCGTTAAATTTTGGACGATTTTTTTTTTAATGTGAATTGTCTAAAATACCCCTAATTATTCATCAAATTTTCAAAATCATGCCATTTATGACATTTTTTTGCAAATTTCTTTGATTTTGATTTTTTTTGCAAATTGTGTTAAAAACACTTCCATTTTAGCCTTTGTTTGTTAGCGAGACATGTCACATCCTTGAAACCATCGCCCATTTTCCGACGAGTCTCCGACGAACTTCCAACATGAGTTTTTTCTCCATTTTCTTCTGCCATTGAGGATGGACAGAGCAAGTCAAGGTCTGTTGCTGGTTCTGATAAGCTTTTGGAATACTTTCTGGCATATTAGGGATTTATTTCAGCCTCTGTTTTTTTAACAAAAAACAGAGCACCGAAAGCTCAATTATCGGCAACTCATCTCGGCTTCGTCTCCACCTACTTCTGCCGCGATCCCGACTTCCGCCACCAACTCGACGGATCACAACCATCTCACGCCAGAATCACGCCAGCCACCGGCAAGAACCTCTATTCTTTGAATAAAAAAATGGGGTAATTCCATGTCAGTACCCTAACTTTGCTTCATTTCGAAATCAGTACCCTGACTTTAAAACTTTTTTTGCCGGTACCTGAAGTTTATTTACGTTGCAGTTAAGGTAACGACTGTTAAATATAACAGAATTTGTGTGCAAAATGTCTAAAATGCCCTCAATAGTTTTGGTCTGTTAAACTGGTTTGATTGGTTCAATTGATATGATTATGAAATTACTATTTTACCCCCAATTGAATACTCAATTTAACTGATAAATTAAGGGCAAATCTGACTTTTCATTCACACAAATAATAAATATAATTATTTAATATTTAAATATATATAATAATAATAATATATAATTAATAATAATATTATATATATTTAAATATTAAATAATTATATTTATTATTTGTGTGAATGAAAAGTCAGATTTGCCCTCAATTTATCAGTTAAATTGAGTATTCAATTGGGGGTAAAATAGTAATTTCATAATCATATCAATTGAACCAATCAAACCAGCTTAACAGACCAAAACTATTGAGGGCATTTTAGACATTTTGCACACAAATTCTGTTATATTTAACAGTCGTTACCTTAACTGCAACGTAAATAAACTTCAGGTACCGGCAAAAAAAGTTTTAAAGTCAGGGTACTGATTTCGAAATGAAGCAAAGTTAGGGTATTGACATGGAATTACCCCTAAAAAAATAGAGGCTCTGCTGGTTCTTCTTCTAGCAAGTTTTGGTTGTCATCACCTGCAACTTTGCGGACATTATAAAAATCACGATGCGCTGCACTTTTCTGAGCAAGAAACTCTCTATCCGCATTGAGCATCAAAGAGATTAGTGGAAGAAAAATGGTTGTCCTTTACCATCTTTACTTGCATAAACATGGATGACTTCTTTTGGCATACAGTTCAGTGAAGTATGCCCGTTCCCAGAGTCAGCGCCCGTTCCTGCGGTGGTCGACGGACAAGAAGAACTCAAGTCCGATTCTCTGCTCCAATTTATCGGCGATGGTGTGTATGTACTCATCCTCGGTGTCTCGTCTTCTTCCGGCCCCTCCCCATTTCAAGCTCCCATCTTCGTCCACCGTCGCTCCGGCCAATAGACAAAAAGAATGAACAAGAAAAACTGTTGTAGATGAGTGGAGGAGGGATGGAGGGAGAGGGGTATTTTTGGTATTTTCAAAAAAATAAATGGTATAAACGTTAATTTAGATGAAAAAATACTAACGTGTAATATTTTGACAACTAGGTGAGCGCAAATGAAAGTTTTAAAAGTAGGTATAGTAATTTGTAAATGACCTCCAACTAGTTTATATATGAGCCGCTCATCCTCCCCAAAACAGTTTCATCTTCGACCTCAAGAGATAACCATAATCAACAACGAGGCACGATAAATGAACCAGATACGTCGGACGACGGCGATTCGACGAGATTCAACGGTGGTGATTCACCGCAGCGTCTCCGGTCGCCGCCTCTCCATTTTCAACGACGAAGATCCAACCAGATGTAAGGCTCCTACTCGACGTCCCTCCATATCGACGTCGACGGTCGAATCGTCGTGCTTTAGTCGCCTCACTACCGCCGCGATGACGATTATGACTCTGCGATGACTATCTCAACGACGATCAGGATGCCGACAACATCAGGCGACATGGAGTTTGTCTGGTTAATCTCCGGATTACCGTCGGATAGTGTGTAGGGTTTTGGAGCGTTCAAGATCATCGAGATAGCGGAAGCATAAACAAAAGCAACTCCAAACCTTGTCCAAGAACATGAACCATTAAACGTCAAGGCAAAAGCTATTCCACAAGAAATTTACCTTTTAGTCTTTGTGGAATCAAGAAAGAAGAACTATATGATCTTCTTCTCTAGAGCAAGTCCACACCAAAAGGATGATCCTTAAGATCCTTCACAAAGAGCCTACAAGAACTAATATGTGAAGAACGAGAGTGCAAGAAGAGAGGAGAGAGGCAATGTGGCCGGCCAATAGAGAGAGAAAAGGAGAGTGTGAGTGTTTTGAATTAATTCTTCATTTGTCTACTTCATCATCACATAAGGCATGAGTCATTAAAGTGACAAATGATGAAGGCATGGGTTAAAGGCAAGTCATTACCTAAACCCCTTAAATCACTCACATCTTAATCAACAACACCAACTAAGCATGGTGTGTGGCCACCACCCTTGGACCCACCAAGGTGGCCGGCCACTTGGGCTTATTGGGCCTTATTTGGGCCCATGTTGGGCCGGCTAGGTGACCTCATGGGCCGAGCCCAATGGGCTCGCCCATGTGGTCGTGTGCCGTGTCCAAAATTTATCCGACCCTTTTTGCCGTTACTTATCAAACAAAGTCCGATGCGACATCGACGAAAATCTCAGTTTTCTCGATTCGCTAATAATTATATACTCAAGCCGAACCCATGGCCCAAAACCTTCAGTTTTGTCCATGTGTTGCTCCTCAAGAAACGTTAAGGTTTCCTTGTCTCAAGTTATCCATCTTGTATGTGTGTGACCCTCCAGGCTCATGCCACCGTTAGCAGATCGGCGCAAGAGATCTCTCTTGCCCGATCCATCATAAGTGGTCTCTAGTAAGACATTATGATTACCCAAGGTGCATGATGATCGATGATTCGATTTAACCTTGTGCGTACAAGTCACTATCCTATTATCTCTAGACATCCCGATTGATCACAAGGCATAGAGTCGTCATCCTTGTTTAATCAATCATTGTTACTTGATATGTGAGATGGATGAGAACTGATAACCCGTATCACTGGCATGGCCATGCTCTTTCTCTCAGTCACTCTCGATCAAGCGGCCTTAACGAATATCTTTCCCATACCGTAGTACGAGGGATAAATCTTTTAGCCGTCTTTTGTGTCACTCGTATAATCCATTCCGCCACCCAATCATGCCCGTTATTGCAATCCTGTTACGGAAAGCGTTAGGCGCAAGTTAAAGCCGTACGTCGACCGCATAACGATCACAAAGACTCCTTGGTCTAAGGATATCGTGACAAGCTATCGTATTTGAATATGTTCATGGCTTAATCTATGAAACACTATTCAAAGCGGGTCTTGCGATATCAATCACCTCATGATATTTATGATATGATTCCGGGATCCCACATCCCAATGATAAGCAGAACTACATCATTGAGAACCATACTCATACTGGTCGCTTCAATTGAAGTGTATATTAACCAGAGACTCGTTAAGTGTGATCCGTACAGATTTATGGTTCTACTACTTTAGTGGTCATAAATCAGATCATGCTTAACATATTACTTCAACACATAAGTAATACAAAGCCGTTTTATTTATTACAAACGATGATAAATATACATAGACATTTATAGACTACTAGCAATTGGACTAGGGCACACAAATGCTATCATAATGGCAGTCCCATCGCCACGCTACTGCACCCGACGGTCGATTCTCTGAACTAGGTTGTTGTTTATTGACGTTCATGTTTTGATTCTCGCAAGATTTTGAGGGGCGTGATTTTTATCTTCTGTTTCCTTTGGTTTTGTGATAATGTTTATTGCTTGGGTTGATTGAAACCAATTTTTTTTGTTATTGATTTAGCATATAAATTTGTTTTTATAGTATAATTGAGCTCAAGTGATAATTTTTAACCATGGTGGTAGGTGTGGGTGTAGACTATAGAGAGGCTTATGGTTTGAATGACCATTTGGTGAATTAAACTCAGGATGTGAATTGTAGATGATTTATACCACGTATTCAATTACAGTAGTTCCTGTTTTGACTTTAATTGAGCTTTGAATGGTAAGCGCATAGCTCAAAATCAGTTTAGTTTCCTAATTTGTTATATTATTTTACTTGTTGTTCATGTTGGGATAATATTGTTCAGGGGGCAATAGGCACAATGTTTGTGCGAGTGGGAATGAAAGGACTACATAGGCTGATGATTAACAATGAAACTTTGTGTTTTGAATCGTGGAATTTCACAATTTGATCAATGAAACTTTACGGTTTGAACCATGAAACTTTACGTTTTGAATCATGAAACTTTACGTTTTGAATCATGAAACTTCACGTTTGAATCATGAAACTTCACGAATCAATTCATGAAATGATGAAACATATTAGAAACTCATAAAACCATGAAACGAAATCATGAACTATCACTTGATGAAACATACCAAGTGATGCACATGAAACCGCTATAGGCGAACCGATGAAATCAATTTTGTGAAACTTGATTGATTTTATAATAAATAGATGAAACTGATTACATGGAACCTCATTAGTACTTTAATAAAATATAACAATTAAATAATTAAATGATTGTACAAAAATACCAAATTATCTTTATGTTGGTGTCAAATACCAAAATAAATTATAATTACATTAGTATGTCATTGATGAGTCAGCGAAATCCCACCCATTAATTACAAATTTGACGGTTGAGAAACGTTCTAACATTTATATGGTGATATATGGTTTGTGCTCGATTTTAATCCCTCCCTTCCATTGTTTAATTGATTTATGTTAAAAGTTAGGGGCATATATGGTTAATTGATTTTGCCCCTCCCTCTCTTCTTCCCACAATTTGTAACCCATTTTGTTCAACCTTGTGGAGTAAATTACATGGTTTTGCCCCTCTCTCTATAATTTTTTTGGGGTAATTCTATATCAGTACCTCAAGTTTGCCTCATTTCGAAATCAATAACTCATGTTTGAAACTTTTTTTTTAATACCCCAACAATTTTTAAGTTGCCCTCAATAGTTATGATTTGAAATCTGACCGGTCTAACCGGTACAAATCCAGTCAAACCGGTTCAATTTAACTGGTTTAATTATTAATATTTATAATTAATAATTGAATAATATTAATAATTATTTTAATTTAAATATTAATATTATTCTTTAAAGTTGTTTATCATTTGATTCTCTTCGATTTGATATACTATGAACCCAAAACGGAGGTCGTATAAGAGAGTTATTCCATTTGAAAATTTCAATATAATATTAATTATTAATAATAATTTTTTTTTATATAATTAAAATAATAATAATAATTAATAATCAATATTATTTTAATTATTAATAATTAAACTAGTCAAATTGAACCGATTTGATCGGATTTGAACCGGTTAGAGCCGTCAAATTTCAAATCATAACTATTGAGAGCATTTTATACATCTTACAAACTAATTATATTATATTTAACCGTTGTTATCTTAAATGTAACTTAAAAATTATTGGGGTATCGACAAAAAAGTTTCAAACTTGGGTACTGATTTCGAAATGAGGCAAACTTGAGATACTGACGTGAAATTACCCTCTTATTTTTTGATTTTTTTCGTGCCCAAGTAAATCAATGTGGTGAATTTTACTTGACATTGTGGTTACTTGTTAGTAGGAATCTCATTCATTTTCTGCTCTTTAGTTTCTTTGGTTACAAAGAAACGATAAGGTTTAAGAAATTATGATAACTTGAAATTGTGATCTAAAATTGCTTCATTTTCTTCAATTGGGCATAGAAAATAAGCCTTAAGAATCTCAACTTTCCTACATATTTCAAGGAATCAAACATAAGAACTTCGACTCAAATCACGGTTTAGTTCAATTATATTGTTCATCTTGTTTATGAAATCAAGGTTTTTTCAGTTGAGAAAAAAATTAGATTCTCTAATCTACATGGCCAATGCGAGTTGTGAAGGAAGCGCATGTCTCGAAACCTGCCAGACAAATCAACCACATTTGACCTCAAATTCGTGGCAATCGCATCGATCCTCGTCATCGAAGTTGGCGGCATGGCTCTCCCCTTGGTGGGCAAAATAATTTTAAGGAATCAAACATAAAAAGTTCAGATTTGGAGTTTAGGGTCAGAGTGAGGATTGAGATCGAACTCTTAACAAATTATTATTAAATTTGATACTCATTTTTTTCTATTTATTTTAAACCCAGATGGAAAGTTTGAAACTTTAGGGTCAGAGTAAGGATTGAGAGATAATTGTTTGATTCGATTTTGATTTGAGCATTTTTGGTGGATTGTGTCCTGATTTCTTCCATTTTAGCTGCCCATTTTTCCTTTATAGCTTAGAGTTTGGTTCGATTCCGTTTATGTGAATCAAGAACTCTACGAATTTTGTTATTGTGGGTTTGTTTAGGTATCAAGTATATATAGATTTTTAAGTCGACGATTCTCTGAGCATATTCATTGGAAAAGTGCAGGTGGTGGAGAGAGAAAAAGAGGCTGACACATTTGAAAACAAAAGAGGGGCAAAATCGTCATTTAACGTAATATGTTACAAATAAAATGGTTATAAATTGTTTGGTTTAAGTGACCAAAAAAATTAAAAAAAAACTATGTACTCAGTGAAGGAATCCATGGGTTCCAAACAATAAACTTCATGTTATTATAATCGTGAATTCATGAAAAACTTTGAAGATCAATATGAGAATCAATTTTCATCACATAAAAACTCGCAAAGCCCCTTTTCTTTCTAAGTTTCTTCTCTTGTTTTTCCTATAAACTAATTGAAGAAAAGCAAAAAAATGGAACAGGTGGTTGGGGGGGATCAAAAAAATGTGGAGAAAAATTTGGGAAGTTAAAAGACCAAAAATAAAAATAATTATTATTTGATTTCCAAAAAATAACTTCCTAAATTTAAATCCATTAATCTTTATATAATTACCATTTAATTAATATTAACAATGGGCTAGAAGCTCACATATTGGGTTATAATTAAACGGTTAAGCTAGTCCGATCCAATTTCCTTAAACCGATTTCTAGTTTACACCAATTCGCTTCGATTTAACTAAATCGAAAGGCGAATTATTTTTAATCTTTCTAATTCTCACATATTGATTTATCCAAATCTTTTTTGCTATACCTTGCTTAAAGTGTGTGACACTCTAGACTCAAGACCCGTTGACTGACTGGCGAAATTACTATCTTACTCTTTCCATCATAAGTGGCCTATAGCAAGACATTATGATTACCCAACATCCATGAATATCGATGATTGGATTTAACCTCTTATCGTCCATGTCACTATCCTTTTATCACCCGATATCCAGATTAATCATAAGACATAGAATCATCATCCTTATTTAATCAATCACTGTTTCTCGATATCTGAGATGACTGAAAACTGATACAATGTATCTCCCGCATGACCATGCAATATCTTTCAGTCATACTCATCGAGTGGCCTAAACAGATATCAATCTCATATCGGAGTATGAGGGATAAATCTCTTAGCCATCTTTCGAGTTCACTCATGTAACTTACACTTAAGTCGATCAAAGCCCTTATCGCTACCCTTTTACAGACAACGTTAGACTGAGTCAAACTTAGATACTTACTACACAGTGATCACAAAGACTTCTCGGTCTAAGGAAACAATGACAAACTACGATATGTGAGTACGCTCATGACAACATCTATGCTACATACTCACCATCGGGCCGTCCAATATCATCTCCCTGATGACATCTATGATCTAACTCCGACACTACCTTGCCATGATCAATAGATCGTGATCATAAAGAGTTGGTCTCATACTGATCACTTCTTAATGAAACTTAACTAATCATGTACTCATTAAATGTACTTCTTTCTGATCTACAGTTCTACTATTAGTGATGACACACATAATGATATAGATCAAATTACATCTAATATATTACTACAACACATTAGTAATATAATGTCATTTTATTTCTTCAAAAAATGATAAATCATCATATACATATGAATTTATTATATTGGATTAGGGCACAAATCTAACACTCAGATGAAAAACAAGTATGAACAGGTGCACATGCCTGCAATTACCCCTAATTATTATGTCATCTCCAATTAGAAAGAAGACATCATCTCCTTTGGAAGGTGTGTTCTCCAATGAGGAAGGGAGCACAAATCCAACGAATTCTGATCCAACATCCACTCCAGCGATTGCATGTTTTAGCATCTTGGTCAAGTCTTTGTATTGATCACTGAGAAAGTCAAACCTTTCTCCAACCAAGGTACAAATGCCACTTACTGCACTTAGAATTCTGTGATTCACGCATAACTACACATATTTTTTCACTTAAGAGATAACCCAAGACCTGTAAAATTCTAAAAAGATATTTATCAAAAAGACCAAAATACCCTTTGAAGAGATGTGAGATATTTTTATTTGAATGAAAAGACTAAAATACACTTGTGAATGTCTTTAATTTTCAAAACATCTCCCTCTCCCTCTCTTTTCTCTCATACCTCATCTCGAATCTCTCCGATTCAAACCACATAAACTATAAACCCTGTCCGAATTTGCTTGGTTTCTCGTGTTTTTAGGAGTTGATTCGTGAACAACATACTCTACGGATAACATCAAATATAAGTTGAAAAGGTTGTACAAAACTTCATCTACCTGTAAATGTAATATAACCATCACACTACACTTGTATGATATAATGAAAAAAATGATATATTCCCTTTGTTACCGGCTTATTCATTTCCAGTGCTCACAACTCCCACCATTTAAAATCCGCAGAAAAGACATAAATTATAGATCTCGAGTCTCTTCACAAAACTCATTCCCTCTGCAGTGACAAGTTGAGATATATCAATTGCAAAAGGATTAGATTCAATTCAGTAAGCTCAACTAATTATGAAATGAATGCTGAGGCAAATGAGTTCATTTTAATCTAAATATCAATAATGCAAGTTCATCCTCATTCCCATGCAAAAGTTTCATACTTGAAAATGGATACAAAAAAGTTACAACATTTTACCTTTTGACGTTTAGGGTTTGGAGAGGATGGCAAGTTGGGTGGTACTCTTCCATGAGAAGAAGTTGCAACGTCAGTATCATTATCCTCTTGAGACTGTCATCATTCGAATTTCAAATTTGCAATTACCAAACTGAAGCAAGACACTTGATACTAAATGAATAGTTAATTAATTAGGGTTTTCTAATTGTGTTATGTTTCTTAATTTGATTTATTTCTTATTATTCCTTATGTAAAGGAACCTCCTCTTGTAATTCATAATCAAGTATCATCAATAATACTATTATATTTTAGAAATTCAACATGATATCAGAACAAGGTTAAATTCGATCCTAGTCATGTGGCTTTGCCCGTTATTCCGTTGTTCTTTTTTCATTAAAAATTATGAATTACTGTTCATCGTCACTATTCGCTCCAGTATGTTCATACGCACTGCTCATCAGTGTTCCAAATCTGTTTCTCGTTAAGCAGTCCGAGGAGTTTTCTATCCTCACCGCCCGCAAGTGAAGTTTCTGCAGCTCAGGTCCAGCCGTTCGGTTGTCTCCCGGTCTCCGTCAATCGTGCATGAGTCTCACGCGCAGCCACAAGTTTTCAATGCTCGTTCGCCAAGTTTTCTGCTCTGCTAATTTTGTTGAGTTTTGCACCGTCCTAGTTGCTTGAAATTGTTTCGCACTGACGTAGTTGCTTGAGAAGTTTTAATGATTTTTCTTAAAAATCACCTTTACACCGTCGTTATGCGACGTAGTTGCCGTTGCCGCACCGTCATTATATGACTTTGTTGCTTGAAAAGTTTGGTGATTAATCTTAAAATCTCCTTGCCCCGTTGTTATGCAACGAGTTGCCGCACTGTCATTATATGACGTAGCTGCTAGAAAAGTTTTAGTGATTCTTCTTAAAAATCACTTGTTCTCATATCCGTATAATCGGCATGATTGAAGATGTTTTGCACCGTCGTTGTTCGACGTAGATGTTAACTTTCCTATTATTCTTGCTTCACGTACAAGACTTGTGTTACACGGTTTGCACGTGAGGGGAGTGTTAGAATAGTTAATTAATTAGGGTTTCCTATTTGTGTTATATTTCCTAATTTGATTTATTTCCTATTGTTCCCTATATAAAGAAACCTCCTCTTGTAATTTATAATCAAGTTATTCTCAATAATACAATTATATTTTAGAAATTCAACAGATACTAAATGAACCGACATGCTTACTTGTGTTTGTCTATTTTGGATTACAAGGGGCAGGATTTGGTGAAGCAAATTAGATAAAAACATTCCTTCATTGCTAACTCGGGGCTCTGCTTCCTCTGGCATTCCTGCATTCAATGTTAGTCACACTCACACATATTGTAGGTAGGCCTATAAACTATTATTCATCGCTAAACTAGCTCACCGGGGACCACTCTCCTCGGCAATTGCTCATTTCTGATCCCTTGTGTAGAATCAATTCGACTCCCACCACCTGAACTCCCATCGCCTGTTAAATTGACATGATTAAGTCTTTACATGACAAAATGGGCAATAACATTATTCTTCTCATTTCATTTCATTATTTGTAATTTAGAACTTCTCAAAAAAGAAAGCCATTACAGCAGAAAAGCAGATGCCCCTTAACAACAATCTAGAGCTGCTGACTGTAGATATTTCCAATTAAATAAGTGAAGGCAATAAAACATCCGAGAAATAAACCCTGTCCACGTGCAAGTTATTGTTGCAAAACATACCATCTCTTCCGGGATATAAAACGTCCAGTCCTTGCCGGGCAGATTCAGAAGACGGGCCTCGCTCAGTGTCTGGTCCACTGGGATTGCGTTCATTCAATGATTGAGGACTTGCAACATTCGAATTTCTGGAAGTTACTTGTCGAACTCTTGCAATGACTGGATAGAGTAACCCCACAGGACGATGAGTTGAGCCAGTAGGTGGCAGCCTAGCAGCAGCAGCAGCAGCAGCAGGAACTCTTGCAACTACGGCCCTTATAGGCAATACCCTTACATCAGCCTCTCTGGTGGAAGATGTACTCCTTCCAGCAACTCCATGAACTGAGCCGGAAACTGCTGGGTTTGTTTGCTCGGGGGATTGCTGTGTGCCATTTTGATCCCTTTGGTTCACGATTGTAGATCCCGATGAACCTATTCGTAAGTTTCACACTAGAAATTAGAAAAGCACATGCACAATCAATACATTAAATAACACTGTGAAGGTAATGAGGCGCAGAAATTTCAGATCGCAATGTAAAATAAATTCACACCTGAACGAATTCTTATGTCAATGTTTCTTGGTAGAAAACCAGGGGCAGATGCCAAGTTTCTGCTGGGATTTGCTCCGCCACTTATATCCAGTTGAGGTGGCTGCTTAAAATTTTGAACATAGAAAGCAAGGGGAAAATATTCAAATAAGATTTAATGCTGTGGAAATTCCTTGACAACGGGACAGATACAGGAAGATTTTGCAGGCCCCAATCTTTGTCCCGGTCCGGAACCAGGAAAAAGATTTGCTCCGACCCCAATCGCACATGGGGAATCCCTGCTCTCTGAACCCGCCCCATAATGTATTTAAATTTTTTTAAAGAAAATTACACACATAAATATATTTTAATTAGTTATGTGGATAAAATTAATTACCGGCTATCTTGAATCCCTATCCATCCTGTGGCCGACACGACCCCGACCCAACCGGAGATTCAAGATCCCCACCCTCCCTGATCCCCAATATATCTGCCACCAGACCAGCCTGATCGGTTGGGGACATTCAGGATCGGGCCATTTTGCCATCCCTACTAAGTAAGGTGGTGGCAGGTTGAGATTTAGACGATTAAAGCAAGAAAAGATAACTCCAGGAAAACAGGCTGATGAAGGATATGAATATACCTGGACCATAATAGGAGTGGGGCCAGAACGAGATATAAACACTGCAGGTCCAGCATTAACCACTGCATCACCCTGAGAAAGAATTGTAAGCATGTGTATAATTCTCTAAGAATATGTGTAAAAGATAAATGTCTTTGCAGCACTTAGTCCCGCAGACGCTAGTTTATGAGGCAGGGAACCAAATTAAACACACCGGTGTTTGGCCCATGCGCAATGTCATTGTTGTGCGGCCAAGCTCAAGGAGCAAAGCACCCAAATTATGCAGAAGTACTCCAACTGAAAGAGCCCTAAGTTGGACATTTCTTCGAGACACGAGATCTGTTGTGTTCGAATGACCTCGTAATTGGCTGGCAAATTGCTGAAGATGCCAAACAAATGAAACAGATGTATAACTTAACTTCAAGAGTACACGTGCATAGATCTCATGACAACCATACATGTTAGAGCAAAAGCAATCATCAAAAATCAGAGACCAATAGCCTTTATTTTTCCAAGTTTACAGGGAGAACCTAACTCTTAGTTTTTAACCTCACATCTATAAAACAAAACAGCCCAATTTCTTACTCTACCCGCCAACCATTATCTACCGAATAACCATGACAGTGCCAATCCCTGTATTAAAATTTATAGCATGGATAAAATGTAAGCAATACATGGTTTTGGATCTCCTATCGCAAGAAAGTGCAGTTTACACCCCCAACTATTTCAAGATAACAATCTTACAGATTATATTATATGAGACTAATCATGTCAGTTAGCCATAGCTACTAAATGTCCCAGATGATAGACTAGCCTCTGTTATTGGGACCTCATTTTCTTTTTTTGTATTGATTCCTCCCACTGTTTTTTTTCAGCTGTTCCTCCCACTAATTGCTCTTCCAATTCCTTCTATCAATGCCTCAGAATTTCATATTTTTGTTTAATATACTTTCATTCCCGTAACATCTGTTGAAGAAATTTAGTTCATCTTCCTTTTTTCAATCCTTTGTAAGGGACAATGCTGGACATTCACTCAAAATGGATCATATCAGGCATGTCCAAATTTAAAGAAGACAGATTTCAAACAGACAAAAGACTGGACAATGCTGTTCAGGCCAGAAAGTTAAATGGACTAATTTTGGCACATTATCAATGCCAAAACCAAGGAATAGCCATGCCAATGCCTCACCTGTTGCTTTATATTCCTATAGGAAACAGGATTAGCTTAGACTAAAAAAGCAGAGATCAGATAATTCTAAAATGGATGAGACATATGAACTTTAAGCACATACTGATAGACATGCCGCAACTTGTTCAATCAGCATTCCTCTTGTAGACGACAAAACTTCTGCCAAGGATAATGGTGTTGGTACACCATCTTGTCCAGCAGATGGACGGGAGGAAGCATCAGATCCTAGTCTATCACGCCCTTGTGTGCCAGCTGCTTGAGGATTGTTGCTATGTCTATCAACTGTAAATTCAAAACGTCAATTATCTTATTTTTTTAGCTATAGGAAACCCATAATGAAGGACAAGATAACTGTTATAAGTATCTCCTCTTTGGTATTTTCTTTTTAATGTTTCCTAAATGAGAGGCTTCCTATTATTAGTATTTAGGTTATTTCCTATTTTCTAATATCAGTTAGTGTCCTAAATAGTATAGTTCTACTCCCCATAAAAGGATGACCCTCATTGTATTGGAACAAAAATTTGAATAATAAATACAGTATTTGAATTTTACATGGCAAAAGGACACTGACCGTTCAAGCTAAACTCATTTCTCAAATGATTCAGATACTGGGACAAGGTTGTCAAAGAATCAGGAACAACCTAGATAGACCAAAATGATGTCTGTGAGTGCTTCGTTAACGAATAAACGTATAAAGAGATCGGAATCTAAAGTTCACCTGTGGCTGTAGAAGCTCTGAAGGAACAGCAGTTGATTGATAAGAAAAGCCACTTGAGGGATTTGACCGGTTTCTTAAATTAGATTGGTCAGATTCCCGTCTACTAGAATCTTCCGTGCCATTAGGCTGAAATGTTCTTGAAAGCCTCTCCAGAACAACTTCCTGCTAGACAAAAGTAACATATAAACATATCCATAATACAAATGACTTTTTGGTTATTAATTTAAAGCTCATATGTCACCCCAATTGGCAAAAGAAGTTCCAAAACACATTTATACTCAGTGCAAGTCATCACTTTTTTGCCAGATCAGATAACACAAGGAAAGGTTGTAGGGTTAAATTAACCTCTACAAAAATAACTTGCACAAGTACCATGACTTCCATGAGCATGATATCAAGTTTTCTTATAAAACAGAATGCATGCCAAGAATAAATATGTGATTGAAGTACTTCATCCAGACATTACCCCAGTATTGATTCTTTCGTTGCTACTTCCAGTATTATTGACTCCAAGAGAGCCAAGTACAGCTGACAAAATCTGCCTCGTGGAATATAACAGGTATACAAAGAAAACATATTTTAGCACACTACTCAATAAATACGAGTGATTCAAATACAAAACAAATGTTCTTACTCGACCGATCTCCGGAAAAGCTCCATCTCCTTGTTCTGAAAGGTTAAATGTGCCAACATATATACCTGGACCAGTTTCGCTATCTTGACTATAATGAAAATTTGGAAAATGACCACTTCCTGCAAATGAGTCTTAATAGTCAAAAGCTTCTGGTAAGGAAAGCCATGCCCGAAATATTTAAGGAAATAATATAAACAATATAAGAGGAATTAGTATAAACACAAAACAACATTATTGACATAGAATAGATTTGAAACTACACGAGGTTCATGCAAGTTATAATTTAGTGAAGAATGCACCCCTAGTGCTTAAATTTTATCATGTACTTCTCAAACTGGATACCATAACTTTATATATTGAGCAACACTTCACTGTACACATTGTGAAAGTTAAGAATGATAACCATATACGGCACTTATTAATATTTAAAGTGAACCCATCCAATTTGAAAATGAGTATTTTTTTACAAGCAAAAGAAAATATTTTATTCAAACAAAGAGCGGAAAGGAAAACATAACCCAAACCAATCAAAGAGCCAAAAGAAAAAAGAAAAAAGAAAAAAGAGATCCCAATCTATTACAAAGCTAAGGAATCTGGGTTTAGAGCCAGAGGATTAGAGTTCCAATGAAGAAGGTGGAGCGTGAGAAAATGAGTATTGCTCGTTATGTTTCACAAATTTTGCATTATCCCAACCCCATCGATATTTTACTTCTTTCTCCCTAATAGCCATAAAGCTTATATAGCTCAGCTCGCAATGCTCAACAATCGGCAAAAGATAACTGCTGACATCAACCAGGACTTTGAAGTCTATAAAATGGGCAAAAAATCAAAAGGTAAGTCAGACAAGAGACATACATCTTCACCACATCTAAATCTTAAGATGAATCATATGTATGAGTTATCAGCATCTAACTCATGCTATTATTTTATCTTCTTTTTTTAGGAAAGGAAAGTAGCTAGAGAATTTTATTGATTTGGGAAAAAGGATATACTTAAAAGGGAGGGCATATGACACCAGTGTTATAGGACTATGGTTTGGATCTCAGACAATCCACTGATCAGTAAAACATAATAAGAACAATTTCAGTATTTCTACATTATGCATTGCCAGTGAAAAACAATGAATTCAAACAAAAGCAGTTCTTGACTGGCAAACACAACCAACCTGAATGATCGTCCATGTTCTCCAATATTGGAGAAATTGGTTGTCTGACAACTAGATGTAATGTGTGGCCATCTTCCACATCTATATCAAGTTAAGTAGAACAGATTCGCAATGTCAATAACAAGCATATACAAGATGGCCCAATAGACGGCATCAGAATTATGCACAAGTAGTTAACAAGCTAAAACTATGTTGAAACAAAATTGTGAGCATGTAGATCACTGCTCAAACCAAGTATTCTTAACAGAAAACAAGTAAAACTGAATACAGACATGATAATAACATTCTTCTCAAATTCTTTCTGGTATTCTCAATCTTCAGTGTGAATACCTAAAAATTTATAAACATACAGAGATTGCAATAGTTTAGGGTAGTGTGACCCCGTGACTGAGGTGAAGAATTCAATTAGGAGAAATTAAAACGCCTAGGGGCAGTCTAAGTTAACAAGAAAATACATGATAATGCATGACTTTGGGAGGAGATAACATTACATTGGATGGAGTTGGGAAGGAGAATTGATATAAACTGAAAGTAACTCCTTGGTTGAATTATCAAAATTTTGTACTAGAAAAGAGCATCATACTTGCATGGCACTTTAGGTCTTAGGAAATTACTTACGTGGATAGTAGAGTAAGGTTTCCAATTAGAAGGTTATGCATTTACTGTGCTTTGTCCCTAAATGATGTTTCATCGATAGATTAAATAACGTAAACATAATGAGACTAGGAAAACATATTTAACATATATATGTTAAAAAGATACAAGGACAAAGGAGCGAGTGGTAAGGCTCAAATAGTTATACAGATAAATGTCTACTATAGCAAAAAAAGATACGGTAAGCTGACAGGAGTTGATCATCCTTCAAAACCCTTCCCCTACATATCAGGCGCTGTTGTTCTGAGACTACACCTGTAACAGTAGCAATTTGCTCCTTCAACGCTGGAACAGGGACCTGCAAGATGTTTAGAAGTAAATTATACAGAAAGTTGTTAGGAAGAACAAATTATACAGGAACACTGGGTCGCTGTATATTATACGGAGGAAGAAGTAAAGTATTAGTTTAGTCCGGATCCTAAAATGTTGAACATTCACATTTTGTGTATCCCAGCTCAAGAAAACTATTGTGTAGTTTGTGTGCGACATTCTCCCTACTTTTTGCAGCTGAGGTACTTCCATTACGTGAACCAGTGACCACAAGGAAACAACCTGACCATAGCACCAAGGCTCACAGTCACCCTCAATGGAACACAAACCCATATTGTCAATTTCAAGCTTTATTGATAATTGTTGATATCCATCAAACAATGAGAGCATCCCTTTATATAGGGAATACACATTACGAATAGGAAAGTACCTACTAATCCAAATTAAGAAATCCTAAATAGATAACCCTAGAACCCTGATTGACAGATATTCATCCTATTAAAGTAACACCACTGATCACTCAAATCCCTTTTAATTTGTTATTCCGATTCTGTTTCCATTTGCATGTTATAATTGTATATTTAACCTAATTTTCTTTTCAATTAACAATTGTTTCACTAGTGGCTCTATCATGTTTATTGAAATACCTAATATGCAAAAAACTTGCAAGAAGAAAAGCACATGAAGAGTAGAGGAAGTACTAACTTATCTACCAGCAAATTCTGGATTACATATCAAGAAAAAAAGAGAGAATAAAACACGAACTGCTAGACCTAACAATTCTAATCTCCTCTAATACTTTGATATTGCGAATTACTAAATAATTTGCACTGTTGAGAAACAAGCAGGCAATGTTGTAAGGATTATAAATGGAAAAGTAAATGAACCTTACATATTTATCCACTCGTAAAGTGTATGTTTGAGAATCCAAAGTTTTTATCTTTATCTCAACTGTTGCGGCTTCAGAACAAACATCCTCTTGACTCCTAGAAATCATTACTTCATCACCACCATTACTTCCCATCTTCTGTACAACTCCAAGTCTCCAACAATACCCCGGAAGAGTTTGAACACTAGTATTGACCATTGAAAAGCAGACCAAGGTAATCGTCATGACAAATATCAATGTATAAGGTACTATCAAAATATTTCTTATTTTACTACTAAAAATTGACATTTATATAAGGGTCAATGACAATGTACTATACTTACTTGGACCGCTTTTACAATTCGCAGTACTTATTTTGAAAGCTTAACAGTCAAGTCACTTAATTACATTTTTCTACAATTTGCTCATTTCCGTCTATTTTAACTGAGTTTGCTGTTAAATTTTTTCAAAATGACAGAAATGCCCTCCACCCACTTCTTTCTCTCTCCTGTAAATAATGAACTTACTCAACAAACAAACCCAAATTAAGCAAATCCAGATAAAATTAATCAAACTAAGTGATAAAACACATTAAAACCACATAACTTGTCTAGAAATCATTAATTCCTTAAAAAATCAACCTTTACATTGAGTTGCAGAGGAGAAAGAACAGAGCATCCCATAAGTGATGAAAAAGGAGGGATAGAGAGAGAGAGAGAGAGAAAAAAAGGAGAAAGGTGGGCTTGTTTGTTTTTGTCTTGAACTGTTTACGAAGTATAGGGGACAATAGCGTACCTGCGAAAATCATAAAAAATCATAAAAATCCATTTAAAAGAAAACGAGTCAACATATTATTGTCAAACCTTAACCAAAGAAATAAACGGCCAAGATAACAAGGGAATAAGAGATGGAAAGTATCCTGAGCAGATATACTAATAATTACAGAGAGGTCATAACTTAAAGCAAGACACATAATTGCCTAGTCTGGCGAAACAAGTTTTCCTAAACTAAGTTGGGTTTGACTACTTAAAAAAATCATTTAACAAAAAATTCTTGGATAATGTTATATGGTACAAAAAGTATCCATTTTGGTTGAAATTTATGCCTAAAATGTGTTCAATTTTGATACATTCCATCACAATGTCGATAATTTACTTGCCTGCTGCTTACTTGGCACGTCCGTTGTCTGCGCCACAATGGAGGTATTCAAAACTGAATAATATTGTATTCTATTCTTTAAGACCAAAATTGAACGGCATTGATAATTTAAGTACTAAATTTGAACTTACAATATATTAGTTATTATTTTCGAACAAAACAATTACTTAGGGTACCATTAATGAACATTGTCCAAACTCCTTGGACCTTCTACTCGTAATCTATCTACTCCATCGTGTTCTATCAAACACTATCTCCTCAATCAAGTCATTAGTTACCGTGTCTGTTTAATTCTACTAACCAACCCCATTAATTAACTCTCTCTCTCCTAACTGAATTTTTTCACGAGTCACTACCCTCTCTATTCCGCCCAAGTAACCAATGTAGCCTACTTTCACTAGTGTTTCTTCAAGTAAAAAGGAGCCCATTGTCTAATTCTAACTCCAACAACTTCATTCCTAATCGTAACATAACTCCTTGTCTAAAACAATTAGTCTAAAAGACCACTATCCCATACTTCCCGTCAAAATTTTGTTTATTGTGTACATGAAATCTTTCAGTTCGATTCATATATATATATATATTTTTTTGCAGAGCGAATCCAATCACCCTAGTGTTAGCATGCTCATACTGTAAATTTGAGGTGAAATAATAACCCACTAATTAGATTCAAGGCCACCTAAGGTTGGGAAGCTCTATTGGCATTGGGGAGAATTAGCACCAAGCATAGACTCCAAATGGAAAAACAAAAAAGCACTTTAAAGATTTATCATTCATAAACCATAGTGAACATTACACATATGAAACTGAGCCCAGATTGTAGTATCATTATACACATATCACCCAAACGCACACAACCCATTACTAGAAACAATAAACAATTGCTTTTAGTGAAATTCGAATTGAAAATTTAACATCCATCAAACCAGAACAGAACAAAACAAAACAATGCACGGACGGACAGACCATACCGAGATTGAGATTTGACCCAGTTGCCCTGTTTGCTAAATCAAATGGCGAAAACGAGAGAAAGAGGCCGAGAAATGAAGAAAATTGAATACCTGAAAAGATTGAGAATTTGAGGATTGATTTGAGATAGAGAGATGCGTGATTTATTTAGGATGCTTTCTCTCTATCCCTATTCGATCCACCTTCTTTTTTGATGATTCAATTATTACATTTCAAGGTTTTAATCTTAACCTCTTTTACTTTTTTTTATTATTTTTAATATTTTTGTTCCATGATTTGAATTATTTGATTACTTGGCCCTCCCTCATTCCATCTTAGATTTTTTTGTTTCTCTTTCTTTCTTTAACATATTTATTTATTCGTTGACAATTGATGCTCACATTGAAGAACCAGAAATTCTCGAAAGAGGGGGCAATTTTTTTGTGAAAATTGACTGAGCTTTGAATATATTGTTCCAACTTTGTTCTCTTGCTCAAATTTATTGTAATTAAATTTGAGCCTAACTTTTTAATACTCGATAACCTTATTGTCAAATTTTGTAATTGATATGTCGACGTGGCCACGGAAAAATAACTGGTCAATGATTTTAGATGAGTAGTAGGTAGTTGTAGAGATAATTGGGTTTCCGCCATAGATGTTAGTAGTTTGGAAGCTCTTTAAATGTCAGCTGATTTAATAGTTTAGAGTATGAAAAATTGCAGGTCATTATCATGTACTATGCAACTTTTGCTTGTCACCACCCTCTACTTTTATTTAGTTACATGTCCTCACTGTAAGGTTTCATTTAATTGCACTGTCCATCACAGAGTTAAGTTTGTTGTAACAAAATTCATAATACTCATATATTAAAAAAATTCAAAAATTCAAAAAAATATTTTTTCTCAGATAAATTGTAAAACACTGATTTCAAAATTATTTTTTAAAAAATTGGGTTTTCAAAAAAAATATTAAAAATATAAAACCACTTTTAACAACGTTTTTTTATTTTTAATATTTTTTCAAAAAATTATTATTTTTTAAAAATATAATATTCAAATCAGTTTTTTATTATCTATTCCATAAAAATATTTTTAGAAAAATAAGTTAAACAAATGATTTTTTTTTCATTTTTATTTTTTAAATACAAGGGTATTTTAGTCATTTAAATATTTCAGTTTCAAATTTTATTAAATGACTAAAATACCCTTATATTTAAAAAATGAAAAAAAATCGTTTGTTTAACTTTTTTTTTTAATTTTTTTTTTAAACTTTGAGAATGAAATATGAGAATTATACACAATATTTTTGTGCACATAAAGGCCCTTTCCATATATGAGTTTGCAAACTTATCCCTTCCAAAACTCCTTCTTCTCGTTCCATTTTCCAGAACAGTACCAAACACAGGAAATGGACAAGAGGCTGGCCCTGCGGATTCGAAAGGGCTAGCCCTTCCTCAACCCATCGAGAGCGAAACAGTAAACAATTAAAATCCCCAAGTCATTTGTATGTGGGTCTTTGATTGTTTAGTGTGTTTGGGTTTTGTTTGGTGATTTGAGAATTTTTATGATTATTTATAAGTGTATACTATTCTTGTTAATACATAAATTGATTGACTTTTGAGATTTAATTGTCTGGTTTGGGTTTATTTTTTTCCATAAATTGATGTGAGAATCGGTGTGAAAGAAAGGAAGAGGAAGAAGAGAGGATGAATGAAATGAGAGAGAGTAAATGGCATGTGTTTGAAAATTAGAAGAACATGGAGGGCATTTTAGTCTTTTTAATTCAATTATAATAACTCATTTAACTCTTAAGGGTATTTTAGTCATTTCACACGTCAAAAATGTTAAAACCTAACAGAATTGGACGGAAAGTTTAAAGTAAAAATTTTGCACAACTTAACTGTAGTCAGGTGAAAAAAAAATTTATGTGTAATCAGGTGAAAAACAGCTATATCTAGGTGTAGCCACCTGGAATTCTCCCTTAATTAAACACCACATGTAACCAAGCGAGTTTCATGTAAATTACATCAACATGATTTTGAAATTTCAAAAGTTAATCATTCAGTTGCATAAAAATACACATGTATCTTGTAAATAATTAATGGCTCCCAACAACTATAAAACCTTTATACATTTTCATGCTAGCTAAAACACTTAACCTCGGGTAAAAATCTCACTAAAAACATTTAATATTCATTCAAATCATAATTTTTCACTTGATGTGAAGACTTCCCATCTAGTCACCCAAAACCCCACCAAATGTAGATGAAGTATCCACCACCTTTGGAGCAAAGGACATATTTGAGAACGACTATGCTCTAAACATTGTTTTGAGTCCCTAAACGTAATATGAAACCACACTTGTTGACATAAGTCTTGTAGTAATCAATACCTTCAATTATGGTTTGGAACCTTTGTCCAAGTAAGGGAGTTTGGTTTGTATCACACTCTAGCGTGTAGAGGCCAGGTCCAGTTAAGAAAGCATTTGTAACATTATAATTGATACTCATATATATGTAACATGGATAGGTCTCATAACAATGCTTTTAAATTACTTATTTATTTAACTGATGCTGAATATTACCTTCTACTGTGATATTTTACTTGACATTGAGTAATCAGTTGATATGAACTAGAAAGGAAATTATTTGAAAAGAAGCATCTTGAAGTTGAATTCAAAGATTAAATATCAATCTTGATCTTAATATTTAGAAGGGAGTAGGGAAAGAAAAAGTCTGACGTTGAAGGCTAGTAGGAGGTTTTATAAGCATATAGAAATAACTATTAAATTCGGTTTTGCATATATGATGATTATTTATGCTTTTGCCCTTTTCGTAAAAAATGTATCATTAATAGAAAAATAAACATGCTTTAGAAGCAATCGTTGATGAATGATCATTCAATGATAAAAAAAGTATTCGTAGACTCCCAAATTAATAAGCGTTTGTCAATAATTTCATAGCCAAATTGGAATTCGAATCAACATACTCAGCCATCAGAAAACAGAAGGGCTCACTCACTAAATTTCAAAACATTTTACATGTATAATATATAAACATAGAGCTAAAGAGGGAAGTTGCCCCTGCTACCCCTATAATTTCGTCACTTGATCCTCACCACCTGACTCGTTAAGATTTTATTTAGCTATATATATCATATTTAATATTAGTTAAATGATTGAAATTTACAATACATCAATTGAAAACAAACTAAACTTGAATCTCACTATATTTTTAAGTTGAACCCAAATTAAATTTTTGAGTCATTTAAGCTTGAGCCAGTCTGATTTTTCAAATCGAGTCAAACACAAGAGCAGATCCTTGACCTAGAAATTCAAAAAAAATCATGTAAATTTCTAATCGAAAATTGGATCTGTCCATCATATAATCCTAATATATACAAATCGTGTGTATCATAGTCATAAAAGTTGTCTAGTTCCGTGATAAATGTGTAGTTTTTTGTCTCACAAATTTTTTTTATAATAATTGTTGTTTTTATAATGTTGTTTGGGTCTTTAAATTCACTTCATTAGAATATTTTCCTTATCTATTGATCGGCTTTCAATTTAATTTAATTTATATTGTATTTTTATTGTTGATTATAATTTTTTTACTAAATATTGTGTTAGTTCAATTCAAAAAATATTATCATTAATTATTTTGTTTATTATAATTTATTAATTATTGAAACTTTGTGAATTTTCGAAGTAAATTTATGTTGAGATTATAAAAATATGGTAATGTTGAGAATTCAAATATCATATCGTCATCATGTTAAATCTTATGTCAGAAAATAGCAGAGGCAGTCCTAGAATTCTCGTGGCTTTAAGCAAAATAAATGTTAGGTCTTAAAGTTTTATAAAATGATACGATTCTTCAAAATATTTATTAGTTGACTAAAAATAGATAAATCTAAAAGAATAAACTACATAAGATATCTTTCATTACAATGTCAACGTTATTTCTTTTTTGTACACTTACTTCAAATTGTTTTGTTCTAAACAAACTTTGTGAAATACTAGATTCCAATATAACAATTAATATTCACGTCAAATATTTAAAAAGAAACTGTACATATATTAATTTATTCAAACATGTCATTAATCCTTATATTATAACACCTAAAGTTTGTTTTGAATAGTTTTATATCATATTATATGACACAAATTTTGAACAAGTAATACAAAAACTACAAAAAAAATTTGAAAAATATGAGTACAAAATGAAACAAAGCAAATATGATGATTAAATCGATCAAAAAATTCTTAAAAAATTTAGTCATCAAGATTTTTTTCTTACGACTTTCATCTAATATACAAACAATATGAAAATTATGGGTATAAATGAATACATCAAATATGAAGATCAAAAATAAAAAAATTTAGTCATCCAGATTTTTTTCTAAAAAAGAATATGTTTGCATGTAGTTGATACAAATGGTCGAAAAGAAGTCTTCTCATACTGCAAGCAACTCTCGATTTTGATGACTATAATGAAAAATATATCATCAAGAAAAATTTGGTTCTCTTGGCTAATAGTATGACACGCATATGCAATTTAGTTTTTGAATGTTCTTTAAAATGGGACCTTAAGCGGACACTTCACTCATTCAGTGATTGTAAATTGTTTATTATTTAGATGTTGATAAAAATTACAATAAATAATTTAAAACATTTATTACATAAATTTAGGGATATAATAGGCTAAACACCCGACAATTCTCGATAATATGCTAAATACCTAGCAATTCTTAATACATGTTAAACGACCTTAATCCTTAATTAATAACATGCAATCCTTAAATAGTTTTGAGTACAAGTATTGTTTTTAATCTTATCCCCAATTGCGGATTCGTAGAAGAACAGTCTAAAAAATGGAACTTTCATATTTTTTTATTCTTGCCAAACCTTTCCTTCCGTTGATCATGTTGAGATAGTTGAGTACCATCTTACTTTTTTCATAGAAGATATTTTGGTTGGTGTGAGTCAAATATGGTCCAACATATAAAAATTATTCTTTTTAAAAATTAAAATGACCGCATATTCCACTTCTTCATCATGGGTGTAGACTCAAATGTAGAACAGTGGAAGAGAAGGGTTATTGGCTATTTTCGGTAAAAGAATCAAGATCCACTTTTGTGTATTATTCCTAGTTCAGTCTTTGCTTGCTCTTTTGCATCATGCATTGACAAGAAATATTTTTCGATACTCTTACGAACTTGCTTTAGAAATGGTAAAAGATTGTCACAAACTCAAAACTGAAATCTCACAGGCAGGGGTGGCCCTAGAGTTCTTGAAGCCTTAATCGAAAATTAATTTTAAACCTTAAATTTTTAAAAAAAACAAGCTGATTCTTCAAAATTATTATTAATTGAGTAAAAATAGAAAACAATAAACTATATAATCAATCTTTCATTATAATGGTAACATTTTTTTTTCATGCTTACTTGTATTAGACTTGATATGGAAAAACTTTTTGAAATGATTCAATTTGATCGTGACAACTAATACCAAAACTATAAACAATATGAACAATACAGGTAGAAAATGAAACAAAGTAAATATAATAATCAAATCCATAAAAAAATTCTACAAAGTTTACCCATCAAGATTTTTTTACACCAATAACAGCTCTACAAACAATATGAAAACTGTGAATATAATTTTAAAAAAAGTTTAATCATCCAAAATATAAAAAAACTTTCAGAAGTTCAGAAAACACCCAGTTTTTTTTTCATGAGAGAAGGTGATTGCATGTAGTTGATATAATTGATTAAAAAAAGATTTCTCATATTGCAAGCGGCTCTCGACTTCGATGAATAAATATATTATCAAGAAACATTTAGTTATAATGACAAATAGCATGACATGCACGTGCAATTTGGTGTTTGAATACTCAAATTTTCATTTTTTTTCTGGAAGGTTACCATTTAGTTTTTTATTTTATTTATGTTTTTGGAGGTCATTTTTAGCTATGAGTCTTAAGAGGAAACTTTACACGCTTAATGGTAGAAACACCTCTGAAAAATAGTTACGTGGATAATTATATACGAATAAATATTATTCTTGTAAAAATACTTTGTAATTTTGTGAGTACAAAATATCCCCCCCCCCCCAAATAATTTCTAGACCCGACACAAATGTTGACAATTTTGTCTAATTATCAACATTATTATTTTGAAAATGATGGGAATATAATTTTATTTATTTTGTGTGTAATTTAGTTAATAAATATTTGAATTGAATTTAGGGGAAATGGTGTATAGGTATACTCAACTTGATTTCAAAATAATTACACCTAATTATAGTTTTTATTTGTTAGTATTAGAAACTGTGTGAGTTTAATTAAATTTATTTCACTAAGTATTTTACCAAAATTGTAGGGCTTAACTAGTCATCAAATCCTATAGAAATAATTGAAGTGTTTAAGATTCTATTTTCCCTTGGGATTAAGGTGTCTAATGTATATTAGGGCCTTCATTTACTAGAGCTGAATACACCAAAAACCGTAGTCATCAAATATCTGTCAAAATATTTTCTTTTCGATCACTCTCTGAATCACAGTTTGAATTCATTTATGTTGTATTTTGGGAGACAGTTGTTTATACGAGACAATATTGTTTTAAGGAAAGCGGTTTACCGTGTCTCAACGAAAAAGTAATCATGTCTCGATAAATCTCTCATATCGATTCCAGGTTCAGTATTATTCAATTAATTATTGTTTGTATTGTATGTTGATTATTAATAAAACCAATGTATTATTTTGATATTGTTTGCATTGTGCAATTTACTTGTTTCCATCATGCATGCATATTTGGTTGATTCTCGATTTACGCTTATGGACTAACCTTACATTCAACAATCTTAAGATGATTATTCTATAGTGTTCTATAGACATATTTTAACCCGGCGAACAAGATGTTTGGTGGAAACAATTTGATTTGTTATTGATCAAATAGACTC
Organism: Geranium rotundifolium; assembly: GCA_963920655.1. Lineage (NCBI taxonomy): Eukaryota > Viridiplantae > Streptophyta > Magnoliopsida > Geraniales > Geraniaceae > Geranium > Geranium rotundifolium. Next base: position 36,400,281 of record OY987311.1, on the reverse strand, counting down.
GATGAAACGATGTACTCACAATTTGTTTGAATACATCTTCTATGATGTTTTTCTTGAGACATGCAAGAACGATTAACACAACGAACATGATATTTTTTGGAAATAACCACATTTGATTATTATTTGTAAGTTTTATTTTCCAGAGCATTTAACCAATGATCAAAAGGCTATTCTTGAAATTTCTACGATGTTCATGGATATGTTCGACTTCGAACGAAACCCCTCTGATCATAATAAAGCTTTCACCAAAACTACAAAGATATTAAAAAGAAAACGAAGAGTCCAATGAAATTAAATTCAATGTTTTTGGATTTCCATACCTCTTGCTACACCATTTGTACAATAATGTTACTGAGAGCCACCGGTTGAAAATAATTATAAATCATTTTTATAATTTCATTGTACGTTTGTTTATCATTTATGAACTAATAGATTGTTTAACAAGATTAAAACCACATATTTTTTATGTACCAATCCATAGCATACGAACAGATAAATACTTATTTGAAATTATCTTGGAAAGGTTTCAAGGTGAAACGTGTTGTGACTAGTGTTATGAAAGTCGTCGGGACTCGGCCAAAATCCGGTATTTTGTGCCTCACCGAGACGATTTCATCAAAACTCGCCTGAAACTCGGTCAAGGGTCGGTCAACGCAATCGAGACGGCCGCCAAGGCTGCTATGAGGCGCCGAAAACCATCGAACCACGCAAACGAGCAACCGATCTCGCCGGAGGAGGATTGGGACGTGCTGGAGCAACGACGGTAAGGGTCGACACGGGTTGGTACGCTTCTCTTGCCACCGCCACTGAGATTCAGTTCAATATGCGTTGTTCTGTTGATTTTTTTTAGAAATGCGTGGTTATGTTGTTGGTTTAGTAAACATGATTAATTAGAGTAGATGAATAATGGGGTATGAGTTTTGTTTGGGCTAGCTAAAAACAATATAAAAGAATGGGCTTATGCTTGGGCTTCAATTAAAATGAGTTTGTGTTTATTTTATTTATGTTTGAATTATTTTGGATATTATAGTTACTTTTTTTAATAAACATGTATTTTAATTTTTTTAAAGAAATAAATAAATTATAATATACAAATTCGCCTAGGCCCTGGAGGTCCTGGCCGACTGAATAGTGTCTATCGATTTCTAGGCGGAGACATAAGAAACAATTATATGTTCAAATCAATTTTAAACCTACATTTTGTTTGCCTTAGACGATTTTGGTTATTTGGGCTTCAACAGTTATTTTTGTTTGCATTATTTTTAAATACAATAATTGATTGAAAATCAATGAATAATGAGATTAAAAATTAATGAATAATGAAGATTTTATTTATCAAAATTTGGATTACAAAATATTATATATAATTAATTTTGTATATAATAAATATTACATATGAGTACATAGATATAGATATAAAATTATTTTTTTAATATAAAACGAGTTTTGCCGAGTTTTATTCGAGTTCTGAATTTTTCATATTCTTCATCGAGTCGAGTTTTTGCCCGGGTTCCGAGTTTTATAACTATGGTTGTGACACATGTATGCACGATATGACTGAAAACCCCCCGAAATACGATGCTTATCTTGGAATGAAGAAGATGAAAGTCAAAAAGAGCACCAATGAAGGTGGATAATTTAAAGTGTAAAATTACACTTTGATTGAGATGGTATTATTTGACATAAGTGGTTTAATAATATTATGACCTAATTTTTTCCAATTGACGAATTTAATGGTTTAATATTGCTTGATTCATGATTAATCGATTATGTTTTCTTATGAAACATGTAAGTACAATTCAATCAATATTAATATGTAATCGATATGTTTCCAACCAAAACATGTAAAGACGATTAACATAAAGTTATAGTATGAATTTTTGGCTCAGTTGATTTAATTTTATCTAAGATCACGTAAGAACAACTTGAGAAGTTTCCATTTGTAATGAAAACATGTTTTATGTACAATATAGATATGCTCCTGTACAACGGAAACAAGTTCCACGTACGACGAAAACAAGTTTCAGATATAGTGAAAAAAGTTGTGTATAATATTAACGCGTTCAATTCTATTGATACTGGAAACTTGCTCTATGTACTTGTGAAAATATGTTACACTTATTGGAGCACATGATGTATGTGTTGAGGAGACACGTTCCACTTCTAACGGAAACACAAATCGTACATTCCATTTATCATGAAAACAATTATATACGATTGAAATAAATTATTTGAATAATATTGTCTTATTCTTGTTTTTCGTGATGTCAATTCAATTTGATTTGGTTCGCATTATGAACATGTACATGCAAATTGAAAGATTTCAATGTTAAGTTTGAATAATATTGTTTCTTACAAAAGAAATAAATTAAGTTAAAATTGAGTTCTTATGATCCAGCTCTAGACAAGAGCACGAAAGAACATGTTGAAAATATCAATCTTTAACTGATACACATGGAGTTTATTCTATTCCAAAACATGTACGAACGATTATATTAAACTTATTAATTAATCAATTATGTTCTCATGTGAAACGTGTATGATAGATTAAACAACATATGCTAATCGAATATGTTTATTTGTGAAACATGTGAGATCAATATAATTTGAAGTTGTTTATTTGAGATGAGTATGATCAACTAAATTCAAGAACATGAAAAGACAAACAGGAGGATCTTGAGTGTTCAATTGAAACACGTTGCAATAACACATGTGGATAAATTGAATGGTTTCAATTATTCAACTAGAAGTGTTGAATCAAGTTTGAAAAATCATTTTAGACTATAGACTAAACGTTAATTTGTCTGGTGAAATTGAAATTAAATATTTTAATTGATCAAATTCATAAATACTATTCAGAAAAGAAGTAACTATGCGAAATGTTATTCACGTATTGAACATTTTCAAGATAATTGTATATGACAACATCTTAAGCTCACAAGGCATTAAAATGGTGCAAGATTGGAACATGTGGAAAATGACAAACATTTTATGCAAGTCAAAAGTTATGAATAAAATAAGAGGGACGCTTCTTATGTTTACTTTAATAAATCATTTTATGGATGACAAGGAAACCATGACAAAATAACCACGAAGTGTTGTGTAGGTTGACGAACGTAGTATCTATAAATTCTAAATGTGAATTTACGATAAGTTAAAAATCAATGAGATCTTCTTTTCTTATGTTGTAAAGAAATATAAACCGTCTGATTTAACCTTTAATGAATTGTCATGATACATGTGGGGAGAAACTGCATGTTAATTAATCACCTTTTAACTAAGGGGTAATGATATATGGCTACGCCTAACACTTTTGAAAATCAGTACTCCAACTTCAAAATTTTCATTTGGGATACTCAAAAATTAAATAAACAACATTTAACCCAACTTCTAATCAATCAAATTGAATTGGTTTGTCTAAAAATCTATAATGCCCTTACCAGTTCTAATTTGAAATCAGATTGGTCTGACCGGTTTAGAACTGATATGACTGATTCAACTCAAGTCTAACCGGTTTAAATTAAATATTTTATTACTTTTATTTCATAAATAATAAATAATTATTATTATATTAATAATAATAATTAATTGATTATATTATTAATTATTTTTTGAAAGCATTATATTATTAATGAATTGATTATAACTACTAATTAATTAATTTATATTAAAAAATAAAATTGCCTATATCATCCACTCTCAGTTCATATCACCCACTATCACAGCCTTACTGTTCATATCCAACCCTCACCCACAGTTCGTACCCTCACAGTTCATATCCAAACTAAAAACACTGAATTAGTGATATCCAACCCCTACCCTTAGTCATATCACCCACCTTTTGTGTTCTTGAACTAGTGATAGGGAGGTCGTCTTTAGCGGAGAGAACCCAGAAGGTAGCGACATCGGGCAGCAAAGAATCGACGACAACTAGTCAATTTTGTGAGCTCGCCGCAAGAGAAAACACATAAGCTCCAATTGGAGGACAAAGCGTGGTTCGAGATTCTCAGATCTGGGTTTTTCCGAGATCTAGCCTGGTTTGTCTTGAGCTCGGGAGGAAGAAGAACATTAGAGATAAAGATGGGTGGTTGAGATGGTCTTTGGTCCCGATTTCATATTCGAGCTATAGTGGTTTCGCCAGCGGCAACACGTTAGACCGGAGAGGAGCTTGGGGTTTGGATTTTGCTTGAAACCCACAAATTCAAGCTCGCCTCTTTTAGATTATGGGGAGGAGCTTGGGGTCGAGATGGTGCACATAAGCAATGGCTCCGGTGGTGAATCCCGCGGCGGCTCTGACTGTTGGAGCAGCCAAAACAGATAAGTATTGGGTTTTGCTACGTGGGTGATGATTGCTGCAAAATAGGTTTCATTGTTAGTTTGTTAATTAATAATCCTAATCTTTAGGAACTAGAAACAACTTTATCAGCAAGTTAGACAGTGTATTAATGTTTTCTGATATTTCTAATTTATTTATTTTAGTGTTGCTTTGTTGGCTATAAAAGCCACATTCCATTCTAAATAAAAGACATTATTTTTCACAAGTCTATCTCTTATTTCTACATTGTGGTATTAGAGCATACACAAAGAGACTTGATGAGAGCAAAAAAAAGAGTTTGAGTGAAACATGAGTGTGAGAAAAGAAAATATGGATTGTAATTTTGGATTTTGTGATTTAAGATTTGATATATTGTGCTTGTTCTTGTTGGATTGAATTTTCTTGAACAAGATTTGGTGTTGGTCAAGGAAGGAGATGGTGTGGGCTTTGGTCTCTGGATGGTTAATTTGGGAAAAAAAATCAAAGGAATCGGAAAAAAATGGCATAAGGGCACACTAATAAAAAATTGATAAATAATAAAGGGTATTTTAGTCATTTCACGTTTTAATAAAATTGATATTATTTTAATTATTAAAAATTTATAATTATTATTTATCAAATAAAATAAAAAAATTAATTTGAACCATCAGACCGGGTTTAAACCGGTCAGAGTAATCTGATTTCAAATCAAAACTAATAGGGGCATTATAGACTTTTTAACAAATCAATTCAGTTAGATTTAACTGAAGTTGGTTAAGCGTCGCTTATTTAGTCTTTGGGTATCTCAAATGAAAATTTTGAAGTTGGTGTACTGATTTTGAAAAGTTACATAATTGGGTGTAATCATCTGTCATTACCCCTTTCATTAAGGTAACCCATTAAGAAATCATACAAGATGTCAGATGAATTATGAAAAGGAAAAAAACGTTTCAATAATTGCTTGAAAGTGTGGGGGTGTTTTACCAAGGTATTTTTCTCATCACGAAATAAAATGAAAATAAATCAAAATACGGTGGACTGTGTTTTCATTGGATATGTATCATGTATCAATACATATCAGTTTTTGGTGTGTGAATAAAATAAGGGGAAATTGTTGATCGCTGTCCTCTACCATGCAACTTTTGTATGTTAACCTATATCTTTTTTAGTAGCATGTCATCACGGTAAGGTTTCATTTAGTTGCACCGTTCATCACAGAGTTAAGTTTGATGTAAAATGTCCATAATACCCTTATATTAAAAAATACAAAAATTAAAAAACAAAGTCTTTTGAAATTTTTTAGAAAAAATATTTTTTATCACATAAATAATAAAACAATGATTAAAAAATTATTTTTTTAAAATGGGTTTTTCAAAAAAATAATAAACCACTTTTAACTACGTTTTTTGTTTTTAATATATATATATTTTTAATAATCTTCAAATCAGTTTTTTATTATTTATTCCATAAAAAAATTAGAAAAGAAGAAGTTAAACAAATGTTTTTTTTTTCATTTGTTTAACTCTTTCTTATAATTTTTTTATGGAATAAATAATGAAAAAATTGATTTAAATATTTCTTTTTTTAAAAAAATATATTAAAAATAAAAAAACGTTGTTAAAAGTGATTTTTTATTTTAAATATTTTTTGAAAAAACAATTTTTTTAAAACAATAATTTTGAAATCAGTGTTATATTATTTATGTGATAAAAATATATTTTTTTAAAAAAGTTCAAAAGATATTTTTTTTGAATTTTTGAATTGTTTAGTATAGGGGTATTATAAACATTTTACATCAAACTTAACTTTGTAATGGACGGTGCAACTAAAAGTAACCTTACAGTGGTGACGTGCAACTAAAAAAAGTAGAGAGTAGTGACATGTAAAAGTTGCATGGTAGAAGGTAGCGATCAACAATTTCCTTACAAAATAATTATAAAATACACAACATGATAATGGAATAAAAAACGTGTCATTCTTTGAACATGTACTCTCATGCAAGAAGAATTCCATTTATTTTAATTTATAAATCTCTAATATCTCTAAACCGAATCAAATTCAGAAAAAAAGAACTCAAAACCAAACATGTTCGCTTGTTCGTCGATGTCATCTTTGGCGTCTTCACCGACGATGGAGTGCACATTAGGTCTACAAGTCCAAGAAAAGAAATCAATCATCCCTTATCGATGTTAGATTATCAAACCTCACTTTTCCCTTTTTACATTGATTATTTTAGTTTATCAGGAATGTCTCTAGTTATTCTAGTTTATCAGGAATGTCTTATATCTTTATCATCTTGCTCCTCATTTGGATAGATGTGAGCATGGGAATGCAAAAAGTATTGTAGGTATTGCAATTTTGACAATTAATTCATCAAACTAAATAACAAAAAGAGACGCAATTATGCAGTAAAATAATAAGAAAAAGTCGATGTTTTATTCATATAAATGTTTTCATGTGTATTAATATGTGTAAGTTAGTGTTACGATGAGGTTAGCATAACTAGTATAAATGAAAATAATGTTTGGGAATACATGTGAAAGGGATCACAAATCTTAAAAAAACCCAGCAATTTCATTTAGATTATCCGAGGTGTGTACCTTTCCAATAAAGCAGGTATAAGTTCTTAAACATCTATATAGATTAAGTTTTTTTTCTTCTTTTGAAAGACAACTGTAACCATTTATACGACATAGTTGTTCGTAAACTAGCAGTAATAAGAGCTTAAAGACATAAAAACTGACCTAAATTTTGATGCGAAATATTAAATGTGTTGTAAATATATAGTAATGAAACTTTATATAACTAAATTTGTATAGATTTTTTGAACTCTTAATAAGAAATAGAAAAACAATCGAGGTTGTTATAAGGACATTTGTGTATTGTTTATTATCTGTTTTTACAATGTTGCAACCAAAAGCATTGAAATAAACACAATTGATTGTCAAAAGAGAGCAAAAATTTTTTCCATATAATGTAAGCGTAATTTACATGACTTTAATTTAAGATCGTGAGCATCATGATTCATCACAAGATAGATAATAAATAAGTATTAGAAATACCTCAATTCATCGTAAGTATATAGGGCTTTCTTGATCCATATAGAGTTTACAAACTTCTTGATGTAAAGAATTTCGGTTTCTCTCTCATTGCCTATAAACTCTTTTGATGTGTTTCGTGAGATTTCGTAAGATATGTTCATGAAGGGTGAACACATGTATTTTTAGGTGGAGAGAGGACCAGAATTCCAATTAGGGTTAGCTTTTTCTTATTCAATCTCAACCGTCCATCAAAGTAGAGATTAATTTAGAATATAGCTCCTTTAGGTTTACTAATTCATATGAGAATAACATATATTCTAATAGAAAACGTACTCCTAATGGACCACATAATTAGGAAGGAATTAACTTCCTTACATATAATTCATAGTTTGTGATCACGTTATTAACTTGAAGAGACAAATAGAAGTGTTAGTGTATGTTGAGTGCAGCTCAGCTCAAAGACACATCAATTTTGTATCACATCTCTGTAAATTATCATGGACAAACATATTTATACAGGAAAGGAAGCGGAATAATTTGTTTACCCCTAATAACCATTCAAACATTTATCATAAGTTTATATTGTTGGCGAACATTACGAAAGAATCTTTCAATAACCAGCACTATACATATTTTACCTTAACTTGAAACCGAGGATCAAAATGTGTGGGTTATAATTGTAGTTTTCTAGCAGGAACTATCGTAGGGAACAAATCATGTTTATTTGACCGACACTACAAAATGTGAAGGATATTTTTGATGTTTCCAATAACGTAGTTCTACGGGCTTCAAAACTAAAAAAAACAAAAGAAAATAGAGAGACATTGTCATGTGTAGTAGTCACTTTCGACATCTGATATATTTCTCTATTGCAAAAACTCGTCTTCTTTTATTATGAGGTTATCTTGTGCATGTTTAGTTGAATTCTCAATTTATTTAAATTCTTATAACTTACTAATGTATAAATGATATTGAGTTATAATTCTGACAACAAGGTTATCATTTGTTTCACTAATATTCTTCAAGTAGACTAATTTTGATGATGCATGAGAATTAGATTGGTAAGAAATGAACATGGGAAAAATGAGAGTGAAATTTCTCAGAAGCTAACCATTTTTATTTTTTATGCTCCGATGATAGAGTATAGGAAGTAGAGAGAACGGAACAAAACAAACAATAAAACGAGATTATAAAGAAGCGACACAATTGTGAATAAGTATCTGACCTTCGCATAAAAGTCAAGTGACAAAGACCTCTCTTATACATAAGAAAAAATTATTTGGATTTAGCTATGAACTTAAGTGAATCATAAGCAGCCATTACAAATAAGGAAATGAAAACTAAACAATATGGTCACGTCTCGTCCATAATTTTGAGATAGAGTTTGGATGTGGGAGTCCAAAATAGAGAGGAGAGCAGTGAAATGGGAGGAATTAGGATTGAGCTTTCTCTTCTTCTTCATCACCAGGGAAGAGACGGAGGAGAGGTTGGGATTGGGATCGATTCGTTCTCTCTTTTTCGAATCGAGATCAAGTTGATGTTGGTTGTATCGGTGGAGTGTGTATCTAACATTGTCCTCCGCGCCCGGCCGCGTGAAGAATGAGCCGTTAGTATGAAGCAGATCATTCCAACTTCCACTCCACACATAGTTGATAACTCCGAAGCCTTGTTCTTCACAGTACCGATTATTTTCGTATCCATAGCTATATTCAGATACACTCCTAGCAAAAACACGTAAATAACAGATTGAACGAGCAAGGGAGAGAGAGAGCGCGCTCAAGAAACTATAATTTTGATTGTTCCATTATAAGCAGTTACAACTATAACAAAAAGGGGCATACAAGTAGTCACCAAAATCATAAAGTTTCTAGTAATCAATGAGAAATGACACAATTGGTATTGCAAAACAAATAAAAGTTAGAAATATATACATTTTAGAGAATTGCACCAGATTGCACCAGATTTCAATAAATAGTAAAATACCAACAACAACAACATTTGCAGCTTAAGTTACAAGCAATCCATTTCTAACTTGACATCAAAATTGTGAAATCCTAGCAACTGAATCACATTACAGAATCATGGAAACAATCCCCCATGGCAAAGCACATTCAATGCTTCACTCCTACAAAACACAATGCTACTTCAGCTTGGGCCTGAAGTTCTTCCAGGACCTTTACAACCTTCTCACGGCACAACGTCGTCTCACTCTTCTCACCAAGCATTTTTCTTAACCTAGAAATCATATATTAAGACAATGAAATCTGAGGTGAAATGAAGTTGTATGCGCTGGTATTTAGTGAGAAAGTGGAAAGATTAGGGTTGTGGATGAAAACTATGGAGAGAGAGAGAGAGAGAGAGAGAGAGTCATTTGAAAATTCAAAAGATAACGAATGCCATTTCAGTCCTTTTACACGTAAAATAAACTGAAAACTAACAGTAATATGGACGGTGCAACAATATAAGACTTAGGGGGGGTCAGAGCCAATTCCTAACTTGGGTATAGTGATATGCAAAATGGTCAAACCTGAGTGTTATTAACCCCAACAAACTTTTATTTCTATGATATAGTAAAGCTCCACCTCATTATGTATAGTCAAATTTCAATTGATAAACGTATGCTTCAAGAAAAAGACAACATACTTATATGGATCAGTTTGGTCCACTCAAAATATGGTTTCAAGTCAGATGCTGCCTTTCAACAATTTGACGTGGCCTATCCCAATTTCATGCAGAAGCAAATGAAGGTTGAATCAGATACGTACCTATGGACAATTGCGGTGTTCCCATGGCCCGTGCAAACTATAAGCATGGTGTTAGTAGGTAATGCATCATGGAGGCTACAAATTCTCATGTCCATGCGACGTAGGATGCCTTTAAGTTCGGATGTCACTCTGCATTTCATGCCTTTTCTGTTGACAGACTTCTTTTCACAGGTAACTAGTGATATCATCTCTGCGAGTTTTCCATTTAACTTGTCTGTGTCGGCCGCTTCTTTCTTGAAATACGAATTCAGCTCAGAGAATTGGGTCCAGACAAAATGTACCCGTTCGTTCTTTGCCTAAAATCACCAGGAAATGTAAACACACTTGCAAGTATGTAGATAGCACCCACAATGTGTGGCCAAATTATACAGTTTACCTCTTTTATGGCTTTTGAAAGTGCTTCATCATCAGAAGACACAGGAAATGCGTGGGAAGACTCCGAAGCATAGCGTTTCACAATTGAAACATTGTCAATCAAAGAGGAGACTTTGTGGTTCTCGCCCAAAACAGTGAGGAGCTTTTTTCGCATGAATGATGGAGGCAAACCAAAGTGAGGCCCTTGTTTCAAAACAAAAGAGTCAAGGCAGACATAAATACTATTGTAATGTAACAAAAGAAATGAATATTTGCTTCTGGAAAAATATGTTCCATCACAAATTGTAGAGAGAAAAGTAGTAAAGTCTGCAAAAGTCTTCGGGTTTCCAGTCAATTCGGGCAAGAAATATGAAAAGAGAGATTGAAACTTAATATCAGGGTAGAAAACCTAAGCTTGAATAAGAAGGAAGAATTCATCCCAAGTTAATGCATGCAATCACACCCAAGCTTTGCATTAATAAGTACTTGGACATAGATAAATGCTAAAATTACAAGAAATTCTAAATGTCCAATTTAACTCTAGAAATCTCTTTCCGTCCCAGTAACAATGATGGCATCAGGTGAAAGTTGTTGGATTGAATGGTAAACTATATTCCTAGCATACTTGAAATAAAACCAGTCAACTTGAAGCAATAAGCTAAGGTAATAACTAGTGAATTGTTTGCTCTCCAAATTCAAGCAGAGTTTCTAATAAGGGCTTTCGAGTTCAAACTGACAAGAAATTGAACAGTAGTGCTAGTTCGAATAAGATACTATGCCTCTTCCTACTTACCTTTTCTCAATCTAACCTTTATGTGTTCACATTTTGAAAAACCATTTTTCTTGTATGTAATAAAATGATAAATAATGCTGAGCAAAAAAAAATTGAAATAAAACTAACTATTCAACTATTACTTCCAGTAACTAGCACTTTTCATCAATAAAATGTCACCATTAATAAGCATAAGAGCTATTTACCATGCTTTATCTTTAACAGTGCTAAATCCATAGCAGCTCTTGCATCTTCAGCGCTGTCATGTCCATTCTCTGACTGCTGTATCAACCTAGATAGAAACCTCTTGGCAAGAACTCGGAGAGCGGTCTTGTAAGATGCACCACGGTGATGCTTGTATAGGACTGCCGTGTCGATTACCAAGTTGTGTGAGATCTTCATTGCTAACAAGTCATTTTCCAAGGAATGCCCAACTAGAATGGTGTCTTTAAAGACGAGCTTGAGAAAATCTTCCTGAATACAATCATATAGACCATTACAGATCCAACAATCTTTAAAGTACTCATGCACCTCCTATTAAACATAACTCATCTGTTAAAAAAGGAATACATGGGAGAGAAGATTCAAGTAAGAAACCTGAACATCATTGAGACTTGTTGTAATCCCACTCAGCATCTCACATGTGATCCCACTAAACCTGTATGTATGACATACAATAGTTACAGTTTCGAATAATAAAGTCCAACTTCTGAAGATAGAAAGAGAGTATTTGCATATAATTTGGAAGAGAAAAAAAACACGTGTTGCAGAAAGAGGTGTCTTTATAGTCAAATGCACAATATCCTAAAATTGTTGACTGTTTTACATAAGCTTTTTACACTTACTACTTTATATTGGGCTATCTTTCACACCCATAAAAAAGTTTCCCTACTAACGTTGAGCTGAAACTTGAATTTATTTATATATCAATGGCATGCATTCAGCCTCAAAGCACAACATAAAATTATGAAGAGAAGCATATCTGAATAGTTATTTTACTAAGTGGTCCCAGAGAAATTTTCTTAATAAGAGAATAATTGTTGTTCATTTTTTTTGTAGATAAGAGAACAATTAGAATTCAGTTTATTGAGAGAGAACATACCTAGTATTATAATCAATGATTGCATTTGAAGGTTTGACCAATTTATCTAACACGACCTGCAGAAAGTCGAACAATACTATTTAATATACACACAAGAAAAGAGAGGCCTAGTTATGCAACAAACTAGAATTAAGATCAGACATTCTGACACTCAGCATATCAGAAGGATTGGTTCTAAACAGATTATGGCAACTTGATACCAATACCACCACAAATAAGGAAAACCAATTTTAAGGCATTTGGAAAGGTGAAAAATTGGATCCATGTCCAACAAATTACGGTTTGAACACCGTTACATGATGCAAGTACTAAATACCAAGATAAACTGATGATAAAGACTAATTACACTCTAAATGTTTGATGGCAGGAGAGTAGAACATCATTATATGACTGCTTCATAAGTCCAAAGTACCATGAAGCAGTCATGACAACATGTTAAATGAACTAAGAAGATGGCAGACTGTCAAGCTAAAGGGATTCCTCAGAGCAAATTGCTTAACCACCGGAAAAGTTCAAGATGTGACAAGTTGTTCGTGTACTAGTAAACCCACCCACCCTTATATGAAATTAACTAAATAAGGCAATCAGATAGAAACTTTCTAGTACAGTGAGAATTAAAACAAACTACAAAACCACAGTTCTATTAGCTATATTCAAAACAAAGAATCTAAAGGAAGAATGCACCTGTCCTGTGATGTCCACCAGAGTCACTCTTGTAAGCTCAAAACCATCACTTGTGATACACTAAAAAAGGACATAGGTGAGTGATCAATACAGTAAGAGACCAATAATGACCAAATTGATAAGAAATTAACCTATACTGACAGGCTGACAAAAACCATAAGTTTCTTAACATTTCAATATATATTGGTATCTGTGAAATTACCATCTCGCAATCAAGTGCTAACATTTTGTGAAATTGAGATCCTACAGGAGCAGGAAGAGTAGTAAGAAAACCTGCATGAAATCCACATGAGAAAAATCAATGACCTAACTAAAAATGAAACAAATATCATAATGGACATTGGAATAAGGACAAGAAAAATACAGGCGAGGCATTTGACCTGCTTGACTGTGACAATATCCATTATCTTCAAGTTCCTTAGTAGTAAGTGTGTAATATGCAACAGGGAATGGAAGATCTTTCACAAGCTCCTCATAGGATAATCTATTTAAATTAGAATTGCATGTTTCTGAAAAGGCAAAAGTTCAATTTCGTTATGGTGCAATCACAGAATTGATTAATGCCAACATAAGATGGTTGTTTGATAGTACGAGAGATAGTTGCCATAATTCAGCTACATAAATGGTAGGCCATTTCGATTAGAAGGAAACAAACTTATTTTAGAAATTACTGCAGATGAGGGATTCTAACCAAGTGAATTTATGTGATGATTGCAATTGAGGGCGTACATGTGGTAATAAAAGATCATTTGCTTTCTTGTTACTCAGTCTCACATCAGATGCTCAAGAACCCCATTTCAAAACATTATTAAATTGTGTTGAACTTCACTCCAAATGCCAAGAATTTTAAAATAAAACATAACTATCTAAATCCTATGCCTAGAACGCCATTAAGCTGACCCAACTCTAGTGAGTAAAGTCAGCATGTTTTAAGCTATTGGACAGCCTATAAATTGGTTTGTAATGATCTCTAGATATTTTCCTCTGTTCATTTATTGTTGTAGCTATCGGAAAATATGCATGATGCCCATGTTCATTGATACTAGAAGAGACGTCATTCAAACATGGATTGCATTAGCTGAATAATAATCAAACTGGAATCAGGCATAGTTTAAGACTTAATTTGTGGAAACAAAGATCAAAGAAAAGCCTCAAACCATGAGATTCTAATATATTTCAACATTTCCCTCTAAAGCAAGGTGTGCAACATGTAGACATTGGAGTTTGTGAAGACCAGCTAAAATTGGGGAGTAGAAAGCCGTCCAGATAAAACAGTTAGAGATATCAAATTTTAATGAAGGCAAATCCGATGAGATGTAGATTAAGGCATTTTGGTTTAAGCTTGATAATGTTGTCAAGGGGTGACCTATGGAAGCACTCTAACCGTCATAACAGTGATTGGATTCTGTAAACAACTCCTAGAGCATACATGCAGCGTAAATTGAACAAACTCTTAAAAAAAATTGACAGCTAGAGCTATGGAACCAACCAGGTATGACTTAGTCTAAAGTTTATTTCCAGTCTGACATGGCCACATATTTTATGCCTTCAAGACAAAGTATGTATAAAAGATGATTGGAAAAGATGCAAGGAGGCTCTGATACAAAAGATGCAATATTGATGTACTCCATGGTAAAAGATAAGCCATTCATGTAAAGATTTATATAGAGCATCATGAAAAAACTAAGCTATAACTAATGTAAGCTGTAACCAAGGAAGGAACCCCAATTATGGGATTCTAATATATCTCAACACTTACATGCTTGGGTGATGGAAGCTTTATTTAAAACTAGAAAAGAAAAAAAGGAACTTAGTGAGATTTTTTTTGCGCAAGGCATTGAAGGGAAATAAGTATGGTGTAAACCTTAATCTATGGAACAGCAAAGCTACATAATTAAGGCATAAGTAAGAAGACCTAGAAGTCATAGGATTCTAATACATCACAACACGTGTGTACTAGGATCCTCCCATCATAATATCAAATTAAAAAACAATGAAACTTGTGGGAGGAAAGGGTAAGACCTTGTTCAGATGTTTGGACAGGTTCCCTTGAACTTGAGTTATTTTCAGTGCGCTTTCTCTTAGTCCTGCATGTGAGGAGTGCATCTATAGTTTGCATTCCATCTGATACACAACTAGCATTGAACAAACATTAAAAGATACATACATGTTGAAGGGAAAACAAAATAGAGTGAGAATCAAACATAGGAGTGATTAAGTTCTTCATCAACCTAAGAGCTAATGCTGGTCTTGGATTGCCACAAAAATCTTTCAAACTAGCAAACAACTTGGACTTCGATAGATACAAATTCGCATCCAGGCCTGGCGCATAAACCATAACCACTTTTGAAATCAAAGGCTTGTTCTGCAAAACATGAATATGATAGTTAGTAACTCTACAAATGCAACATTATTTTCAACAAGAAAATCCATGTGAAACGTTTAGACTTGCATCTCAATTTCTTTTCAAACACATTTTTTATGAGGAACATATGTGCAAAGACAATGTACAGGAAGTAAAGGGGAATAGTGATCTTTACTTTCACAAAAACCCATGAAGGCATGAATCCTTCAGCAAGCACCCAGGTGACAAGGCCTTGAATGTCCTGTTTGCATTTGCAACAGCAAAGGTCAGAATGTTTATGCTATTCAACAACTCACAAAACCTTGAAAATCTAGCATTATTGCCAAACCTTACTTGTAAATTCAAAGTTGAATTACTTTCAGGCATGTTGAAAATTACATCAGCTTTTGCCTGCAAATTCATGTCCGCCCATAAGCATCACATCCACCAATAACACCTAAAATAGCATCAAACAACTCCAAATTGACCCAGAAAAATGTAGTTTTTTTCATAAATAAGAGAACCAGCACAAGTTCTTGTCTTTCCAACCCACAAAGCTTCTAAAGTACTTTAAATCCTCAGTTTTTTGTAGGATGGCAATATATCACTCCCTAAGTCTAAGACATCATGAGCTATCATAAATGTTGTTAACTCGATTAAAAGCATTATAATGTTGCTTAATTGACTGAAATGTTGAGAAAACAAGTAAAGGGTGAGAGGGGGATAGAAAGAGTACATCAGGTCCATAGATGTCGAAGAACTTGGAAGCGCTGTTGGTGGTGGGCTGATTTTGGTCTGGCGTGAGGGCTTCAGAGGCCATTTTGGTGGCGGAATGGTGAGGGCAGCCGCAGACAGGAACAGGACTGTTAGCGTTATATGGTTATGCTGTTCAAATAACCCACAAATTTACTCCAAATTGTTGGGTAAAATATATTAAATGTGGGTTTAAAATACCACCACCAACATTGATTATTAAGCAATATCTTTAAGTGAGCATGAGAGTGCAATAATGAAAATTATGAGAATTACTTAGTGAAAGGTAAAAATGAGAAGTTAAGGATGAAAATGTTTGGGTGTGTTTTTTGTTACCCATTCAAGACTTGCATGACCCCTATTTATATGGAAAAAGTGAATCAAGTCTTGGTCATGTGGTCATTCTCCTCTTACACCACACAAATAATAACACTATTACATGCATGGTCATGTCATGTTGGAACAAGTGTCATGGTAGGGTCCACACATGTATTTCTTACAACACTCCTCCTTGGACGCCACCATACATAAGTAATTATGTAGGCGATATTGGACGTGCTTAATGATGCCTCGTTAAAAACCTTTTCAGGAAAACCCAGTGGGACAAAACCTGAATAAGGGAAAAAGAGTGCAGCGCACAAAAGTCTATAGTGCGATCTTCTTCATATATTTGCTCCCCCTGATCATTACTCCCCCTAATGACTGACTGAGTTATTTTGGTTGCTTGCTAAGTCGACGCATGCCAATTCGCCATACTAACTTCTCGAAGGTGGATGTCGGCAAGCTTTTAGTAAACAAATCTGCAAGGTTTTCATTGGAGCGAATTTGTTTGACATCAATCTCATTACTCTTCAAGAGTTCATACGTGTAGAAGAATTTAGGGGATATGTACTTTATTCGATCTCTTTTGATGTACCCGCCTTTGATTTGAGTTATGCAAGCAGTGTTGTCTTCATATATTATGGAAGGAGAGTTTGTAATTGACGAAATTCCACATGCACCTCAAACATGTTGAATGACCGATCGCAAGAAAACACATTCCCGGCTAGCTTCATGTAGTGCTAGAATTTCTAAATGATTAGAAGATGTTGCAACTAAAGTCTGTTTCGTAGAGCGCCAAGATATTGTCATGCCATTACAAGTAAATACATATCCGGTTTGCGAGCGTACTTTATGGGGATCAGATAGGTATCCAGCATCTCCATATCCGATCAAGCCAACATTAGTTGAGGATTTTGAGTATAATAATCTCAAATCTTTCGTCCCGTTCAAGTAACATAATATATGCTTGATTCCGTTCCAATGTCGTCTCGTCGGTTCTGAGCTAAATCTTGCGAGCACATTTACCGAAAATGCTATACCTGGTCTTGTACATTGTGCAAGATATAATAAAGCCCCGATCACATTTAGATATGGTACTTCAGGATCAAGTATCTTTTCATCTTTTTCTTTGGGGCGAAATGGATCCTTTTTAGGATCTAGAGACCGAACGACCATTGGAGTACTTAGTGGGTGGGCATTTTGAATATTGAAGCGTTTCAAAAGTTTCTCGGTATATGCTGATTGATGAATTAAAATTTCATCCGAAATATGCTCGATCTGCAGGCCGAGACAATATTTCGTTTTCCCCAAATCTTTCATCTTAAATTCCTTCTTAAGATACTCAGCAGTGTTAAGGATCTCTTCATGAGTCCCAATTAAATTCATATCATCTACGTACACTGCCACAATTACGAATCCGATATTTGCTTTCTTAATAAATACACACAGACATATAACATTATTTTGATACCCTTCTCTGGTAAAGTATTCGTTAAGACAATTATACCACATCCTACCAGATTGTTTCAGTCAATACAATGTCTTTTGTAGTCTGATCGAATATAGATTTCTTGGACTATTTTTCATTGCTTCAGACAATTTAATTCCATCAAGGAGTCTCATATAAATATTTGTGTCCAACGTACCATACAAGTAGGAAGTGACAACGTCCATCAGATACATATCCAGTCCTTCAGAGACTGTTAAACTGATCAAGTATCTAAATGTAATCATATCCATCACATGTGAATATGTTTCATCAAAATCGATCCCAGGTCGTTGAGAAAAACCTTGGGCTACAAGCCTGGCTTTATATCGAACAATTTCGTTTTTCTCATTTCTTTTCTTTGTGAATACCCATTTATATCCAATTGGTCGAACATCTTCTGGTGATCGAGTTATGGGTCCAAAAACTTGACGT
This sequence comes from Geranium rotundifolium, assembly GCA_963920655.1. Taxonomy (NCBI): domain Eukaryota; kingdom Viridiplantae; phylum Streptophyta; class Magnoliopsida; order Geraniales; family Geraniaceae; genus Geranium; species Geranium rotundifolium. The sequence continues at coordinate 36,381,930 of OY987311.1, read as the reverse complement.
TTCTCCAATGAAGTCAATTCTGCTTGAATTGCTTCTTCCCATTTTGGCCAATCATGTCTTTCCCGACATTCATCATTACTACGTGGCTCAAAATCAAAATCATTCATTATCTCACTTGCCACTGTAAAAGCAAAGACTTCATCTATGTTAATCGTTTTCGATCTCAATATTCATTAGTGTGTGAATAATTCAAGTTTATTTCTTTACTTTTATGTTCTTGTAATTCTTCAGGAATTTTAGAATTTTCATTTTCTTTTGGGATTGGTGGTTCTACGGGAACTAATGGTTCTTTGGGAATCGATAGTTCTGCTGGAACTATATGTCTATTCACTTGATTTTTTCGTTTGCGGGGAACAATATCTTTTGCACCCAATGGCCTCCCACGCTTTTGGCGTGTACTGGAGGAATCGACTGCTGCTTTTGAATTATCATCATTAACATTAATTTTTTCAGGTGTGTTGATAGCATCTATGTATGACCTGGTTATCTTTGATGTATCTGCAAATGCATCAGACATTTGATTTGCAACATTTTGCAAATGAATTATCCTTTGTACTTCTTTATCACACTGTGATGTACGTGGATCTAGATGAGACATGGAATTTACTTTCCATTCAATATCACGCCTAACTTCAAGAGGCTTTTTATTTCCACCCAAATGTGGGAACGTTGTCTCATCAAAACGACAATCTGCAAGTCGTGCCGTAAATAGGTTACCTGTCAATGGCTCAAGATACCTTATTATAGATGGTGAATCAAAACCAACATAAATTCTCAATCGTCGTTGGGGTCCCATTTTTGTGCGTTGAGGGGATGCAATAGGCACTTGCTCAGCACAACCAAAAGTACGTAAATGAGATATATCAGGTTGATTCCCACACACAAGTTGTATAAGCGAATATTGATGATAAACACTAGGTCTTAAATGAATTAAAGAAACATCATGTAACACAACATGTCCCCAAGCAGAAACTGATAATTGTGGTTGCAATAATAATGTGCGTGCAATCATCTGTATACGTTTTATAAGAGATTCTGCTAAACCATTTTGGGTATGCACATGTGGAACCGGATGTTCATTATCGATTCCCAATGACATGCAATAATCATCAAATGTCTTAGATGTGAATTCACCAGCATTATCAAAACGAATAGCCATTATTGGATGATCAGGAAAATGTGCCCTTAATTTAATAATTTGTGCTAACAATTTTGCAAATGCAACATTACGAGTTGACAATAAGCATATATGTGACCATCTGTTGGATGTGTCAATCAAGATCATAAAATAATTAAATGGTCCACTAGATGGGTGAATAGGGCCACAAATATCCCCTCAAATTATTTGCAAGAATGATGGAGATTCAATACTGACCTTAATTTTTGATGGCCGGACCACTAATTTTCCTTGTGAGCAAGCGGTACAAATAATTTCATTGGACTGAAAAACCTTATGGTTTTTCAATGGATGTCCACGTGAATTTTCAACAATTTTACGCATCATAGTTGATCCTAGATGACCAAGACGATTATTCCAAAGTATAAAACTATTTGGATTGGAGAACTTCTGGTTCAGTATTGCATATGCCTCAATCGTTCTTATTGTTGTATAATACAACCCAGATGATAGAATGTGTAATTTTTCCAGTACACGCTTTTCACCACAATCGTTTACAGTGATATATAGAAACTCAGTTTCATTTTCACTTGTGGTCTCAATATGATATTCATTACCGCGAATATCCTTAAAGCTGAGTAGCTGAGTAGATTTCTTCTGGATCTACTAGCATATAAAGCATTATGGATTTCTAATCGAGTGCATTTTGCAACAATATAGAAGCTCTTCCGGAGCCTTCTATAATATTTGCAGAACCCATAATAGTATTAACATTTGCCTCAACCAAAGTTAGACACGAAAAATATTTTTTTGCTTCTGTAAGAAGTGTATGTGTAGTGGCTGAATCAACAATACACACATTATTGCCTTTTTTGTCATCCGATGATTCATTTTTGGAATTCATATCCTTTCATAAAAGAAAAAAAACATAACATTAGATTAAAAAAACGACTGAAAGGATTACATAAGACAAAAAACATAATATATTACAATCTCATGATTATTCAATAGCAGTTCATGCTATATCATCAGCAACCAAGTTTCCTACGTTTTCATCGTCATCCTCAAAGAAGTCGGAGACATTCAAATTAGTCGGGTCTGTAGGATTCGAGTTGTCCATAAAATTTGTCTCCACGACCTTCTCTTTTCCCTTAAGTGATGCTTGATACAAGACCACTAAATGCTTGGGAGTACGACAAGTACGTGCCCAATGTCCTTTTACACCACATCTAAAATATTCATGTTCACTATTTTTGGGAGTATGAGTTTGTGGGCCTTTTCCTTTATCACGTCTCTCAAATTTGTTCCACTTCTGGTGGAGCATTTTGTCATTTCTCACACGAGGGTGAAAATTACCGCGCTCACGGCCACGACCACGACCGCGACTGGGGCCTTGGCCTCTCCCAAAAAGAGGATAATTATCATGATTTGTCATATTCACTTCAGGGAATGGTGAACTACCAACGGGACGAGTTTGATGATTTTTCATCAACAATTCATTATTTTGTTCAGCAATCAGTAAACATGCAATCAAATCCGTGAACTTTTCAAATTTTCGCTCCCGATATTGCTGCTGCAGGAGCATATTAGATGGGAGTAATGTGGAGAATGTTTTCTCAAGCATCATGTCATCAGTTATTTTATCTCCGCACATACGGAGTATGGATACAATTCTAAACGCAGCGGAATTGTATTCATTGATAGTCTTGAAATCTTGCAGTCTAAGATTAGACCACTCATGTAATGCCTGAGGTAAGACAATAGCCTTCATCTGCTCGAATCTTTCTTTTAACCTATTCCAGAGATCAAGTGGATCTTGAATATCCAAGTATTTGGCCCATAGACCGGAATCTATATGATGACGTATAAAGATGATGGCCTTTGCTTTGTTCTGCACGGACTATTGGTTGTCTACTACAATCACTTCCCCAAGATTCATAGACCTTAGGTGTAGAGTTGTTTCTAGGGCCAATTCAAAGTAATTCTTCCCATCGAGACCGAGGGCAACATATTTGCACTTCACCTGGTTCGACATCCTGAAAAATTTAACCGCAATAATATAATTAAAATATGTCCAAAATATTTATTCAAAATATGACATATTTTGCGGATATTTAGAATTGCTGGTTCTAATTTTTAAAACTCCAAGTTTTAGTCCCGATATCTCATAATGTAGTTTGAGATTTATACTTTGATTCGGAACTTCGGGTTCCGTAAATTTTAGAAATTGTAAACTTCTGGTTTACATGAACGCCATGTTCATCAACTTTCTTTCTCGACAATTTTAGAACTTTGGGTTCACTTCGTAAACTTTGGGTTACAAACATTATATATAAATATAAAATACATATGATAATAACAAATAAATTTATGATGTGAAAGATCCAATTCAAGATTGGCGATCACAGAGCATACTTATAGATATAAATATAATAAACATAAATAAATTTATGAAATAAACATAAATGCAATAAATAAACATAAATTAGTTAGTAGTTAGTAAGAAAGAAAAAAAATAAATTACGATATTTAGGTTAATCGTGCTGATAACGTGTTGTGTAAAATATATTAAATGTGGGGTTTAAAATACCACCACCAACATTAACTATTAAGCAATATCTTTAAGTGAGCATGAGAGTGCAATAATGAAAATTATGAGAATTACTTAGTGAAAGGTAGAAAGAAGAAGTTACGGATGAAAATTTTTGGGTATGTTTTTTGTTACCCATTCAAGACTTGCATGACCCCTATTTATAGGGAAAAAGTGAAGCAAGTCTTGGCCATGTGGTCATTCCCCTCATACACCACACAAATAAGAACACTATTACATCCATGGTCATGTCATGTTGGAACCAGTGCCATGGTGGGGTCCACACATGTATTTTTTACAACACAAATAAATTATATTTCTATTTAAAAATACATAAAATTACATCATTTGCGAACAGAATGTCTCCTTTAAAATAATAAAAATCTAATTTAGTTTGCAACTGCTCACTTTTGCAATTGAAGACTATAATTTTGAAATATATACCTTTGTAATCATGTATTAAGAGTTTAGTGTTACCAAGTAAAACCTATTAAGTTTGTGTTTTCTTTTGTAAAGGTAAAAATTGCTCTCATATATTAAAAATAATAATAATAAATTTCAATGCACTCAATGTATTTTACAATTTATTACGTCTATGATAAATGATGTATTTACAAAACAATTTATCATTTTTTTTACACTTTACTATTTTTCTTATGCTTTCACTTATTTTACTGTTAATTTTTTAAAAGAAAAAATGCTCATCTTCTCCGACTCTTATTCTGCAACTCCTCTCTTTCTCTCATTTTGTTCATGCCTCAACACAATGCTCTCAATTTTACTACGCGCCTCCAATTGCTACGACGAAAATATAATTTTCATCTAAAAAACCATCATATTTGGGTATGTCTCTAATTGTGTCTTTGTCTCGGGTTTCGACACCTCTCAATCTCTGGATAAGACGAATTTGTAGGAGGTGACTGAGGTTGAGATTTAGAATGGGAGAGTTGGAGAAGGGTTTGTGAAGGTGCTTTAGGAGAGTCTTGTGTCAATTCACACGCCAAACCCAAGGTTCTAAAAATACTAGGCGCTAATCGAACAGACAACACTCCGGAAGGATTAATCGGGGATTAATCGAATTAGGCGGTATTAATCGAATTAGTATTTTTATTTTTTTTAATATAAAAAATTAACAATCTCAAGCAAGCTCAAAATTTCAAACAAACTCAAATTTCAACAAGGTAAAAAATCAAAATTCAACAATTAAGTTTCAAATTCAACAGCCACAAAATTCATCATTCAAAACAAAATCTTCTTCAATTTGTCGAATTTGTTCGTCGAACAAGATAGCTTCATCTCCACCCTCGACAATCCAATCTTGTGCATTAGTGGCTTCATCGGAAAGAAGAACGTTCACTTTTCCTCGTAATAGTCTTGTCCTCCTGTTTAAAAGTCTTGCATTGAATTGGACATAAACTAAATTGTTCAACTTCTAAATAGCAAGTCTATTTCTTTTCTTTGTATGAATCTAAGTTCATAATGAAAAAACGTAAATCAATATTAATTATAAAAAATGTAAATTAATGAATCTAAGTTCATAATAAAAAAAGAAAATTAATGAATTTAAGTTCATAATAAAAAAATGTAAGTTAATAGTTACCCCTCAAAAGTACTCCTAGCCCTTTCCCAACCGGACGAGCTTGTTGTCAAACTAAGTACTCTCTTAGCAAACTTTTGTAAATATGGAACTTAATTTCTATATACGTTCTACCAATCAACTACAAAACACATTAAACTAATAATATTAGTACTTGTCAAATATTTGCAAAATGAAATAAATAAGTTGTAGTAACGACAATAAAGTTTTCTTACCCGCATTAAAATTTGTTTTATCCTTAGAATATCCTTTCAAAGCAATAAGTCTACCAAACATACCCTCCTTGTTCAAATACTTTTGCAATTCTTCATTCATCAAAGTATTTTGGAGGTCAAGATCATCACTATACATTTTCTCCACACATTCCATGAACCCGGTCGTGACTATTATATCATTTGCAATTTATGGAACGTTGGTGTTGAACATGGTTGGCAGACATGTAAATAACATTGGCGTTGTTGCAAAAGACAATAGTGGCAGTGGATAGGGATATTGTGATTCAAGTAGAAGGTTTTGCAACCAACAAGACTCAGCAACAACGTTAGCAACACCTATTTAGCTTCAGTACTGAAACAAGAGACGACAAGCTGGCGTTTAGAGGAACAAGAAAGACACAATAGCCAGAGGTAAAGCGACATGTGTAGGGGCAACCAGCCCAATCTGCATCGGAGTAGGCGTGAGAGAGAATTATGGGGAGTTGTGGAGATGAAGCACACACGTTAGAGTGTCTTGAATGTAGTGAATGTTTTGCTTAAGAGCGTGAAAGTGAGGTTCACGGGTATCATACATGACAAGACAAATTTATTGGACAACATAAGAAATATCTAGACGAGTGAGTGTGAGATAATGGAGATCACGTGTTAAACCACGATAAAGAGTAGGATTAGAGACCAGAGTCCCGAGGAAGAGGACAACTTGGATTTGGTGTGAACGGGTGTGAGAGAAGGATTGCAAGAGGACATGTTTGCACGAGTCAAGATTTTCCGAGCAAACTTATCTTGAGATAAGATGAGATTTGAAGAAGGACGTGTGATAGATATACCGAGATTTTAGTGTAAGGGACTAGGATTAGTAATAGAAAACTCAGAGTTTAAACAAGACATGAGTGAGGTAAGGAGAGGGATAGATGAGGCATTGAGAATGATGTCATCCACATACGGAAGGAGGAAGGCAGTATGAGTATCGTGGTGATAGATGAAGAGATATGTGTCATCTTTGTTGCTTACAAAGTCAAGGGAGCTTAGATAAGTAGCAAAGCGATGATAACATGCTCGTGGGGGCCGTTTTAAACCGTAGGGTGCTCTGTTTAGGTGGAAAATGTAATGAGGGAGAGAGGAGTCAAGAAAACCAGGAGGTTGTTTCATATAAACGATTTCACCTAGACGCCCGTTGAGAAATTCATTGTTTACATCAAATTGATGGATTAGCCAAGAACAGTTCGTTTGGTGTTATGTTTAACCAAAGGATTGAAAGTGTCATCATAATCAAGGTTAGGTTGTTGAGTGAACCCTTGGGCAACAAGATGTGCCATGTAGCGCTCAAGAGAGCCATTAAAGCAAAATTTGTGGCGAAAAATTTATTTTGAGTCAACAATGTTGACATTGGGTGGACAAGACACTTGATCCCAAGTGTCATTTACACGAAGAGCAGTAATTTCGGTCTCCATGGCTTAAGTCTAATCGATATTAGAGAGGGCTTACTTATAGGAGCGAGGAATTGGCGTAGAAGTTTGAGTGAAGATATGAAGGTCTAAAATACGACGAGGATTAAATAACCTAGTATTTTCAAGGACCGCAATAATACATCGTATGTACGCAACGGAATATAAAGCATATTGAATCCTACTCCGATCGTATGTATTTGATTTACGAAATACTAAAAAAACGTACCGCACGTGTCGATTCGCAAATTGATCTAGTTTTGAAAAATTTGAAACCTCTAGTGTGTCTTGTGATTTCAAACACCTAATGAGCGAGAGCTTCTTTTTCATCTTTGCTTGTTATTGTATATTCACTACAAACAAGAGGAGAAACATTAGTCTGAACTTGAGCATAAATCCTATTTGAGTGCCTACGTACCCCAACCCCACAGAAATCAAAGTACACGTAGTTTGCTAATTACCCAAAATTTCTTTTGGGATAGTCTTGTACCCAAAACTTATTTTGGGAACGAAGTAAAACTTCTTTTGGAATTTTATATAATATGAATAAAAACATAACATGTTCAATTATATCGAAACGATTTCGATACTCTATTGTGTCAAAAATATATTTAAATTAATTATAGTAATAAATGATCTCATCATCTATTTATCACCGTGCACTAACAACGTCACAATATGATTATATTCAGGGAAGCATATACATGAAAGCATCATATACTTACCATATATATAAGAACCACCGAATCATATATATACACATATATAAGGATGAACAATCAAACATATAAATATAGGGAAACACTCCACCACAAATCTTCTACATGTCCGAACAGAACGAACACGTGTGAGCCGCTCATCTAGCGCAGATTAAAACAACGCGCGACATGTGACATCGTGCAATGTGCACTTAAGTGATGGCAATTTCGTATTTTTGCACAATATAATGTACTATTCAGCTTTTTTATTGGAAGTGTAATGTAAATAGTGGAAGTGTAATGTTCAACATTGAGAGTGTAGTTCATTACGGGGGTCGAATGTTCAACTTGTAATGTTCAACATTGGAAGTGTAATGTTCAACATTGGAAGTATGTTGTTCAACAATGTGAGTGTAATGATCAACATTGTGAGTGTAATATCCAATACTGAGAGTGTAATGTTCAACATTGGGAATAGATACTCAGAGTTGAACATTCTAGTCACAAATGCTGAACATTACACTCCCAATGTTGGACATTACACTCTCAATATTGAACATTACACTTCCACTGTTGAACATTCTTCTCCCGTGTTGAACATTACACTCTCAATGTTGGATATTACACTCTCAATGTTGAACATTACACTTCTACTGTTGACATTACACTCTCAATGAGAAAGTTGAACAATACGCTCTACTGCACAAAAATACGGGATTTCCCCACACTTAAGTGCACAATGCGCACATGCCACATGTCTCTCGATGTTTTAATCTCGCAAAAACAAACGAATGAATAAAAGTTTCGAGCGTGTGTAGACATGTAGGGGATTTGCACTTGAATGTAATTCTATAAACATATGTAAGAACAAATACATATATAAAAAACCATTATGTGTATATATATATAGGGATGCACTCCACTACATACTCCACCAAAACGTCCAAACCCTCATCTGCCCATCCTTTCTTTTGCGAGCGACGATCAAACGACACGTGGCGGAGCGGTTCACTAACACTGTTAGTCACAAATAGACGGAGAGCTGAGGGCACGCTCGTCATTCCAATATTAGATTTGATGTATAACGTTCTGTGTTGAATTGTATGACATCATATTGTGTGTGTTAATCGCGCATTTAAAGCGCGATCATTCGGCGATTTGCACTAAAAATAGGCTCATTTAAAGCGGGATCACGCACATAAAGTGCGATCATTCAGCGATTCACGCTAAAAATAGGTTAGATCCATAGAGCGTGTGTTCATCGATACAATATATAACATCATGTTATACATAGTACATCGACATTAAGACATTCATACACAAACCTCTGAAAGTGGGTAATCGTTTTATGTGCTGTTGAACATCATCTAACTACATTGGTTTTACAATATACATGGTACACTACCATCAACTATTTGTTACCAAATTTTTTGATGATTAATTGAATATTTATTTCTAAATTAAATGAGCATTTACTACAGATATTTAAGTAGGACATAAATTACAAGTCAACAATCAACTATTCATTACCAAAATTATTAATGATTAATTGAGGATTTATTTCCAAATAAAATGAGCATTTACCACAGATATTTAAGTGAGACATTAATTACAAGTCAACCAAGATAATAGACGATTATGTTCTCAATAATATGAATCAGCTTTAACATAAGTGATGCAGTACAAACCGGCATGTTATACATGATACATCGACATGTTATACATGAACAGAAAGACAGTTGCAAACTTGATTAATCTAAAACATGCACGAAGGTCAAGCGCCTACAAAAACATTAGAAACACATAAAATGAGTAAAAATCATGCAGCGACAGTGGTCAGTCGTTGTCATCGTCTTCTGAACCTCAGATTTGTTGTCATGAAAGGAAAAAACTTTAGATCGGAAATAAAAAAAATAACAAATTAGAAATCAATAACAGCCCTAACATGATATAACGTTACTCCGATTAGATCAAAATCGGATTTAATAAAAAAACAACAAATCGAAACTACAAAACAACAAAATCAACATAAGATGAAACAGAAAATCGCGCTACTTACCGATCATTCTCAGCCGAATCGAAGACAACAAATCACATGCCTCACCGTCTCTGAATCGAAGCCAAAATCGCTTTGCAGCAAGTCAAACGTCGCACGCGTTAACCGTCAAAATATGAGAAAGCAAACCGTCAAAATGGGCTATTAGGTTTGCTAAGCGAAATGACCCTACTACCCCCCATTTAAACGTCTGACTCTGTTAAGTGGGGCGACTCTCTATCCGTGCCAGGTGTCACCATTTCATCTCTCCCGCATCCATCCAACGGTCATACATTAGTTTGGACGTTTGGACATTCTTGGGGAGTTTATATATATATATATATATAAACTCCCCAAGAATGTCCAAACATATATATATATATATAGATATATATATAATCAATCAATCGTAGTTATATAATAATCAACATACACACATGTGTGTGTAGAAAAGAGCATATATCGTGTTCATCAAAACATATACATCTCAACGTATATATAAACATCTAACCAGTGTATATGTAAGAGTTTCTTATACCACTAACAGTTTTTCCATATGTAATGGCGCACATTTTGTGTCGTTACAAGCGTTTTGTGCGCTGTTACAAACTGTAACGGAGCACAAACGGGCGTTTTCTCCTGAATCGTTACAAACACGCCGTTGCACTTTGTAACGACACACACGTGCGCCGTTACAAGTCTGACGGCGCAAAGTTACATACTCCGTGTGCCGTTACAAGCTAACGTGGCCGTCAATATGGGGCACGGTGACAACAATTTTGTAACGACGCACATACCACGTGCGCCGTTACATGTCTAACGTCGCACATACCACGTGCGTCGTTACGATTCTAACGGCGCACAATCAATGTGCGCCGTTAAAAGCGTAACGGCGCACATACATTGTGCGCCGTTAGACTTGAAACGACGCACGTATTATGTGCGACGTTAGACTTGTAACATCGCACGTGGTATGGTCGCCGTTACTAATGATTTTTTTAAAAAAATAATGAAAAAAGCTGAAAATTAAATATTATTTATTTAATTTTCAGTTTTTTTTTCGTTTTTTGAATCAAGATTTAAGTTTCTAAAATTATAATATAATAAAATTCATAATTAAAATAAAGTTTTTGAATAAAATATTATTATTACATCAGGAAACTATGATGACGGACCTGTACCTCTAAACATGTTTGGGTCAAATGGAGGCATATTCGATTTAACTAACCGCAATTGCTCATAGAAGTAATGCATCATATTCATGCTTTGTGAGTCTTGAGTTTCGAGCACAATCTGGAGGTTTGTAATCTTCTCGGCTTGAGTGGATATAACATCTGCTTGAGTATGGACCGGAGTCTCAAGCTCCATCATCCGCACAGCAGCACCGGAGCTGGAGGAGTCCAAATGTCTTCTCCATTTTGCCGGTGCCTGGTAATGACCCCCGCAACCCTGAATGTGTCGTCCTCAGGATGATGTGATGATTGTTCCTTTGGCGGCCTCGGCATCTTTGACGTGTTGGGCAGCTTGTCTCATGAACTCGTCCTCCTCAGCGTCGGTCATCTTTTTCATATGACCATTTTTGTCGATGTTTGTCGGGTTCACCTTCCACTCTTCAAGTACTTGGTTAATGAAATTCCTGTAAATAAAATTAAAAACAAACTAATAACATAAATTAAAAAATATATTTTTTAAAATAGCGTTAATTAATGAATAAAATTTAACTTACGCATTTTGGATCCTTCTGCTCCTCCTGCACTTGATCAGTACCATCATCCGGGACAGGCGACTTCGGGTGAGCCTTGAGCAAGCCCTCCAATTTCTTGGATATCTGTACGATGCTGTCTGACTCCATCCTCTCCCAAAATTTTCAGAACAGTACTAGGCATGTATGGTGGTTCAATTTGTTATCGCTGGATCGAATTTTTTTCATTTGAGATCCAACTTTTTCTTAAAAAAAAATTGAAATTAAATTATGCTCCGAATCTTTTACAGAAATTTAATTATGTTGATTACGATTTTTAAAATACCTCGTTGGCGTCAAAGTGTTGAACGATCCACCGCCATTGGGATTTCTTCCCTTTTAATATTTTGGGAATTCCATTGCGCTTTAGCTTATTTGGGTCTACTTATAATTTGTACATGCGCTTCATGTTGGATTTCCGCCCCTTGTAAGCATCTGCGGCTACTTCTCGAATCCACGTCTTCAACTCGACGGAAGTGTCATCCACTTGATACAAGCGCTGCAATTATAAAATATTCAGTTCATTTTTAAAATACGTAATTTGAAACTTAATAGATTGAGATTAAGTTTCTAAATTACTCGTAAGCTCTTCCAAAACTTATAATACTCGGTCGTTGGAAGATTTATCCAGGTCTGGTAGGAAGCGTCGCATTCTCGTGCAAACTTGCCTACAACAAAGACTAACCTCCGTACATCAAACGGGTCGCAGTCTCTATAGAATTGGGCGTATGGTTCTCCGTCTACTCAGGTCAGAGGAACAAGCTGATGACCATTTTTCTCGACCGCTTTCTGCTCATTTTTGATGCAGATGTCAACTGTTTGCATCTTGTTAGCCCTATGCTTCCAGCTTCCGCTCTCCAGTGCCCCATCTTCAACATTATAGTTGAAGTAGAGCTCACTCATTGGATACTCTGGAGCATCGATAGATAGAAAGTCCCACTCGTTCAACGGGAACTCGGGTTCCTTTGAACTTTCAGCTCCAGCAGGTGAGGCTCCCGAGCTCTACAACAGGTGAAACTCCTTTCTTAAATTATTCACCTGCCTTTGCCAAGGTACTTGTTCAACCATAAGATTGCTAACTAGTATAAAGTTCAAACTCATTAACTAGAGTTGATGGATTCCCCCGTGACTTGCTACTAATTATAATATTACTCAATTATACCCAACGACCTTTCAACTAGTATTATCATACACTTGGTGTCCGGAGTCAAAGTATAACAAATTTTCTATTAATTATTATGACGATCTCAAGTCAAAGGAAAACGATATACATTGACAATACAAGTAATATCACCATTTGGGAAATCTCACTTTTTGTCAGTTCAGTGATCATATTGCTATATGCATCATCTATACGTATAACTTAATGAATGAGATCCATTCATACTCATCCGATGAGTACCGTCATACATATATTGATCTTTCTAGGTCATCGTATAACTAATACGATGATCCTACGATCAAGAACAATTTCGATCAAAGTTTATAATACATGGCTCTCATTATCATAATCCCTATTACGATGTCATGTATAACAGCTTAATCAAGAACCTATCATATTACGATATCAACAACTATCGTATATGAGAACGTCATAAGTCATTTATTAATCTCTACTAATAAAATATTATGTGTAATATGCTTAACAATTATGCACAATAATTGGGTCTATTGTACAATTCCAACAATCTACCACTGGACATTGAGCCAATAATTTAATACATTTCAATCCACCATTCCATTTATGCTAGTCAAACTCTTTTGACCAAGCACCTTGGTGAACCTAGTGTTTTCCTTCCCAACCACCTGCTGAATCAGAACGTGTCCAAGTTCAATGATTTCTTTTATCAGGTGAAGATTATAAAGAAAATTTTATGATCGTTGGTGTAGTCTTAATTCATTGGTTTGTACAATATCGTATATATTGTCACATGATAAAGGAACACATTCCCTTACTAAATTATCCACACAAAGTTCAGTTAATAATTATCTTATCCAAACAATTTTCTGAGTGGCATCATATGCAATTACATACTCTATTTCTACTGTTATTTGGAACTCTTTCAATTCACTATTTAAAACATGATAAATCGTTACTTTCTATCTTTTTTTATTTGATGAACACTTTCATTAATATTGTTTCTCCCGTATCTTTCATAAAAAGATTAAAATTGTCAAATTTCTGTCTCTTGCATGATTAGTACATTATTTTCTTTGAATAGTATGTCATCTACATATTGTGTCAAGAAAATAATTATGCTCCTACTAACCTTCTTTCACGTCTTGTAATTATGACTTCCTCTTCTGGCTAAAATAATCATAATAAGATACAAAATTAACTCAAACAAGAGATAGAGACAAAATTAATCATTAACTCCTGCAACCTATTGCAGATGTTAAAACCATAATTGATATCCAATATCTAATTACAAGTATCAGTTAATTAAAGAGGAAATTCCTTATCATTACCCTCTACTATGCAACTTTTGCATGTTACTACCCCCTATTTTTTTTGTTGTACGTCAACACTGTATGTGATATGAACTCGTTGGAGTTCAAAATCTTATGAGGACCGTCTATCGGAAAGATTAGGATAGATACGAAGTTTTCGTGTTGGAAACCTTCGAGTGTAGGATGGATCGAATGAAGCCACGATGGGTTGCGGAAATCCCGTCGATAATTCGGACGAACGCCACAAGAATTTTGAGCACAAATTCTTGATAAGTTCTAGAGCTAAGAGAATCCTCTCTAAACACACAATCACACAATGTTTTGTATCATTCAAGTATATCTCAAACTAGAGATTACACACTTATTTATAGTGAAAGAAAAGACTACCCAAAGGTCTTCTAATTCAATGGTCATAAAACCAATTGAATGAAAAAGAAAGCATAACCCCAAAAACATAAGTAATGGAAAATAAACCCCCCAAGTGAATGAGAACTAATGGTGCACATTTAATTACACCAAAAGAAAAAATATATATATAATTATTTGATTAAAATAAAATATTCCTTGTGGCCGGTTGAATGTCCGGTTCGGTTTTGGCCGGTTGAACGTCCGGTTCGGTTTTGGCATATATGATGCAAAGTCTTGTGCCCGCCATGGAACCGTTGACGTCGTAAATTTTGTGAAGTAATAAGGCCAAATCTTTGACGAAGTATCTCGGAACTATGTCTCTAAGTTGGTACTTGGTTTGTCCACGTGTTGGTAGTCCAATAGAGTTCCGTTCTTGATCTTCTAGTCCCGTCGGTGGTCCAATGCTAGTGATGTCCTCATCAGTATGGTTTCATTTAGTTGCACCGTCCATCACAGAGTTAAGTTTGTTGTAAAATGTCCATAATGCCCTTATATTAAAAAATATATCTTTTGAACTTTTTTAAAAAAAATATTTTTTATCACATAAATAATAAAATACTAATTTACAACTTATTTTTTTTTTAAAAATTGGTTTTTTCAAAAAATATTAAAAATAAAAAACCAATTTTAACAACATTTTTTTTATTTTTAGTATATTTAAAAAAATAATATTCAAATCAGTTTTTTATTATTTATTCCACAAAATTTTTTTACAAAAAATAAGTTAAACAAATGATTTTTTTTTACATTTTTAAATACAATTGCATTTTAGTCATTTAAATATTTCACTTTCAAATTTTATTTAATTAATAAAATACCCTTGTATTTAAAAATGAAAAAAATATATTTTTTAAAATTTTTTGATGGAATAAATAATAAAAAACTTGTTTGAATATTATTTTTTTAAATAGTAAAAATAAAAAACTTTGTTAAAAGTGGTTTTTTATTTTAAATATTTTTTTGAAAAAAAATGTTTTATTATTTATGTTATAAAAACATTATTTTTAAGAAAAAGTTCAGAATATATATATTTTTAAATTTTTAATTTTTTAATATAAGGGTATTATAGACATTTTACATTAAACTTAACTCTGTGATGGAAAGTGCAATTAAATAAAACCATACAGTGGTGAAGTGCAATAGAAAAAAAAAAGTAGAGACTAGTGATATGCAAATGTTGCATAATAGAGGGTAGTGATATGCAAAAGTTGCATGATATAGCACAATGATCAAAAAATTTCTCCTTAATTAAATCATGAAAACATTTTTCATTAACATCTCACATTGTTTCTTGTCCTTTAGAGTATCATTATACTCTATACATTTTTCATGAACATTTCACACTGTCTCTTCCTTTAGAGTATAATTTTTTCTTGTCTTTTAGAGCATCTCCAATGTGGCTCCCTACAATTAAATTATTGTAGGGAGTGATTTGCATTGAGAATATGGTAAAGACCACTGTTTTAGTTTTCACTACAACCATGCTTCTCACACTTAAACTACATTCATTATTATAATACTATTTTTACTATTATAATTGCAAGTAGAGAATAAGTGGTTGAGTTGAATAAAATAGAATAAAAAAATCATAAAGTAATAAGAGAGAGAATGTAGGGAGCTCCCTACATTTATGAAGAGAGAAGATGGACGTGGTTAGCTCCTTATTGTAGTGAGCCATGTAGGGAGCCCAATTGGAGTGCATTTTTTCCATTCTCACTCCGTACAATTAGGGGTGCTCATTCCCGGTTAACTGGAACCGGTGTCGCGAACCGAGAACCGGACCGGGTATGTTCGGTTTCCACAATCAGGAACCGAAACCAACCGGCTATTAGCCGGTTACCGGGAGGCTGGTTAACCGGAAATTTACACCGGTTTTTCAGTTTACCCGAAACCGGTACTAACAACATAAATTAGCATATTTTCCTATAAAATTTGGTGAAATTAAAAATAACACAAACAAGATTCATATTTCATTTTTTTTTTCATTAAGGATGGATCAGAGAGTGCCCAAAGGCACTCAATCTGACCTCTCCCTAATAATTAAAAAACACCCTTACCTAATAGTGAAAACCATTAAGGATTGATCAGAGAGGGCTCAAAGGTCCTCAATCTGGTCTTTCCCTAATAATACAACACACCTAAAATGTATATTACAGTACCAAATAGAGAGTTACACAATTCAGAGCTGTTAAACAGTACAACATGTTACAAGTTACAACAAGCTTCATCAAGCTTTCAAAATCATTATAACTTAATCTTAAATACAAAAACTTCAATTTTCAAGCTTTCACACGAGAAAAGAGAGAGAAGAGAAGGGGCACCGTTGAACTTGCAATTTCACCAATTTCTGCAAAACAGAAACATAAGTTAGAAATTTAACAAAACAAAAAACTTAAGCAGAATGTGCAAAAAATAGAAGTTTAATACTAACAAAGCAGAAACTTAATAAAAACTGACAAAACAAAAACCTAATTAGAACGTGCACAAAACAGAAACTTAATAATAACTAACAAAAAAAACTTATAATCTTAATAACAATTAACAAAACAGGAACCTAACTACTAATTAGAATGTGCAGAAAAATAGAAGTATTTGCCAAGAACTAAGAAAACAGAAACTTAATAAAAACGAACAAAAAAGAAATCTAATTAGAATGTGCACAAAACAGAAGATAAATACAACTTAACAAAGCAAAAACTTTAGAAAACAGAATTGAGAAACCTAATTAATAGAGCAGTACATAAAGTTAGAAAAACATAGCAGTATATATACTATAGAAGAGTAGAGAAAATTACCTTTTTCGCAAAAATACAAAAGTCTTCAATCTTCAAGGTTTCATACGAGAGAAGGGGCACCAACGGGACTTATCGTTTCACCAATTTCTACAAAACAGAAACTGAAATTAGAATCTATCCAAAACAGAAACAGTCCTAAACATAAACTTAACAAAAAAAGAGAAGGGTAGAGTAGAGACAGTTACTTTCCTCCACAATTTGTAGCTTATGAAGCTCTTCTTCCAAATCCTTTGTATTCAATGGAACCTTCAACCAATCATGAGTGCACACTAGACATTGTACAACTGTAGGGCTCAAAGAGCTCCTAAAATCATTTATGATCCTCCCTCCAGTACTAAAGGCCGATTCTGAAGACACGGTGGAAATAGGAATGGCCAAGATATCTCTAGCCATATGTGCAATGACTGGATATCGATGACCATTCATACGCCACCATTGCAAGACATCGAATGAAGTTGAACTTTCTTCCTCAGGATCTCGTAAATATCGTTCGAGTTCTGACTTCATAGTACCTTCTTCTTCGACCCTCTGTTTCTTATATTGGGTGAATAACACTTGGTTGTCTGGGTCATCAGCAGTAGAACATGATGCTTGTGATGTACTCTCAACAACAACCCCATAGAATTTTACATACTCAACAAATAAATCACCCAAAGCTTGTTTGACATAAGGTGTTAGCTGGTCAGCAAGATTAAGAGGATAAATATGCTCAATCATGTAAATAACACAATCCAATTTCTTTCTAGGGTCTAAAACAAGTGCAATAAAAGTGTACATGTTAAGCATTTCAAGATCAGCAAAATATTTATTGAATTTCAATGCTATTTTACCTGTCATGCTTTTCATGTCTCCGTTCTCACTAGAGAGACCCGTGTTAATAAAATGGAAAACATCACTAATCTCGTCCAATATAGAATTGGACGTTGCATATGAAGAACCAGAAACACGAATAGTGATGTTATAGAATTTTTTCAAGAGCGACATAAATGAATTCAAATCAGACCAATCAGAATAAGTTAGTCGACCAAGAGGTGTACCGTCTTTTCTCAGTTTCCTTTCCATCTCAATCCCCAAGATAGGATCAATAACATCATACCTTTCAAATGCTTTCTCTAACCTGCAAGCAGCATCAAGCATCAAGTAAGTAGAATTCCAACGAGTGGAAACATCAAGACAAAGCAATTTCTTACAATCAATACCAGCTCTCTGAACAGCATCTTTAAATCGAGATAATCGTAAAGGAGAGAGTTTGATAAATCTTACCGCAAACCTTACCCTTTCAACTGATGTACCCAACATACTAATACCATCACTTACCACCAAATTGATGATATGAGCAATACAACGCATGTGCAAGAACATGCCACCCAAAACATTAGTGGACATCAAGTTCATGTGACACATCAGATACTCTATCGCTTTGTCATTGGCACTGGCGTTGTCAACAGTTACGGTCATGATCTTGTCAATACCCCACGAATTCAAACAAGCCTCAATATCCTCGCCTTTGTGAGACTGAATTGGACAAAAATTGAGGATTTGCTTGTGCAAAACCCAATGAACATCAATATAATGGGCAGCTAGAGTCATAAAGCTTCGCTACTGATTAGAAGTCCAAGTATCAGTTGTTAATGACACTCTCGGTTTACAACAAGTAAAATATGCATGCAACTTTGCTTTCTCAGATTCATATAATTCAAAAGCATCCCTTAAACATGTGTGTCTAGATGGTATTTTGAAAAGAGGACATGCAATTTCCATAAACAGTTTAAACCCCACATCTTTCACAAAATTAAATGGCAGTTCGTCAGTTACTAACATATTGGCAAGAGCATCTCGACAAGCTAGTTGATCAAAATGCCAAGATGTTAGTTCACCTCCTGCTTCACTCCTAAACAATAATAGCTTTTGCCTCTTATCAATATTATCCTTATTTTTTGGGAAAATTCTAATATGAGTTAAGAGTGAAGATGTTCCATGTAAATTTGGATCAGCCGCGAAAATACCATTACAATGCAAACATTTAGCCTTTTTTTCACCATCAACATTAAGTTTTGAAAGTGTTTCCAAGCTTTAGACTTAACTGTAACAGATTTTTACGAGATTTACAGGGTTTGCGGGTCTTACCATGGGATGCAGGTGCAGCAACTGCACCTGCATCCCTATCTCCTGATCCTCCTCCACCTCCAGGAGCTGCTGCTATAAGTGGCTTCGACCCATCTACTCCAGCTCCAACAGCTACTGTTCCCAGTTCATCTTCAACTCCAACAGTAGCTCCTCCCTATACACACAAAACATAACATTGAATTAGTAATCAGAAGATATAATAGTAATAAACATCAAGTGTAGTATTATAAAATAAACCCTAATTACATCGGACCCTAACTATAGAAAGTAGAAACCCTAAATTAAATATTAAATCCCTAAATTGAACAAATCAGAACACTAATTTTAAAAGCCCTAAATTTTAAAAACCCTAAAACGAATCTTGAACCCCAATATTGAACAAAGAACCCTAATTTTAGAAACCCTAATTACATCAATCGGAAATTGCATAAACGAATTAGAACCCTAATTTTTAAACCACAAACCCTAATTGTGTAAACTTTAATTTCATAACCCTACAATGAAGAAATCGAAGAATAGAACATGAAATTTAGGAAAAAAATTGCATAAATGGTGAAAAGAGGAAGAGATTATACCTCCGTATGTGTATTTTGAACTCGAATATGGTCTTGGAAGCTGGATTTAGGTCTCTATTTTTAGAAAACTGAAGGTCCAGTTCCAGGCTTCCAGGTTCTCTCGTTGGGAGACTCCATCCCCTTCCCCGCTCCTTCTCTTATGGCTCCATTGGATCCAGTCACAACGGGAAGACGATTTGACTGAGATCCCCCGCATTGAATGCGGAGGATACGTTTTCAGGGCAAAAAGTATGGGCCTCTGCGTCGAAGATTGCCACATTAAATGCGGAGGATTCAAGGGACCACCGCGGAGAGGAGAGGGGAGGAAAGTTGAGAGTGAAGAGGAGAGATACAGAGACAGAAACAAGAGGGAAGAGGATGGCTTTAGGAGTCGATGGGATGGACCGATTGAGAGGGCAAGGAGGGAACGGCAGTGGTGGAGACCACAGATAAGCTTTCCAAACCCTAAAGTACAAAAAAAATGATGAAAATTGTTTGGGGAATTGAATCTGTGAGAGGAGAGGAGGAGGATGGCCCTGCATGGTGGAGGACGAGAGTGAGGGAGGGAGTCGAGACTCGAGAGACTCGAGCTCGACAGTCGAGTCGAGAGAGGAGAGATGTGTGAGAGAGAGAGAGAGAGGCAGATCTGAGACTGAGAATGAGAGAGAGGAGAGAGTTTTGTTTGTCGTGTGAGAGAGAGTGAGAGTGTGAGACCGAGAGGCGAGAGAACGAGTGGAGTGGATAGGATCAGAAGAAGACGAGGAGGCAGGAGCTGCGACATTAGGACTGAATCACACAACAGCTGTATGGTAGGAGAGGAGCCACGTGGAGGGACGACAGCCGTTGATGAGGTTTCATCAACGGCTGTGATTAAAACACGTGTATGTGCAATATCTTACCGGTTTTCACCGGTTAACCGCGGTTAATCAATTCAAAAACCGCAGACCGACCAGTTCACTACCGGTTTTTGAGAATTCCAACCGAATTTGAGCCGGTTTTTACCGGTTCCCGTATCTCCCGGGCCGGTTCTGCCCGGTTTCGGTCGGTTTCTCGGTTCCTGGTTGGTTTTGAACACCCCTACCTACAATAGCTAAAAGGCTATTGTAGAGAGCCACAATAGAGATTCTCTTAGAGTATAATTATAGTAGAGGGTAGTGACATGCAAAAGTTGCATAATAGAGGGTAGTGATCAGGAATTTCCCCTTAATTAAATCATGAAAACATTTTTCATGAACATCTCACATTGTTTCTTGTCCTTTAGAGTATCATTAAACTCTATACAGTTCATTTTTCTTGTGTCCTTTCTCATCTTAGAAGAAACATTCAACATCATTTGATCAATATCCACTTCTATTTCATGTTAGTACCCCAATTTTCCTTCATTTCGAATTTAGTACCCCAAGTTTGAAACTTTTTTTGCCGGTACCCCAACAATTTTTAAGTTACACTTAAGATAACCGTCGTTAAATTTAACATAATTGATTTGTAAAAGTCCAAAATGCCCTCACAATTAATTTTAAATGGTATAATTATTTGATATATATGAAATGACAATTTTACCCTCCCCTAAATAACAATTATAACTCATAGCTTAAGGGTATATTTGTCTTTTCAAATAAAAAAATTACTATAAAACTATAAGATTAAAAAGAACTCATGAAATTACTATTTTATCCTCTCCTTCAACCTGTCTCAACCCCTCTCTCGTATGTTTCAGACCTTCCCATTCATTGGATTACTGATATTAATTTTTTAGTCTTCACTGTGATCGAACAGTCCATGTTCTCATTTGTTCATTAAATCAATTTGAAACATTAAATTTAGATAAGTATGTATTTGTAACCCATCTCTCCTTCGTCGGTCGACGACGGTGATGACCACGACGTGTCGTTTCTAAAATCTTCAAATCATCCCCAAATCTTCAAGAAAGATGGTCTGATATCTATCTCGCCATCAACCATCAGGCATCTGGCATCATTGGGTATCTGCTATCTCGCTATCAACCATCAGGCATCTGCTATTTCGCCATCGTCATCAGCTAGCGAGTAGCATCAAGCATCAGGCATCAAATATCGGCGCGCATCCTCCATTCTCTGTCCTCGCCGCATCATTTCGACAACATTCTCGACAGCCCCCTCGCCTCAACTCAATACTATCTAGCTTCAAACTCAATTCTTGTTTCACCGCATTGAGCTTGAGGCTGTTAGATTGTATTAGGTTTCCTATATTTAGTTTCCTATATTTATGTTTCATTTTCTCACATGTATTAGGGTTTTCATATCCCTCTATAAATAGAGGTCTCTTGTCCATCATAAGAAATACACATCAATAATATATCACTCATTATTTCTATCATACATAAATTAATATGAAACAACAATTACAAACCTTAAACCCCCGCATCTTCAAATCATCCTCCAAACGAAACCTTAATCATCAACTCCCATTCTCCAAAATTCTTATCTCATAAACCTTGCACATATCGAAAGAGTTAAGGAGGAAATTTGGGCTCTCACCACCGTCCTTGTCATCCGAGAACAATCTATCCTCCACCACCGCGCTCCAGCCGTTGTACAACAACGCCTTCGACGACAGGCCGCGGCAACGCCAAGGACAACATTGCTCTGCCAGGGTCGGAACTACTCAGGAGGTTTCTCTCCTTACTTATCGCCCCGACTCCCACTCCTAAATCTGATGCTGAACTGATCCTCATCCACACAATTGTGCTTGAGATGTGAAAGAAAGTTGAATAAGAGGGTGAGAGTAAGTTGAATAGAGGGTACACTTGTAATTTCCCATTAAAAGAGTTGAATTAGTCAATAAAAGATTTGAAAGTATTTTCAATTTAAAACTTTGGTTATATTAAAAGACCATTAGACCCTTGACTCGTAAGCTAATTTTTTTTATAAAATGTAGGGTAAAATAGTCATTTCAAATCATTGTTTTATTTAAAAATATTATATTAAGGGCAATTTAGGCAGTTAAAAAATATTGTTGTTAAATTTAACAACAATTTCCTTAAATGTAACTTAAAAATTATTGGGTTACCGACAAAAAATGTTTCAAAATTGAGGTACTGAATTCGAAATTAGTCAAATTTGGGGCACTGACATGAAATTATCCCTTCTCTTAAATTTGATTATAATAAAATTTATGAGTGGACGTGTAATTTTCTAAGGTTTTGCTTTGCCTTTTCACCACAGATCCAGATACTTTAATATGTGTTTATGAGATTTAACTTTTCAAAATTAATCAACAATTGAACGATTTTATAAAATTCAATTTATCTTGTTCATGTTACAATAACAGTGAAAATGCATCAAAGAGATGTTACAAGATCAAATCTTGCTCTCTTTTAACAATCTTGCATCTGTACTTCTCTAGTTGTTCTTTAAGATCAATTATCTTAAGTACATGAATGTCAATAACTCTGAGTTTTAATTCAAAATAAATGAGACGTAGATGTCTAACATCTAGTTGTCTTTGTCTAAGACTCATTTGAATAATATGTGTGGATTCATTATTTCATGTTATTTCTAGAGTCTAGAACTCGCGAAAGCCAAAATAATGTATCAAGTAGAATTAATTTATTCTAGGTACTTTGAATATGCATCTAATGATTATTGCATCAGTCATTTCTTAGCGGGAGCTACAACACTGTAGCTTATTGATCACATCGATGAGCTTCTCTTGCGTGAGAACAATTCTCCTTTTTGTAATATAAGTCATCAAGACTTTTAACATATAAGTTATTAACATCAACTATATTACGTAATGAAAACAGTCAATTAAGAGATATTCATTTTTAAAGGTAACACACTATAAAATTACAAAAATATCATTTAGATATAGACTTTACAAGAATGATCATATACATTTTAAAATATGGATGAGCCACTTGGTTGTCAAGTCGGATCTCACATATATTTAAATTTTTTAAGATTTTTTCATATAAAATTTTAACCATCTCTATACTGCACAATCATCTGGTATCAGGTTAATCTTGTTAATATAGTTAACTTTAAATTTTAAAACATGAATGATCCACTTGGTTGTCAAGTCGTTTCTCATACATAATTAAAATTTATCTGATTTTATCATATAAAATCTTATCAGACACTATACTGCACAATCACCTGGTTGTTAGGTCGGTCTTGTTAGTATAGTTGAGTTTATCCATCCGTGTGATAGAAAATTTATTACTATTGTACCGTCTGGGTAGTCCAAACTATTAGTATAATATTGATAAAACTTTTCCTCACACTCGCATCATATGCAACAAACAATACCATTTTTTTTCGAACTACAAGTCCCCTGAAAGTCATGACGTTCCTTGTAAACAAAAATAAATAATATTTAATATAAAATAAATAACAATTTATTTTCGAACTACAAGTCCTCTGGTTGTCAAGTCGTACCTTGTAAAGAACACAAATTTTATTTAATGTACACAAAATTATTTTTCGAACTACAAGTCTCTTGGTTATCACGTCGTACCTTGTAACTAAAAATAAATCTTATTCAGTAGGCAATATCATTTATTTCTTAAAGTACAAGTCCGCTAGTTGTCAGGTCGTACCTTGTAAAGAAAATAAATTCTTATCCATTTACTTGGATGGAAAAGACTTTGACAATATCAAACATGTCAATAAAATTTAATAATTTTAGCTAGTCGAATTTTGTATCATTAAAACACTTTCAATAATATTGACGATCATATCATATACAATATTCACTAATATTAACCGTAACAACTATATCTCATATCGTTGTACACATGCTCACAAGATTATATGATATTAAATTTACATGATAACCATGTATCGTAAAACCATTATGGGGTGTGCTCAATAAAAAAAATATACAAATCAAGTAAAACTCAGGGGCAATGACAGTTGACTACACTCAACTATATTATGTTTCAAATTTAATAGTCCAATCTTTAAATTTTCATTTGAAGTACCCAAAGATTAAATAAGCGACAGTTAACCCAACGTCTGTTAAATATAACTGATTTGGTCTGTCAAAAAGTCTAAAATGCCCTTAATAGTTTTGGTCTGATTGGTTTAATTGATATGATTATGAAATGACTATTTTACCCCTAATTGAACAACTCATTTAACTAATGGGTTGAGAGCAAAATTGACTTTTAAATTATACAAATAATAATTATAATTCTTTAATAATTAAATAATTAAATAAATATATAATTATTAATTGATTATATTATTATTATTGTTAATTATATTATTAATAATTAATTAATTATAATTAATTAATCTCAAACCCTTCGTCTTCTTCAGCACCACCGTCTGGCCGCGACTCCGACCGGCGAGGAGCATCGCCATCTCCGGCCGCGACTCCGACCGGCGAGGAGCACCGCCATCGACAACCAGATCTTGAATCACCTACTCCAATTCGCGTCGGGCTCGCAGTGGTGGGCGTCGCCGTCGGGCTCGCAGTTGTGGGCGTCGCCGTCGGGGTCGCATCGGTGGGCGTCGCCGTTGGCATAAGTCACGATGGAGAACGTCTTCTCCGCCGGACTCGTGATGGTGGTCGATCGAATCATAATCGATCGACCAAACCCAGTTGGAGAAGACGAAGACGCCGGGCTCGTGATGGCTTTGATCTGCTCGACCTAGAGCCGCCGCGACCCTCCGCCTCCCTCCCCTCCTCCAGCCCATCCCTTCCCCTCCGTCGCCGGAGCTCCTTCGACCCCGACCCTCCGCCTCCTCCCCGACCAGCCCAGTCCCGACCCTACTACTGCGAGCCGGATGCGAAGTGGAGCAGGTGATTCCGGATCTTGTTGTCGACGAGGACGCTCTTCCGCCGAGGCCCGACGCCTAGATCCCCACCGAGCAGGCGGTCGGAGACAGGAGCAGGCGGCAGTCGGAGCCGGCGGTCGGAGACGGTTCAGGCGACTGTCAATTAGGGTTAATTAGGTGTAAGTTTAGTTAGGTTTAATTAATGATTAATAATAATATATTAAGGCGGAGGGTCGGGGGGGGGGGGGGGGGAGACTTAAAAAGGATGACAGAAGCGGAGGGGAATGAAGTGATGATGTTAGCGAATCAATATTGTCACGACCTAAAGCTTGCCGCGGGACAATTAGATGCCCAATTCCCCCGATGATGCAAAATCCGGGAATTTGGAGATGATTACCAGGTAACGGGCAGGCCTAGAAAACGTGGGCAATCCTCCTTTGGTGTGTCTCAAGAGCAGTTCGAAGATATGCAGACTCAGCTCACCCTGGCGACAGAGTAAATTGCCGCGCAAAATGAGAGATTTGAAACTTAAGAAAGAAACAACGAAACTCAACGAAGAACCTTTCAATGGATGTACGAGCAGATGCGAGCAGCCAATCCTTCTATACCCCCTTACGACCTAAACATGTTTACCAACTTTGGTCCTCTACCTCCACCGTTGTAGTTTAGTTGATGTAACTTTTATTTAAACATTTTTAATTTTAATTTTAGTTCATTTGAATTTGAATTTGAATTTAATTTCAAAATTAAATTAATTATGCAAAAAACAAAAAATGAATAAAAGTTATATATTAAATATATAATATATAATTTTTATTCGGTTTTTATTTTTTTAATAAAATAATATTTGTAACGGCGTATTCAATAGAATACGCCGTTACAAATCTAACATTAAAATAATATTTTTTTAATAAAACAATAGTTGTAACGACATAATATTTGTAACAGTGTACGCCGTTACTAAGTTGACGGTGTCAAGCTGTATAAACGGCACCGTCGTCTTTTTAACGGCGTATGTGGTGATATATACGCCGTTACAAAGTTAACGGCGTTAACCACCGTTACGCTGTTAATGGACTGCCCGAAACGACGTCGTGTACCATCTGATAGTGTAGCGGCGTCATTTGTACGCCATTACAAAGTATAACGGCGCCTTTGTAACGGCGTATCGACTAACGGCTGTTTGTACGCTGTTACAATTTGTAACGGCGTATTTTTCCCTCTAATAAATAACAATTTCAACTAATAAATTAAGAGCATATTTATCTTTGCATATAAACAAATAAAAAACTTTAAACATAATGAATTACAAATCTATCATCTTTCTTCAACCTATCTTCCTCATCTCCCATCCACCTCTTCCCAATTTATCAGTTTCTCTACAACTCAACTAAACCCAACTAAACCCAACCTATGTTCATTCTAGAAGATCCCATTTGCACCGGACATTGTTCTCTTCTCTTAGTTGCTAATTTTGCCAATCATACATTTCAACACTCACGCATAACACACATAAGAAACATACACCATTGCCAAGCGTGATGGCATAGAAAGGTGGAGGAGCGACGAGTCGTCATCCTCGTCGATGAGCACTGCAACAACCTGCTACATCGAATCTGATAGCTCACACAAATCTTCGATCGCCTCCCAAATCAGCTTCGACCCAAATTCTGTCGACAGTGAGGCCTTGCGGGGATTTCTATGGGAGAAAGAGAAGGGGAAGGAAGAAGGCGAGTGCTTCGGCTTTGACCCAAATCGATTTGCCGGAATCGACCCAAATTGAGTCCACGAAATCGACTAGATAGAGTCGAAAGGATCGTTCTCTGGTGAAACTTCAACCTCCGACGTCGTCGACCAAACCTCCACCATTGTCGCTGAATCCGAAGTGTGCGTCGGCTTCGCAGACGAGGAAACCCCAGGAGGAAAGCTCGACGGCGATAGCTCCAACAACCGAGATCGGCTCTGTTCGTTGGCGAGTCCAAAGCGGCGGTGGCTCCAACAATTCCTAGAACCCGAGACCTCGCGCAGCAGCTCCTGAATCCAGATCAGTGACTAATCGCTCCACAACGCTCCGGGAGTGGCGAATGCATAGAAATCTCCGGCGAGCTCCGCATCAAATTCGCCGACGAGCTCCAACAGAGATAGGGTTTGTGTGCGAGAATGAGAGAAAGGAGGAGGGCAAAAATGACATTTTACATGTTATTTTAATTATTTTTACTTTTTCTTACTTTGTTTATTTGGAAGTACAATTCTACCCCTGAACTTTAGGTTAGTTTGTTTAGCAAATAAGGGTAAAATAGTCATTTGAACTTATAAAATAATTGTATCATTAACTTATACATGAGGGTATTTTGGGTTTTAAAAAAATATTTAACAGTTTCCGTTATAGAATCGAGTTAAGTGTAACGTATTTAAACTTGGGGTATCGAGAAAAAAAAGTTGAAAGTTGGGTATACTGATCCGAGAATGAGGTTTGGACGGATATAGTGATATGTAATTACTCCTAAAATAAATTAGTCAGCCATTAACTAAAATACCTAATTAGGGTCATCTTAAAGGTCATGTAGAAATCTCCATCCTTCGAGTTGGCACACTAGTGATGTAAACTGTACCCGCGGTATATATATCCCCGTCACATGTTGCAATTACGAATTCGTCACAAATTAAATTACAACCCCAAGATACACCGTATAGATCCAGCCCCTAAATGCTACGGTCCACATAGATCAATAGCTATCGCCTCTCTTTCTAGATTTAATCTAAACTAAGGTCTACTCGGAAGAGTTAGTATTCAGTTCACATTCAGAGTCTCAATCCATTTCACAAACCCAATAATTTCAACCATGAATCATTTAATTAATCAAATTTATATCCACGTTCACCCCTTTGCCCGACCTAGATATTTAGCTACTCATGGTATTGAAAGCACAAATCCTCGAATCCATCTCAAACATCATCATTTTCAACATGCAATCAACCCAACACATAAATCTCATGAATAATACCTTAATTATATTAAAATTCAATCTCAATACAATCTTAAACCAACCCAATACAATCTGAAAAATAAACCTAATTCTTCTCTACCACCAACCTCAATTGTGCCTCCAAACGCTCATCGAAACCGTCTCCAAGTCGTTTCCACCCTGTACAAGTGATCACTCACAAGCTTTTCTCCTCTTTCTCCCTCTAACCTAACTCTTTTTTGATAAATGGGTGATGTTTTCGTGGATAGAGGGTGTGGGCATAAATAGGAGAGCTGAAAAATCCATTTAAAATTCAAATCCCATGATTTTTGGAGCTATTTTGACTAGCATGCCGGGTGGGACTCGACATGTCAACCCGGCAGGCTCCATTATGCAAGCCACGACCTGCCAGGTTGCATCCGGGAGGTTAACCTGGCAGGATCCTTCTCATGCCTTCGGGTTGTCGGGTTACGCGAAACCTGTCGGGTGACATCTGGCAGGTCAACCTGACAAACTTCTCCGAGCTTGACCGGGTGAGCTCCTCTCCCTCTTCTTCATTTCCCCACAGGATGCCAGGTTAAGCCCCAACATGCCGGGTGGGACCCGATAGGTTGACCCGGCAACCTTGCTCCTAGCTTCCCGACTTCACGATTTTAGTTTTGTTTCGATCCTTTTGACATGTTTTTATCAAAAACACCTCTCGGGCCATTTGTGAGTTAAAGTAGAATTTTATTCACATCAAAATAATAATTCGGGACAAAATAGGGATAAAAATGAGTAGATTTGACTAGGTTAGATATATAGTATCCGAACTCATCAACCACCCCACACTTATCCTTTTCTCGTCCCGAGAAAAAGAACAAAAAAGTAAAATATGTGAATTTTTAAATACATTATTTTCTCGAATTAAACCCCGAGGTAACTCGGAGGAGAAGTTCGGGTCCTCTTGAGGGCTTATCAAAATGGAGTGCCCACGAATCCTTATTCAAAGAAATTAGACTCGATCCTAAATATAAAAAGACTCAAACTATACAATAAGGCAAAAGTCAAAATACATGTACAAGAAAATGTTTTCATAATAAAATAAGTATCGAATCATATTAGGCGTGTTGATGAAAAGACAAGCTCAGAACTACCGTTAATGATATGACCAACCTCACCCAATAGATCACACAAGACCATAGAATTTCAATAGTTACCAGTTAGATGAGAAGAAAGCATTTCCCTCAGTTCAATCTTACCGTTGTGCAATGCATACTTTCAAGTCAGGTCGATCACTTTTCACTCAGAGCTTAAAGTTCATATGTTATCAATTCGACCACATCTCCACTAATTTGTAGGAGATTCAAATGCCCCTTGGGCTGAATCAATATGTAGAACTTTATTAGGCTTGTAACGTGTAGTGGCTTAGGCTAAGGTGGGTGTTTAGAGGATCAAAAAGTGGCTCATGTGGTGCACCACCGCTAAGTTGCTTTAAAATCTCACAAAAACCCGAGTACTTAGCTCTCCCCTTAGCATGTTACATTGCTAATCAATTCAGCCCCTTTTGTGTTCCGCTTAGCATATTTATGTTACTAAGAAAATCAGCCCCTTTTCCATTTGGGTTTCCCTTGCCGTTTTTAATATTCGGCCCAAAAATTCCCCCCCCCCCCGTTTTAATAAATTCCCAAGTCTTGTAAGAATATTTTTCCTCAAATGCCCATAGTTCAAGATTTTTTTTTTCTGTTGCCGGGGCTCTTTTATTTTATTTATATTTCCCTGAGCAGCTAGTGCATGGATGAACATCTGAGAAAACAAGTCAAGTGAATCAATACAAAACCCCATTTTGGCTTGAATGTTAGCCCAAAATATATGTAAGTGCAAATCGTTCCCAAATGGTCTATAAACCAGAATAAATCAACCCATCACTCAGAAAGCAACAAAGCAATGATGCAAGAGATTAAAATAATTTTTGGAAAATAGAAACGAAAGACACATTGGTTTGTAATGTAGGGTTTCATAAAAAGGCTTTTTATGCTCAGACAAGGTACTATAGAAATATTATGTTAAGGTAGGCTTTATGGCTGAAGCGATCCAAAGAAGGCCTATGGATTCAGTGGTCAAAGAAAACACCAAACTCTTATCTATTTCGCCTCGAATGATCTCCCCTCTAGTTCTAGATTTAATTTACCAAGCAGGATTGTACAAGACAAAAAGATATGCAAAGAACTAAGGATCAACCAATCATAGAGTAAAAACCTGATTCCCTCCTAAGGATAACTACCCAAAGTCTTATGAGACTCATTCAATTTTCTCAAGATCGATTAATCAGAATCAATAACAACATCAATGTTATCATAGGTGTCTAGTCATCTAGCCAAACAATCATCGAAGAATCACGTGATCATGCAAACATTAAAAATACTAGTTTCTATCATGCAAGCAATCAATGACTCTAGATATCGAAAACTAACATCACAAAAAATCCCATGAGACAACAAGACAGAATATACAGAAAAATAAATAAAATAAAATAAAAATAACTGTATAATAAATATAAAATAAATATGAGACTCGATTGTGGTGTGCTCAAGCACGCACCACACTTAGGGCTCGACAAAGTCCAAGACTCAAAAAATCGATTGTGGTGCGTACCTCGGGTACACACCACACTTATGACCTGCAATGATCACGTTCTACTGATCATGGCCAGAAGGGGGCCGGAGTTTGGTCAAAGTATCGCCTGAGAGGGTGATATAGGACGACCCAATCGTGAGTATGTTACATAGATACAGCCATGAACATACTCATATGTCGGTACGTGAAATCACATCCTCAGACGGAAGGATATTTGAGGTCACCATGTGATAAGTGACGAGTTTGACTCAGTCTAACGTCTCCTGTGACAGGGTTATAATAACGGCTGTGATTGGCTCGATCACGACTCACATGAGTTGACTCAATAGATTCCTTAAGGTTTTATCCCTCATACAGATGTATGAAGGATAAATCACAAGAAACAGGATAATTGAACGAGGATGACTTGTCTATGCCTCGTGGCTGTCAAGATATGAAGAGGATAAAAGGATAGTTTCATGTACGACAAGGTTAAGTCAAAATCTCGATAATCACAAGCGTTGGGTAATCATGATGTCTTGCTAGAGACCACTCATGATGGAAAAGGTAAAATGGTAATTTTACCAGTCCGTCAACGTGTCGTGAGCCTAGAAGATTACACACTAAAGGTTGAATAAAACGGATGACATCATGTAAAGGAATCATGAGAGAGATAAATTCCGGTTTTTGATTAAACCGGACTAGACCGATTTCGGTTAAAGATTAAACCGGAAATCAAGAACGTTTTAGCTGGACCAATTAATTAGAATATAAACCAATAGATTTAATTAATTAATTTTAGCTAAACATGCCTAGTCAAATTGGGCTAAACCAGAATGAGCTTCTCTACTTAATTAATTAATAAGCTTTGGGCTATAAACCCATTAAGGCTTTTAAATAATTAATTCTTAAAAAAAGATATAAAAGAGAAATTTTCAGATTTTTACTCATAAAAATTTTTCCAAGAAAAACCCTAGCCCCCCCCCCCCCCCCCCTCTCTTTCCCTTGGCCGGTCGGCACCCCTTCTCCCTTTCCTTCCCGTTTTGCTTGCTTCAATCTTCTACCAAGGATCGTTTTGAGTATCTTCGGATTGCTCTTCCTGTGTGGACGTTCTCTAGAGGTCACTGAATTATTTTAGTGACTAGGTATTTCAAATCAAGGTATATATTTATGATTTAATTTTTTAGCCTAGATCTCATGATCAGTCAATGATCATATAATTAATTTATATGGACTCTTGAGGTTAATTTCTTGTATGGGCATGAAATTAATTGATTGGAACCCTAAAAAATACCTTCACATACCTTGTACCTGTAAATTAGATAAAGATTGAGTTAAAATGCATGACAAATCCTCATCTTCATTAGTTAAATTGTACCAACATTAGGCTTAAAAGCATTTGCACACTTAGCATCATTCATCACATTAGCATCACCAAAAATATCAATTGACCCATTTCCATAAAAAAAATATTTTCATCGTTAAAATTCGACCCTGGATCATAATCAATTTCCTCAATTTGAAAACAAGAACCATATCAACATGTACCATTATTACGATCAGACACACAAAAAGTGATTTTCTCATCCCCACATCTAATCGTGACATATCCCATCTCAACGTCAATAAGCACACGAGCCGTTCTGAGAAACGGTCTACCAAGAATAATGGGCATATTACGATCTTCTTCCATGTCTAAAATAATAAAGTCAATCGGGAAAATAACTTTCTCGACTTTAATTAAAACGTCCTCCACGACCCCACGAGGTCTAATAATGGAACGATCCGCTAATTGGAGGGTAACATATTTGGAAGGTGGTCGGACCCTAAACTGAGTTTCTGATAAAATGAGTACGGCATCAAATTGATGCTTGCTCCTAAGTCACAAAGTGATTTCGGTATGGGTAACTTTCCAATTTGACAAGGAATTGAAAAATTACCCGGGTCTCGATGCTTTTGGGGCATTTTATTGAGGAGCACTGTAGAGCGCTCCTGGGCCAGGTGAATGGTCTCGTTATTTCCAATTTTTCCCTTTTTAGAAATTAAACTTTTTCAAAAATTTACCATATGCAGGCATTGCACGAATCACATCAATAAAAGGAATATTAATTTCTAAATATCTAAAATAATATTTTAAATTGTTCATCATGTGGATTTTGCAAAGCCATAGGAAAGGGAGGTGTCAGAGTCCAAGCTTTTACCTCAGCTTTAGACTCCTTTACCTATTTTGGCATTTTGGGGGTCTCTTTATCAGGTAGGGTCTCATGATACTTTTCCTTGTTAACTTCCCCATTTTCTCAATTTTTTCTTCATTGGCCTTGGAGTCCTCTTTTAGAACCTCGGGAGGTTGGTGAACCTCCTTTCTTACTCCTTCAGTCTCATTATTTTTAGTGACCCAAGGTGGTGACTCCACAACTTTTCCGCTCCTAGTGTTAATCATATTCATATTCTGCACATTAACAAAATTATCAACACGTTCAGCAGGTAAAACAACATAAATATCGTTACCTATTAGGCTTGAGATGACATTACCACTCTCTCTTGGGTTCCTTTCGGTATTGCTAGGAAGGGTCCCTAGAGCTCGGGTGCTAGAGAATGTCTCATTGGCGAGAGTCTTCTTTAAGTCCTCAACCTCTGCATCTCGCCTTAAGTTCTTCTCCTTAATAGCTTTGTCCAGCTTCTCCATCTTATGCTTCATATCTTGTTCCATCTGAGCCAACCTTTGCTCCATTATTAACACTCCTATGGGGGTGTGGGCTTATTACCTGCAGTTATATACTGCACCTCGTCAATTTTCTAAGACATGATCATCCTTCTAGGTTGCTCCTGTGGTACTAAAGATTTAGTCGGTGGAGGCAGTCGTTCCAAGACAATCCCATTAAGCTTCTTCAACTGTTCCCCTAGTTTAACTATTTTAGAGACTTCCTTACTTACTACAGGCTCCTGTGACTCTGCCCATTCAGATTGCCATCTGCCATAGTGCTCTACCATGTTGTTAAGCATATTGTACCCTTGTTCTTCTTCTAAATCCGTAAAGTTCCCGCTTGCTGATGCATCAAGCATAGCCTTGTTATTTGACCTGATCCCAACATAGAATTGTTGGAGCACTTTCCATTTAGGGAACCCATGATTTGGGCATTGTCTCAAAATTACTTGAAGCCTCTCCTAAGCTCCTACCATTGTTTCGTCCCCATTTTGTCTAAACGTCACCACCTGACGTCTGATATTGATTGTCTTTGACGGTGGATATAACTTTTTGATGAACGCGGTGGACAATTCATCCTAAGTATTTATGAAATTTACCGAGATCGTTTTAAACCATTCTCTTGCATTGCCTCCCAACGAAAACGGAAAAAGCTTCAGCCGAATCGCATCTTCACTCACCCCATCCAGCCTCGACACTTGCTGATTTCTAGAAATATTTCAATGTGCAGGTATGGGTCTTCATATTTATTGCTGAAGAATGGATCACGCTCAATCCTTTCAATTGTAGAGTTCTTGATATGGTAGCTCGGTGCCTGAATAGGTGGTCCTCATATGCCTGTAGGCAACCCTACATGTGTAAGGCCTCTAAAATCCTTAATAGCTCGTCCTTGTTGTCTGTCTACCATAGCTCTTATGGTCTTAGTGTATGTCCTATAACACCTTAACACTGTAAGAGCTTGTGCCCTAGTCCAAGTCTTTTCTATGTAATCTTCTGTTTGACAATGAATGACATTCACATTATTATTGTGTAATGATAATGTGTCAAGAGAGAACTTCATCTAAAGTCGTTAGTGTTTACACAAGAACAACAGAACCTTTAGATATAATCAAGTTATGCTTGACGGATCCCTAGTCGTATACTTATCCATAAGTGACTAGTGTGATGATGACTTAAGATCAAGTCCTGCTGATCAAGGTGGTGGGACTACCAAAGTCATATCACGGATATCATCTGGAGGATGATATTGGATGACCCGTAGTGGGGTATGGCGCATAGTTTTAGTTACCAACGCATACTCCATTGTTGTGTGATCACTGCCTTAATACCTTGGACCGAGTGGCTCACATGCACGTCAGTCCATTAGTTTGACATGTCCTAACGCTGCTTGTAACAAGGCAGCCATAACAGACATCGTTGGCTTTTGGACAGACTGTAGTGGGAGCGCACTTTGCGCCCGAAGGGATTTGTTTTCCCCACGGTGAGACGTGGTGAAGTGTATGGTTTAAGGCCCCTTGATGAGTGTGACTAATGAAGTGTGCGGCCGCACCAATACGTATCAGTCAACTCGAAATTTGATGAACTAGACCAAATACATGAGGATGGCGAGTCTATGCCTCATACGATCTCATACGCCTTAAAGCAAACAAAGGGGTAGTGATACAGATGACAGAAAGAAGATATCGAACCGATCGATACACTCGTGGACATTGGGTAATCACTACGTGTTACTAGAGACCACTAGTGATGGATCGGGTGAGATGGGATCTCACGCCGATCTGCCAATGGGTCACAGGCCTATAGGGTCGCACACCATGAGCAAGAACTGAAGCCTACTCGATGGGACTCAAGAGGTCCAAATGAAGAGAATAGAAATATTCGCCACGAAGCGTAGTGCTGATCGCCACCGACACTTGTGAAGGGTGGCGATCGTCACCTTGAGTGTGGCGATCGCCACCATTAGATGTGGAGGGTGGTGATCGCCACATCGGTCTGACGGGAAAAACCCTAAGGTACTCACCCAAGCCTATAAATAGAGGCCAAGGGTGAGTGCCTCCAGAAAGGCATTTATGCAATATAAGCTATTCCTCCTAAAACTCTCTAGTTGCTACATTGGGAGCTAGAGAAGAGTGTGTGGGTTCTTTGGTGGTCTAGTAGCCACTAGTCAGATCCTTGCTTCGCGGTGATCGAGCTCTGTTGTGTGCGAGACGTAGAGGACGAGCTCTAGAGCACATCTTTGATCGGGATATTTCACGCTTCGAGAGGTAAAAGATCGGATCTTTCCTCGTCTACATGATTCATCTATTGATTGCAAACGTTCTTGTGGCGGGTTCTCGGTCAATTATCGTCGCTTCCGTTGTTCTTGAGATCCCGGGAACCCCAACAAACACAATCTTGACAACCAAGGAAAGTAGCACGGGGTATATAAATAATATTAAGTGCAGGATTTGTGCCCTAGTCCAATACTATTTATGTCTATGAATATGTATCATCTTTAGCAATGAAATAATGCGGCATTTTATTACTATAGTGCTGTAGTAATGTGTTAAGTGTAAATCAATCTATATCATTGAGTGTGTGAACACTAATAGTAGAACTATATATCTGTATGATTTATGCTTAACAGGTCCCTGGTCATTCAAGCTTCATCAGAAGCGACCAGTATAAGGATGGCATTATATAATCACGCTCTACTGATCATTGTCAATGAGTTTTGCCGGAGTCAGATCATATATATCATTGGAGATGATATTGGACGACCCGACTTGAATATGTTACATATATACTGTCATGAACATATTCAGATGTCGTAACTTGTCATTGTATCCCTAGACCAAAGAGTCAATGTGATCACAATATAGTCAATATCCGAGTTTGACTCAAACCTAATGTTATCTGTGAAAGGGTAAGCATAACGGTTGTGATTGGCTTGGGGATGGGTTATATGTGTGATACGAGAGATGTCTAAGGGATTTATCCTTCATACTATGGTATGAGATATGTATCGGTTTGGGCCACTTGATGAGAACGACTGAAAGAAAACGAATGGCCATGCAGATGATACAGAGTATCATTTTCAGTCATCTCGGATATGAAGAAACAATGATTAATTAAATAATGATGACGACTCTATGCCTTATGATTAATCAAGATACCTGGTGATAAAAGGATAGTGACATGGACGATATGAGGTTAAATCGGATCACCGATAATCATGTACGTTGGGTAATCAAAATGCCTTACTAGAGGCCACTTATGATTGAAATGGTAAAATTATGATTTTATTCGATCTGCCAACTGGACATGAGCCCAAAGGGTCACACGCAAAGAATGCACATCTTAGAAAATCCGGGCAGAATTAATTTTGGATTAGTTAAATCGGGTCGTGGCCAAAACCCTACGGTTTTGGGCCACGTGCCCGTCAGCACAAGTGCCATGGACCGGGCCAAAACCCTAGGGTTTTGGGCGCCGGCCATGATGAGGAATGAGGCCGAAACCCATGAGGTTAACATACCTCATGGGCTGCCAAATTGGGCAAGGCCAAGGCCTCATGGCCGAAACCCTAATGGTTTCGGCCCATGAGGCCCAAGCCGCCCAAGGTGGCCGACGGCTAGGGTTTGAAGGGAGCCAAACCTAGCTCAATTTATGGGCTGGTTCATGCTCCTAAAATCCTATCCAATCTCTACAAATATAGGCCTCATGATCTAAAAATCATAAATTGATTTTTTCATACTGTTACTCTATCGGATTTACTAACCGAGCTTATTTTCTTTCTAGTATGGGAATCTAAGCTTAGATCTTGTGGT
Source organism: Geranium rotundifolium (assembly GCA_963920655.1). Classification (NCBI taxonomy): domain Eukaryota; kingdom Viridiplantae; phylum Streptophyta; class Magnoliopsida; order Geraniales; family Geraniaceae; genus Geranium; species Geranium rotundifolium. The sequence continues at coordinate 36,344,321 of OY987311.1, read as the reverse complement.
CTTGTGCATTCGTGTGTTCTTAATAGAGGGAAAGACCGACTCGGGATTTCCACGTGGCTGATCCGATCCGAATCTCAAGGTAAATCACTTAACTTTAAGTTTTCGGGGTAGAAACATGAGATCTAGACTTGAAACGATTCGAAGGCTGTTTCGGGGGAATTTTAATTTTATTTTCCGCTGCATATTATATGTTTTGAATCCTCCGAAACCCAACATTAAGCTCCTTAGAATAATCTTATAACGTCCCCCAATTTATCGAATAAAATGTTTTTGTATATTTTTAATTAATTTGTTCAACCATAGAAGAAATATTTTTTGATTTTTTTTATAAAATTAAAATAGCAACGTAAATTTTTTTTTCTTTTCAAAATTTTTCAAAAACAATAAAAATAACCAAAGCACCGGAATGATCCGTACTCCTCGTGCCACTTAAACATATACTCTCCCCGACAACGACGCCAAAAACTTCACACCGATCGTTCCAAGTAATATCGGGAGTATTACGTTCCGAAGTTATCAATCCCACAGGGAGAGTGTTGTCTAAACAATGAGAACACTAGGAGCTTAGGACCACTATGCGGGTCTAGGTGGTTTTGAAGTAATGGTGGTGAGAAAAAGAATCCAAAACACACAAAATAATCTCACGAAATATGCAGATAATAACACGAAAACCAATTATATAAAGGCGATCGGGGAGTCAGGATTTCGGGGGATATGTCATTTTACTAATTTTACCGGATTTGATTATTAATTAAGGGAAAGCAATTTTAAGAAACATAAGTAAGTGTCGAGAATTTCATACCTATCCCAAACATATCTCTTGTTTGTAAGGGTTTCGTCTAATTAAAATAAATTAGTCAGGCCATTAACTAAAACACCTAATGAGGGTCATATTAAAGGTCATGTAGAAATCTCCATCCTTCGAGTTGGCACACTATTGATGTAAACCGTACCCGCAGTATATGTATCCCCGTCACAGGTTGCAATTACGAAGTCATCACAAATCAAATTACAATCCCAAGACACACATTGTAGATCCGGCCCCCAATTGCTACAGTCCACCTAGGTCGATTGCTATCGCCTCTCTTCCTAGATTTAATCTAAACTTCGGCCTACCCGGGAGAGTTAGCACTAAGTTCACATTCAGAGTTTCAATCCATTTCACAAACCCAATAATTTCAACCATGAATCCTTTAATTAACCAAATTTATATCCCGGTTCATCCCTTTCCCCGACCTAGATATTTAGCTACTGATGGTATTGAAAGCAAAAATCCTCGAATCCGTATCAAACATCATCATTTTCAACATGCAATCAACCCAACACATAAATCTCATGAATAATACATCAATTATATTAAAATCCAATTTCAATACAATCATAAACCAACCCAATACAATATGAAAAATAAACCTAATCCTTCTCTACTACCAACCTCGATTGTGCCTCCAAACGCTCCTCGAAACCGTCTCCAATTCGGCCAAGTGATCACCCACAAGCCTTTCTCCTCTTTCTCCATCTAACCTAACTCTTTTATGATAAATGGGTGATGTTTTCGTGTGTAGAGGGTGTGGGTATAAATAGTAGAGCTAAAAAATCCATTTAAATTTCAAATCAGATGATTTTTGGAGCTAATTTGACCAGCCTGTCGGGTGAGCATACCGGGTGAGACTCGGTAGGTCAACCCGACAGGCTCCATTATGCAAGCCACGACCTTCCGGGTTAAGGAAAACCTGTCGGGTTGCATCCGGCAGGTTAATCCGACAGGCTCCTATCATGCCTTCGGTTGCCGGGTTACGCAAAACCTGCTAGGTGACACCCGGCATATCAGCCCGACATGCTTTTCCGAGCTTGACTGGATGAGCTCCGCTCCCTCTTCTTCATTTCCCCACGGGTTACAGGGTTAAGCCCCAACCTGCCGTGTGGGGTCCGGCAGGTTGACCCAACAACCTTGCTCCTAGCTTTCCGACTTCGCGTTTTTGTTCCGTTTCGACATGTTTTGATCAAAAACACTTCTCGGGCCATTTTTGAGGTAAAGTAACATTTTATTCACACAAAACTAATAATTCGGAACAACATAGGGAAAAATGAGGAGATTTGACTAGGTTGGATACATAGTATCCGATCTCATCAGTTAATTCCCCATAACAATAGGTGCTCAGTCGAATACTTTGGGATTTTTGAATTATGAGTAAATTGTTATGCATATTGATGGTTATAATTTGATTGTGTAATACTAACCGTGTTGTGTGATTATGAGAGTTGTGATGTCGAGCCCAAGACTGATAACACGGTCCCTAGAAGGCCGGTCTAGAGTAGGGAGTTTTCTTGATTCGCTAATAAGAAAAAAATTGTTACTAAGTGTATTTTCAATCTACTCACGTAATAAAATTATTAGTTGAAGTTAAGTCGGCATTTATATTACTAAATGATGTAGTAATATCTTAAGTATGATTTGATTTGTATGTGTCAACACATAATAGTAGATCTACATATCATATAAAATCACACTTAAGCTGTCCCCGATTAGAATAGCTTCATAAAAAGCGATCGGTATGAGGCTAACTCTAAATGATCACGCTCTACTGGTTATGGCCAGAAGAGGGTCGCAGTTAAATCATAGTATCGCCAGACGGGGTGATATAGGACGACCCGATCGTGAGTATGGTACATAGATACAGTCATGAACATACTCATATGTCGGTACGTGAGATCAAATCCTCAGACGGAATGATCTTTGAGGTCATTATGTGATGAGTGACGAGTTTGACTCGGTCTAACGTCTCCTCTGACAGGGTTACAATAACGACTGTGATTGGCTCGATCCATGTCACATGAGCTGACTCAATAGATCGCTGAAGGATTTATCACTCATACAGATGTATGAGCAGATATCTGTTTAGGTCACTTGATTAGTACAACTAAAATATAATAGCATGGCCATGCAGTCGATCCGGTGTATCAGTCACAATTCAGTTAACTCAGATCAAGAAACACGACAATTGAACGAGGATGACTTGTCTATGCCTCGTGGTTGTCAAGATACCAAGAGGATAAAAGGATAGTTTGATGTACGACAAGGTTAAGTCAAAATCTCGATAATCACAAGCGTTGGGTAATCATGATGTTTTGCTAGAGGCCACTCATGATGGAAAGGGTAAAATGGTAATTTTACCAGTCCACCAACGTGTCGTGAGCCTAGAGGGTTACATACTAAAGGTTGAGTAAAACGGATGGAATCATGTAGAGGAATCATGAGAGAGATAAATTCTGGTTTTGGATTAAACCGGACTAGACCGATTTCGGTTTAGGATTAAACCGGAAATCAAGAACAGTTTAGCTGGACCAATTAATTAGAATCTAAACCAATAGATTTAATTGATTAACTTTAGCTAAACAGGCCTGGCCAGATTGGGCTAAACCAGAATGAGCTTCTCTACTTAATTAATTAATAAGCTTTGGGCTATAAGCCCATTAAGGCTTTTAAATAATTAATTCTTAAAAAGAGACATAAAAGGGAAATTTTCATATTTTTACTCATAAGAATTTTTCCAAGAAAAACCCTAGCCCCCTCTCTCTCTGTTTCCCTTGGCCGGTCGGGACCCCTCTCCCTTTCCTTCCCGTTTTGATTGCTTCGATCTTCTAGCAAGGATCGTTGTGAGTATCTTCGGATTGCTCTTCCCGTGTGGAAGTTCTCTAGAGGTCACTGAATTATTTTAGTGACAAAGTATTTCAAATCAAGGTATATATTTATGATTTAATTTTCTAGCCTAGATCTCATGATCAGTCAATGATCATGTAAGATCCTTAAATTTATATGGACTTTTGATTATTTAAGATCTTTGAGGTCGCTATGTGATGAGTGACGAGTTTGACTCAGTCTAACGTCTTCTGTGACAAGGTTATAATAACGGCTGTGATTGGCTCGATCACGAGTCACATGAGTTGACTCAATAGATTGCTGAAGGATTTATTCCTCATACATATGTATGAATAGATATCTATTTAGGCCACTTGATGAGTACAACTGAATTACAATAGTGTGGCCATGCAGTCGATACAGAGTATCAGTCACAATTCAGTTAACTCAGATCAAGAAACAGAACAATTGAACGAGGATGACTTGTCTATGCCTCGTGGTTGTCAAGATATGAAGAGGATAAAATGATAGTTTCATGTACGACAAGGTTAAGTCAAAATCTTGATAATCACAAGCATTGGGTAATCATGATGTCTTGCTAGAGGCCACTCATGATGGAAAGGGTACAATGGTAATTTTACCAGTCCGCCAACGTGTCGTAAGCCTAGAGGGTTGCACACTAAAGGTTGAGTAAAATGGATGGAATCATGTAGAGGAATCATGAGAGAGATAATTTCCGTTTTTTGATTAAACCAGATTAGACCGATTTCGGTGTAGGATTAAACCGAAAATCAAGAACGGTTTCGTTGGACCAATTAATTAGAATATAAACCAACAGATTTAATTAATTAATTTCAGCTAAATAGGCCTAGCCAAATTGGGCTAAGCAAGAATGTATTTCTCTACTTAAGTAATTAATAAGCTTTTAGCTTTAAGCCCATTAAGGCTTTTAATTAATTAATTCTTTAAGAGATATATAAAAGGATAAATTTCAAATTTTAATAAATAGAATTTTTTCCAAAAAAAAAAAACCCTAACCACCTCTCTCTCTCACTTGGCCGGTCGGCCTCTCCCTCTTTTCCTTCCTGTTTTGCTTGCTTCGGTCTTTTAGCAAGGATCGTAGCAAGTATCTTCGAATTACTCTTCATGTGTGGACGTTCTCTAGAGGTCACTGAATTAATTTTGGTGACAAGGTATATTTTCAGATTTGTTTTTCTGGACTAGATCTTATGATCAATCAATGATCATATAAGATACTTATTTTATATAAAATTTTGAGGTTAATTTCTAGTTATGGGCATGAAATTAATTGATTGGTACCCTCAAAATTCTTTCACAAATTTTGGTGACAAGGTATATTTTCAGATTTGTTTTTTTGGACTAGATCTTGTGATCAATCAATGATCATATAAGATCCTTATTTTATATGAACTTTTGAGATTAATTTCTAGTTATGGGCATGAAATTAATTGATTGGTACCCTCAAAATTCTTTCACAAAAACCATACCGAAATGCTGCCGAAATTTCCACTTGAGCCCTTTTTCATTCTAGTAGGCGATTAAGGGTTTAGATCCTAGATCTTGTGTGTTCGTGTGGATACCAAAAGAGGGGAGACCAGATCGGTGTTCCTAAAAGGTGGTTCGATTTAGAAGAAAAGGTAAACATCTAAATCTCGGGTTTTAAAATATTTTAATCGTAGATCTATCGCATAGATGCAATCCTGGGCGGGTTTGGGGTTTTAATTTGTTAATATCCGTTGTCCATGAATGTTTTAGACCCTCCAAACCCCAACATCCAGAATCCCATGCAACCTGACCACTTGATCAAAAAAGACTCTTGCCACTGAAATAGGGGAGTAGGGATGAGACATGGGAACAAAGTGGGCATATTTAGAAAAGCAATCAACCACCACGAATAAAACCATTTTCCCCTTCGAGCACGGAAGGTCGTCGATGAAGTGCATTGAAATATCGGTCCATACCGGAGTCGGGACCAGCAAACGTTGGAGTAGTCCCGCCGATTGAAGATGTTCTGCCTTATTTTTTTGGCAAACCAAGCATGCTGAAACATAATCATGAATTGACTCTTTCATGCCCTTCCAAAAAAATCTGGCGACACTCTTTTGATCGTCTTCTGGTACCCATCGTGGTGCCGATCATGAATGGCGGATAAGATCACTTGCATAAGGTGTGAATCAGGGAGAAGAAAAGCTCTTCCATTAAAAAAAATAGTCCCTCATGAATATTCCATGTTGCCGGTAGCTCACCCGCCTCCACCTGAAAGTGTAGCTCCTGCAGTTCGGTTGAGTTGGTCGTATCAGTTGCTAATTGGGCCAAAATCTCAACTTATGGCATGGACATGGTTGCGAGCTGGCTCTAGTCTTCATCTCACCTTGATAGAGCGTCAACTACTATATTTTCACGCCCCGCTTGATACTCGACTTTAAAATTGAAGCCCAACAACTTGGTTAGCCAGCTTTGTTGGGGTGATGTTGATATCCGTTGTTCCAGCAAGTATTTTAAACTAAAGCGATCAGTTTGGATTAGAAATTCCCGTCCCCATAAGTATGAGTGTCAGTGCCGGACAGCATTAGTCAACCCGATCAGCTCTTTTCGTACGCTGGCAACTTCATATGGCGGACAACAAAAGGTTTGCTAACGTAGGCAATGAGTTTGGCTCCTGTTGTAGCACTTCACCTATCCCCGAATTAGAGGCATCGTACTCCACAATAAACATGTTGCGGGAATCCGGCAGTCTTAATACCGGCTTGGACACCATGGCTGCCTTGAGTTTCTCGAATGCCTCTCGGGACTGAGGCGTCGATAAAAAAAGATTTTTTCTTCACCATGGCCGTCAAAGGGGCCGCGATCAACCCATAATTTTGGACGAAGTTGCGATAGTAGCCAATGAGGCCGAGGAATCCCCTTAACGCTTTTGGTGTTGTCGGGAGTGGCCATTACTGCATGGCTCGAACCTTGTCCATATGAACCTCTACTCCTTCAGCTAAAATTATGTGTCCGAAATATGCAACCTGTTTTTGGGCAACCAAACACTTGTTTTGTTTTGAAAAAATGAGTTACGAGGGAGAATAGAAAAAACCACTATGAGATAATGTAAATGGTCGACTTAGGTTTTGCTATAGATGAGAATATCATCAAAGAATACAAAACTGAATTTTTGGAGTTACTATTCAAAGACGTCATTCATCAGGGCTTGGAAAGTAGACAGTGCATTTGATAGGCCAAACGACATTACGAGAAATTCGAAGTGCCCGTGGTGAGTTCTGAACGCCGTATTTTTAATATTCGTAGGGTGCATCAGAACTTAATGGTAGCATGGCCTCAAGTCAAGTTTTGAAAAATATCGCGCTCCATGCAATTATTCCAACAACTCATCGATGACGGGTATTGAGAATTTTTCCTTTATTGTTTTCTCGTTGAGAGCGCGGTAGTCCACACAAAACCGCCAGGTTTAGTCTGCCTTAGGTACCAATAGCTCCGGGGAAGAGAAAGGTGACCTACTAGGCCGGATGATACCTAGTTGAAGCATATCCCTACATTGGCGTTCGATTTTGTCTTTCTGCCCATGCGGATACAGATAGGGCCTGGCCACCACAAGACCAGTTCTGGGTTGGAGGTGAATACTATGATCGCAACTCTAAGTAGGCGGTAGTCTTTCGGGTATTGCGAAGATATGTGCTGCCTCATGAATGATGGACCTCAATTGTTTGTCTCAGTCATCTCCACCATAAAGACATGTTATTGTTGGTTTAAACTTCTCCTCTGTCAAGCCTTGCAGTTTCACCCATTCACCAGACTACTGAAATTCCATTTGTATCCTTGTAAAACTCCAGTTTAAGTCACCCAAGGTGCGCAACCAATTCATACCTAAGACTGCTCCAAATCACACAGTGGTAAGATGAATAAGTCAAAGGGAAAGATATCTGGACTTAACCAAATCGGAACCATTTGGCATAACCCCGAGCTTCAGAGTTGCTCCCCATTGGCTACTGTGACGCGGAGGTTCGACCTTGACGCCATTGGTACCCTGAGCTTCCACACGACGACATTGTCAATAATATTATGTGTGGATCTAGAATACACCAAAATTATAACATGTTGGTTCCATATCTTTCCCTCGATCTTATTTATGTGGGTAGAGGTAGCCCTGGAGATTGCATGGAGTGATATCTCCGGCTCATTCTCCTCTAGTTCGTAGTCATCGTCCTCTTCCACTGCTTCCACCAAAATAACTTCTTACATCGGTGTCCTGGTTTGAGTTTGTCATCACAATTGTAGCATATACCTTTTACCATCATTTACGCTCACTCAGCTCTTGAAATTCTTTTCATGAAAGAAGTTTTAGATGCACCTTTTGCTGCCCAGGTTGGATTGCTTCTTCCAACCGGCTGTACTTTGGCTCGATCTTTTCCATGCCTTCGTTCATAGAACCGAGTTAACGCCACTGTCCCATCAAATCTGTTGGTCTCTAAACCTCGACATCTTCAACAATACTTTCGCTCAACCTACTAATAAAAAGGGACACCTCTTGTTCTAGAGAGAGTGAGGGGACATGCACGGAAAATTTTTCAACCAAACTATCAGGTCCTCGCTGCCATCGAATCTTGGGAAGTCCATGCGGGTCGGATGCGCTCCTCCTCCAACTATTCCTCCCAAATTGTTTGGAATAGCTTGTTCTAGGGCTTGGCTTCCAGCTTCATTACTGCCTTATGGTTTTCTCAAAATTAGGTTCTTCGAGATTTACCGAACCTGATTTACCAGATCTACCCACCTGTTCTCCGAAGCATGTTGTTTTGCATCAGCTACTTGTTGTCGTGCTTCTGCTGCCGCTTTATCTTCTCTGCCTTTCTCTGAGTGTTCCCGCCATCACCTCTGGCTCTGACACTAGATTGATTCGGTCCCCTCGTCGGGATTAGGTGATAGGACATGTGTACTCAAAGTGGGAGAGGCTCGGCAGAGAACCGAGCTTCTTCTTCCGACCTATGTCTGCAATAGAATTCGTTATAGAGAGAAATCCGGATCTTTTTGAGGTAACTTAAGAGCTTATGAAATTCGATGGTTTATACATCTACCTCTTCCGGTATTTATAACCGAGAAGCAGTACCCAAACTAACTACGAAATAAAGTTAATCAATATCTTGATCCTATTACAATTGATTCCAAACTAATCTAACTAATATAATTAAAATAAAAATGAAAAGTACTTATCCTCAGTCTCTCTTATCCTTACTGTTGGGTTTTTGTGCCCTAGCACAACGTATTTTCAATCTAATCATGTAATAAAGATTATTAGTTGAAATAAAATCGGTATTCATATTACTAAGTGTTGTAGTAATATCTTAAGTATGATTTGATTTGTATCATTGATGTGTCAACACATAATAGTGGATCTACAGATCAGATAAAATCTTACTTAAGCAGTCCCCGATCAGAATAGCTTCATAAGAAGCGATCGGTATGAGGCTAACTCTAAATGATCACGCTCTACTGATTATGGCCAGAAGAGGGCCAGAGTTAGGTCATAGTATCACCAGACAGGGGTGATATAGGACGACCCAATCATGAGTATGTTACATAGACACAGTCATGAACATACTCATATGTCGGCACATGAAATCACATCCTCAGACAGAAGGATCATTGAGGTCACTATGTAATGAGTGGCGAGTTTGACTCAGTCTAACGTCTCCTGTAAAAGGGTTACAATAACGACTGTGATTGGCTCGATCACGAGTTACATGAGTTGACTCAATATATCGCTGAAGGATTTATCCCTCATACGGACGTGTGAGCAGATATCAGTTTAGGCCACTAGATGAGTACAAGTGAAATACAATAGCATGCCCATGCAGTCGATACGTAGTATCAGTTACAATTTAGTTAACTTAGAAACAAGAAACAGGACAATTGAACGAGGATGACTTGTCTATGCCTCGTGGTTGTCAAAGATATCAAGAGGATAAAAGGATAGACTCATGTACGAAAAGGTTAAGTCGAAATCTCGATAATCATAAGTGTTGGGTAATCATGATGTCTTGCTAGAGGCCACTAATGATGGAAAGGGTAAAATGGTAATTTTACTAGTCCGTCGACGTGTCGTGAGCCTAGAGGGTCACACACTGAAGGTTGATTAAAACGGATGGAATCATATGGAGGAATCTTGAGAGAGACAAAATCCGGTTTTGGATTAAACTGGATTAGATCGGTTTCGGTTTAGAACTAAACCGGAAATCAAGAACAGTTTAGCTGGACTAATTAATTATAATCTAATCAAATAGATTTAATTAATTTAGCAAAACGGGCTCTAGCCAGAATGGGCTAAGCTAGAATGGGGTGTTCTCTACATAATTAATTAAAAGCTTTGGGCTTTAAGCCCATTAAGGCCTTTAATTAATTATTGCCTAAAAAGGGATATAAAAGGGAAATTTTCAGATCTGAAAATTAAGGAATTTTATTATTCCAAAACCCTAGCCACTCTCCTCTCTCTCTCTCTCTAGCCGACCAGCCACCTCCCTCCCTCCTCTCTCCGTCCGTTTTGCTTGCTTCGATCTTCTAGTAAGGATCGTTGTGAGTATCCCCGAATTGCTCTTCCTGTGTTGACGATCTTTAAAGTTTACTAAATCCTATTTAGTAACAAAGAGATTTTAATCAAAGGTAATATTCAAGTTTTAATTCTAGCCTAGATCTCATGATCAATTCATGATCATGCATGATCCTTATTAATTCGGATATTTGAGGTTAATTTCTTGTATGGGCATGAAATTAATTGTTTGGAACCCTCAAATAAATCCTTCAGTGGTATCAGAGCCTTGTTTACGCATGATTTTGTATTCGAGCATGATAGGCTAGATTTGATTTTGCAATTTATTTCGGTGTAGTAAATTGAAAACTTGCAAATTCTATGATTTTGGTTAATGAATTAATTGCTGGATTTTTTTAATGTTGCTGAAAAATTTAATTGATTGAGTAAGATCAAGATCGAGACCCGTGGGAGGCCGAGGCGAGCCGAGAGGCTAAACTTTGCCGCGCCACGGGCCGATTGGCCGGAACGAGGAAGCCGACCAGATCTGCCCGTGGCAGATCTGGCCGAGCCCCTCGGCTCCGGCCAGGGGACGGCCACGGCCTGCCCAGCCAGGCGGCCCGCCTCGGCCAGCCCTCATGGGTTGGTCGGTCACGGCGCGGCCAGCCTTGGCGGCTAGGGTTTGGCCGAACCCAAAATTGGCCCTCGGGTCAATTTTGGTTGAGTCAAATCAGATTGGATTCAGGTCAAAACCGACCTAGAAAAATCCAGAATTTTTCAGCAATAATTAATTAAAATTTCAGATCAGTTCGGTTTCGATAAACCAGAACGTGAACTGATTTAATTCAGAAATTAACTGGTTGATGATAACGGTTTTGATAAACCGTAATTTATGATTTAAATCAAGATAAATTTGGAATTAATATGTTTTCTTGATAACATGCTTGTTTGAAAACATGATTGTTTGATAACACGGTGTTTGCAACATGATTGCTAAGTTAGCCTGAATTTAGAATTTAATTTCGGTTTGCAACCTGCGAGTTGATTTTGGATTGTAATTTAATTGTGACCTGCGTGTCACAACAGTTGTTTTATTTAAAATAAATTAAATGTAATTACGACATCCCAAGACGAGAAGAACCGAAGAGAAGGACGTTAATCCCGAGGAGGCGTGGAGCCAGTGGGAGTATAGGAGAATGAGGAAAGACAAGATCCAGTATAGTATCTAGTTTATTCCAATAGGGTTAGCGGGCTAGCTAAAGAAAATTTACATTTATGTTTATGAATGTATGGTTGAATGTATGATTTAATTTTCATAAGTGCATGTTAATTAGATCATCACCCACATGTGTAAAGATTATTAATAATAAGTTAATCACGCACATGTAAACCGGAATTGAAAGTATCTTTACATGGATTTGTAAATGATAATTTCAAGTTAACATCAAATAATGATCAGTGATAGTGGACATTTAAAAAGGCAAGTAATTTCAAGTCAAGCTAGATTTTGCCCACTTTTCATCACTTCGATTAGTTCTCAGACTAATGGGTGGATACGATTAACGTGGATCCATGAGAATGGGTTCTAATAGAAGATGGACTATTCTGCATGGGTACGTGCGCATTAGCGTAGTAACCATGCAGATTGGACCATGCGTTGAAAGATAGTTGACTTGGCTGCAATTTTCAGATGATCTGAGCTAGGGTATCAGATATAGGGCTATGTCGTATACATATAATGTATAAGCCCTAGCCAAGAATCACATGGTATTGTGAAAGGACTGGACTGTCCTACTCCAATGTCCAAAACTGGGGCGATGAGATTAACTCACTTCAGTTTTGGGTATACGGAGATCTTGGTTTAGATTCAGACACAAGAATCAGAAATGTTCATAATCAAGTATCTCTCACTTCAACTTAAATTAAAAAACTAATTGAATTTATTTTAATGTGTAGATTAAATGGCACCGTCGCAACCCAAATCAACACGTTCTGGTAGTGAAGCCTTAAAGTCTCTTCTGTCGAGTGACAGGTTGTTAGGGACCAACTTCCTGGTTTGGGAGAGGAACCTGAAGCTTTCCCTTCAGTATGACAGACAAGAGTATATCTTTATAGATAAGCCTATAAAAGTGCCTGTGGATGATGCCAGCGAGGCCGATAAGAACGCTTATGACAAGTACATAAGTGATCGACAAGATGTTGGCATCCTCATGGTCGGGTCCATGGAAAATGAAACCCATGACCAGTTCATGCATCTCATGGAAAATCCCCAAGAGATGATGGAGGAAATAAAAGTATACTACCAGAAGAATGCTCGTGTCGAAAGATACGACACTCTTAGGGAGTTATTTTACAGCAGACTGAATGCTGGTAAGGCAGTGAGCCCACATGTCCTCAAGATGAAGCAACTCTTTGATCGATTGGCCAGTCTAGGTCACAACTTCACAGAGCAGCTGAAATCAGACATAGTCCTGATGTCCCTTCTAAAGGTTTATGGAGATGTGATCACAAGTTACAATCTCCATAATATGGAAAAGATGTTAGGTTTGTGCCCTAGTCCAAAATAATTCTTCAATCTATATTGTAACGGACATCATTATTCTACACAATAAAAGGCATAATATTACTAATGTGTTGTAGTAATATATCTAATGTGATTTGATCTATGTCATAATGTGTGTAATCACATATAGTAGAACTATAGATCAGAAAGAGTTACATTCGATAGAGTCCCTAATCAGCTAAGCTTCTTCTGAAGCGATCAGTATGAGACTAACTTCTTGTGATCACGCTCTACTGATCATGGCAAAGTTTGTGCCGGAGTTATATCATAGATATCATCAGGTCGATGATATCGGACAACCCGATTGTGAGTATGCTGCATAGATCCAGTCATGAGATACTCACATATCGTAACTTGTCATTATATCCTAAGACCAAGGAGTCTTTGTGTACACTATGTAACAAATACCTAAGTTTGACCTAGTCTAACGTTATCTGTAAAAGGGTAGCTATAACGGCTTCGATTGGCTTTGGCATTTATTGCACTAGTGAACTCGAAAGGCGTCTCAGGGATTTATCACTCATACTTCGGTATGAGAAAGATATCCATTTAAGCCACTTGATGAGTATGACTGAAGAAAGAGCATGGCCATGCAAGTGATACCTTAGTATCAGTTTTCAGTCATCTCAGATATCAAGAAACAGTGATTGATAAATTAGGATGACCATTCTATGCCTATTGATCAATCTGGATATCGGTTTGATAAAAGGACAGTGACATGTACGATAACAGGTTAAGTCGAATAATCGATAATCACGAATATTGGATAATCATAATGTCTTGCTAGAGGCCACTTATGATGGAAAGGGTAAAATAGTAATTTTACCAGTCTGCCAATTATTCGTGAACCTAGAGGGTCACACGCATTAAGCACGATACATGACAACAATTATGGATGAGAATTGAGAACAATTTAGTAGTTTTCTGGCCTAAGGTTTTAACCAGACGGTTGAAGAAATCAATTCGAGGAAATTGAGCCGTTTCGACTAAACCGAAATTAGAACTCAAGTTAATGAGTTTAATTTGGGTTTTAGTTAAACGGGCTTAAAGCCCATTTAGGGATTGAAGATAAGAGAGGGAAAAAATGCAAATAAGAAAGAATAAAGGGATAGATAATGCAATTTTAATTTTGAAATTCAATTTAATTTCAAATTAAAATCACATAATATCTATTCAATTATCTCTTGATTTTTTCAGCAACTCCCCCTCCTTTCTCTCTCCCTCATTGCCGAAAACTCTCCCTCTCTCTTCCTCCATTGTTGTCTTGTTTTCTCTCAAAATTTCTAGCAAAATATTGAGTGAAAAATCATTTCGGTTGTGGTGCTTGTGTGGACTTGATAGAGAGAACACTACACTTGTGTTTTTGTCGATTACAAGAGGTAAATATCAGATTTATATTTATGTTTATAACATGTTCAAATGGCATTAAGATCCAAGCTAGTTTCGATCACCACGGTTACATAAAGTCCGCTACATGATATTCATCGTTTGGAACCCGTGGTGATCTCTTTCAGTGGTATTAGAGCCTGGTTTGTTATGTTTATTTGTATATGTTTAAATCTGATAATTTTTATGTTTATATGTGTTCTTCATCATTGGCATGCATGTAAATCGAAATTTATTTTTCAGATTTGATTGATTTTGGAAATTGGAAAAATAATTTTTTTGGGGTTTTTTGGGTTAGCCATGGCCGACCAGGTCGAGTCCCTTGGTGGACCATGGAATGCCCTAGGGTAGACCATGGTCAGCACCATGGGCCGACGAGGGTCGCCTACGGGCGACCATGGCAGCCCGTGAGGGCCACCATGGTTGCCTCGCGGGCGACCAGGGTCTGCCCTAGGGGCGACCATGGCTGCCCTCGCGGGGTACCATGGCCGTTCCCGTGGCCGACCACGGTCAGCCCCGCGGGCGACCTCGGCAGCCCTCATGGGCCACCTTGGTTGCCTCCGCGGGCGACCTCTGGTTGAGCCGGTTCGGCTCGACCAGATTCGAGCTGAACCGGTTGGTTCGCGAGGATATTTGGAAACCCTAAAAATTTAATTTTCAGATTTGGTTCGGTTTCGATAAACCAGCGAGAACCGGTCCAAAATTCAATTAATCGATTAAACCGTCCGGTTTCGATAAACCGGAAATTTTCCACACTTAAGAAAGATAAAATTTGGAAAAATTATTTGTTTGATCAGCATATTGATTGATAATATGATCTTTGATCACATGATGTTAGCTAAGCCCATTAGATTTGCATTTTAATTTCGGTTTTGCAACCTACGTGTTGCTTAATTTTGGGTCGTAATAAATACGGCATGCGTGTAGTGATTTGTATTTCATTTAATTTATTTTAATATGTAATCACGAAGACCGACACAAGAATCAAGTCAAGAGGGAGACTCGGATTGGAGGAGGCTCGAGGCCAGTGGGAGTTCAAAAGAATGGAGCATGTTTGGATCTTGAAGACCATGTCTTTAGGATCGGTTTTGCTAGATTCTTAGGAACTTAAGATGGGCTTAGCTATGCATATTTTATCGTTACATTTATATGTTTGAATGTATGAATGTATGATAGTTTAAATATACAAGTTTATGTATGATTTGCTATCACCCACATGCAAAGATTAAAATCGGAATTTAATCAGACTCGCATGTAACCTGCTAAGGGATCATCTTTGCATGAATTTGCAATTGATGATTCCAGATTAAGATTGTACCGATATACAATCAGACTTTATAATTCCCTTAAACGCAAATAATTACAAGTCAAGCGTGATACCATCCAAGTTTGGGCACTCAAAAGGGCTTTGACCCTATGGATGTCGGTACGCCTCCGCGTAACATTCATAGAGAAAAGGTTTGGATGAGATGGGTAGTTCTGTGTGGGTGCGTGCGCCTCCGCGTAGTAGTCACATAAGTTCTATCCATAAGTTCAAGCTTGGTAGACTTGTCTACGATTGTCAGCTAGGGCTGACCTAGGGTATCAGTATAGGGTATGCCACGTACTAACAAGTACAGACCCTAGCCAGGAACTACATGGTCTTGTAGATGGATTCACTCCTACCTTGATGCACTCAATTGGAGCAGGGAGCCTCCGTTCACTTCAATTGAGAGTATGATGGGATCCTGGTTCAGATTCTAAAGTTAGAATCAGAAAGTGTTTTATAATAAATCTCCAACTTCAATTTTAATTAATACTGATTAAAAGTTGTTTACTGTGTAGATATAAAATGGAAAACACGAATCATTCTGGTAGTAGCGCGCTTAGGTCACTAATCGAGTATGATAAGCTTAACGGCGTAAACTTTCTCGATTGGGACCGGAATTTGAGACTCGTTCTCAAGCATGAACGTAAGGATTATATCCTTACCCATGAACAAGCACCTACTTAACCAGCACTGGACGCCTCAAGGGCGCTAAGGGATACCTACCAGAAATTCCTTAGCGACCGGATCGACGTACAGTGCATCATGATGGGCAGTATGGTGCCTGACTTGCAGAAACAGTTCTTGGACATTTCCGAAGATCCCAAAGCCTGTATGGCTGAGATCGAGAAAATGTTCAAAGAGAAAGCGCGTGTCGAAAGATACGACACTTTCGTTGAACTGATGTCTTGCAAGCTAAAGGCTGGAGCTCCTGTCAGTCCTCATGTCCTTAAGATGAAACGTCTTTTGGAACATTTGACCAGACTAGGTCATCCTGTGGACAAGGAAATGTCTGCAGAATTTGTGCTGCATTCACTTCCAGATGCATATCGTGAATTCGTTGGAAATTACAATATGCATGACATGAATAAGACCGTGACAGAGCTTCATGGTATGCTCGTGACTGCTGAAAAGAATCTCAAGGGGAAAACCAAGGAGGTTCTTATGGTCAACAAGCAAGTGAGCTTCAAGAAAGCCAGCCTGGGCAAGGGTAAGGCTCCTATGCACCTAGCAGGGAAGATTCGACAACCTAAGGGTCCAGCAGCTCCAAAGGCTGTTGAGAATCCTAAGAAGGATGTCATCTGCTTCTATTGCCAAGGATTGGGGCACTGGAAGAAGGATTGCAAGAAACACAAGTTGTTTCTTAAGAAGAGTGGAGGTTCCACATCATCAGGATCAGGTATTTTGTTATTGAGCTCAATCTCAGTTTATCTACTTCAGATTCTTGGGTACTTGATATCGGTGCAGAATCTCACATTTGTGTTAATATGCAGGCTCTGGGAAGTAGAAGAGAAGTGAGCAAGGGCGAGGCGGACCTACCAGTTGGCGATGGCAATCAAGTCTCGACAACTGCTGTAGGAGATATTAGTCTCAGTTTGCCCAATGGGCTGGTTTTATTTTTAAATAATGTTCATTGTGTACCTGCGTTTCGCAGAAATATTATTTCTATTTCCTTGCTCGACAAGGAAGGATATCATTTTTCAATTGATAATGGAATTTTCTGTATTTTCAAGAAAAACATGTTTTATTGCAATGCTTCATTAGTTGGTGGTTTATATATTCTTAATATTCAAAACACTGGCACTAGCTCGATTTATAATATCAGTAACAAAAGGATTAAATCCGATGATTTAAACCAGACTGTGATATGGCACTGCCGTTTAGGCCATATAGGCCAGAAACGCATCTCAACACTTCACAAGTGTGGGCTTCTAAATCCGTTTGAATTCACTTCAATTGAGAGATGCGAGTCATGCCTTATGGGAAAAATGACAAAAGCACCTTTTTCCGGTTTAGGTGAAAGGGCGAGTGACTTACTAGGTCTCTTACATTCCGATGTTTGTGGGCCCATGAGCACTCAGGCCAGAAGAGGTTTTCACTACTTCGTTAAATTCACTGATGACTTCAGTAGATATGGGTATGTTTATCTTATGAGACATAAATCGGAAACCTTTGACAAGTTCAAAGAGTTCTAGAACGAAGCACATAACCAACTTGGTAAAAGTATAAAGGCGCTTCGATCTGACCGAGGCGGTGAGTACTTGGACCAAGTATCTAAGGAGAACTAAAGACGCATTCCTAGTGTATGGTGAGAAGGATGGAGAACTAGCAGTCAAAGGATACGTTGATGCTAGCTTTCAGACAGATCCTGATGATTTCAAATCACAAGCAGGATTTGTATTCGTGTTAAATGGCGGAGCATTCAGTTGGAAGAGCTTCAAGGAAGCCACAACTACCGATTCTACAACAGAGGCTGAATACATAGCTGCAGCAGAAGCAGATAAGGAAGCCATTTGGGTTAGAAGCTTTCTAACCGGATTAGTTGTAATGCCGCGAGCATCTGATCCGGTAAGCTTGTTGTGTGACAACACTGGGGCCATAGCATTAGCTCAAGAGCCTAAATTCCACAACAGAACTAAACACATACAGAGGAAGTATCACATTATCAGAGAATATATTGATAACGGTGATGTGGAAATTGCTTATGTACCGACTGATGACAATGTTGTTGATCCCCTGACATAATAAAAGGCATAATATTACTAATGTGTTGTAGTAATATATCTAATGTGATTTGATCTATGTCATAATGTGTGTAATCACTTATAGTAGAACTATAGATCAGAAAGAGTTACATTCGATAGAGTCCCTGATCAGCTAAGCTTCTCCTGAAGCGATCAGTATGAGACTAACTTCTTGTGATCACGCTCTACTGATCATGGCAAAGTTTGTGCCGGAGTTATATCATAGATATCATCAGGTCGATGATATCCAGTCATGAGATACTCACATATCGTAACTTGTCATTATATCCTAAAACCAAGGAGTCTTTGTGTACACTATGTAACAAATACCTAAGTTTGACCTAGTCTAACGTTATCTGTAAAAGGGTAGCTATAACAGCTTCGATTGGCTTTGGCATTTATTGCACTAGTGAACTCGAAAGGCGTCTCAGGGATTTATCACTCATACTTCGGTATGAGAAAGATATCCATTTAGGCCACTTGATGAGTATGACTGAAGAAAGAGCATGGCCATGCAGGTGATACCTTAATATCAGTTTTCAGTCATCTCAGATATCAGGAAACGGTGATTGATAAATTAGGATGACCATTCTATGCCTATTGATCAATCTGGATATCGGTTTGATAAAAGGACAGTGACATGTACAATAACAGGTTAAGTCGAATAATCGATAATCACGAATATTGGATAATCATAATGTCTTGCTAGAGGCCACTTATGATGGAAAGGGTAAAATAGTAATTTTACCAGTCTGCCAATTATTCGTGAGCCTAGAGGGTCACACGCATTAAGAACGATACATGACAACAATTACGGATGAGAATTGAGAACAATTCAGTAGTTTTCTGGCCTAAGGTTTTAACCAGACGGTTGAAGAAATCAATTCGAGGAAATTGAGCCGTTTCGACTAAACCGAAATTAGAACTCAAGTTAATGGGTTTAATTTGGGTTTTAGTTAAACGGGCTTAAAGCCCATTTATGGATTTAAGATAAGAGAGGGAACAAATGCAAATAAGAAAGAATAAAGGGATAGATAATGCAATTTTAATTTTGAAATTCAATTTAATTTCAAATTAAAATCACATAATATCTATTCAATTATCTCTTGAATTTTTCAGCAACTCCCCCTCCTTTTTCTCTCCCTCATTGCCGAAAACTCTCCCTCTCTCTTCCTCCATTGTTGTCTTGTTTTCTCTCAAAATTTCTAGCAAAATATTGAGTGAAAAATCATTTCGGTTGTGGTGCTTGTGTGGACTTGATAGAGAGAACACTACACTTGTGTTTTTGTCGATTACAAGAGGTAAATATCAGATTTATATTTATGTTTATAACATGTTCAAATGGCATTAAGATCCAAGCTAGTTTCGATCACCACGGTTACATAAAGTCCGCTACATGATATTCATCGTTTGGAACCCGTGGTGATCTCTTTCAAAAGATATCAAGGATCTGCATGGGATGTTGGTAACAACAGAGAAAAATATCAAGGGCAAGACCCCTGAGGTTAAGATGGTCAATAAGGGTGTCAGCTTCAAACGAGCTGGCAAACCTACTGGCAAGTCACCAGGACATTCTAACAAGGGCAAGGCACAAGAAGTGGCGGGTAAGGGTAAGGCGCCAATGCACCTAGCTGGGCAGATAAGGGCACCTAGAGGTCCGAGGATCCAAGCGGTTCCTAAAACTGAAGGGAACACTTCGACCTCAGAGGTAGTTTGTTACTACTGCCAGCAGCCAGGTCATTGGAAGAAGGATTGCAGGCAGCACAAAGGAATATGTGAAGAGCTTGCATAAGGGATGACACCCTTCAGGACCTGGATCAGGTATTTACGTTGTTGAGTATAATCTCAACGTTACTTTCTCAGATACATGGGTAGTTGATACCGGAGCAGAAACTCACATTTGTGTTGATCTGCAGGATCTGGAAACTAAGAAGCTCCTTGGGAAAGGCGAGCGGGATCTGAGAGTTAGAGACAACAGTTCGGTGTCAACGAAGGCTGTCGGTTTTGTTAGTCTTAGGATGCCCACAGGGCTTATTTTAGTTTTGGAAGATGTATTATGTGTACCTACAATTAGTAGGAATATTATTTAAGTGTCCAGTTTGGATAAGCTTGGTTTTGTGTTTTCCATAGACAATGGCTTATTTACTTTATCAAGAAATAATATTATTTATGGCACTGCATCCATGGTTGGTGGATTATATATTTTAAATATTGATAACCCTAACTACAGTTCGAATTATAACGTAAATAAGAGGTTGAAATTGGATGACTTAAACCAGAAAGTGATGTGGCACTGTCGTCTAGGCCACATAGGCGAGAAATACGTCTCGATACTTTACAAGTGTGGGCTATTAAGCCCGTTTGAATTCACACCAATCGAGAGATGCGAATCTTGCATTATGGGAAAGATGACAAAGGTGCCTTTTGGCGGCTTAGGTGAAAGGGCGAGTGATCTCCTAGGCCTAATACATTCAGACGTATGTGGGCCCATGAGTACACAAGCCAGGAGAGGTTTCAGATACTTTATAACCTTTACCGACGATTTCAGTAGGTATGGGTATGTCTATTTAATGAGACATAAGTCGGAATCCTTTGATAAATTCAAAGAATTCCAGAATGAAGTATATAACCAGCTTTGGTAAAAGTATAAAGGCACTTCGTTCCGATCGAGGTGGCGAGTACTTAGATCAGGAATTTCTCAGTCACTTAAGGGATAACGGTATACTCTTAGAATTAACTCCGCCAGGAACCCCTCAGTTGAATGGTGTTTCCGAACGGAGGAACAGAACCCTGCTTGACATGGTTCGTTCCATGATGAGTCACGCCGACCTTCCAGTATCGTTCTGGGGCCATGCCCTAGAACCGGCCGCATTCATTTTGAATCGGGCACCTACAAAGGCAGTGGAGACCACTCCATTTGAGGTTTGGCAAGGGAAAGCTCCCAAGCTGTCTTTCCTCGAGATCTGGGGGTGCGATGTTTACGTCAAGCGGTTGCTTGGTGATAAACTCGAACCCAAGGCATATAAGTGTCTTTGTAGGGTACCTCAATGGAACCATGGGGTATTACTTCTACAAACCCGAAGAGAACAAAGTCTTTGTTGCTCGAGGTGGGGTTTTCTTGGAAAGAGAATTCTTATCCAAGAATCCTAGTGGGAGTCATGCGCTTCTTGAAGAAATTCGAGAAAACACAGAACAACCTACAAAGGATATAGAGGTACCCGATGAGGTAAATGATCCAAGTCCTATTCCAACACAAACTCCTGTAGGACCAAGGAGGTCTGAAAGATCTCGTCAAAACCCAGTCAGATATGGCTTCTTAGCCACAGAGGGTAATGACTTGATAGTTGTAGATCAGGATGATCCCGCAACAGTTCAGCAAGCCTTGGCCAGTCCCAACTCCAAAGAATGCCAGAATGCCATGAATGAGGAAATGAAGTCCATGAAAGACAATCAGGTCTGGAACTTAGTAGACAGCACACCTGGGATAAAACCCATAGGGTGCAAGTGGATATTTAAGTTAAAGACAGATATGGACGGAAAGCCTCAGATTTACAAAGCAAGACTGGTAGCAAAAAGTTATCGTCAAGTCCAAGGCATGGACTATGATGAGACTTTTTCGCCAGTAGCGATGATTAAGTCAATTCGGATGATGTTAGCCATTGCAGCATATTTCGATTACGAGATATGGAAAATGGATGTCAAAACCGCATTCCTTAACGGGAATTTGTAGGAGGATATCTATATGACCCAGCCAGAAGGTTTTGTCGATCCATAACATCCCGAAAAAGTGTGTAAGCTGCAACGATCCATTTATGGGTTGAAGCAAGCTTCTAGGAGTTGGAACTTACGATTCAATGAAGCCGTAAAAGAGTTCGGGTTCATCAGAAATCCAGATGAACCCTGTATCTACAGGAAGAGCAGTGGGAGTAACATAGTGTTCCTTGTGTTGTACGTCGACGACATATTGGTCATGGGAAATGACATCCCAACCTTACTTGAGACCAAAGCTTGGTTAGGGAAGTGTTTCTCCATGAAGGACTTAGGAGAGGCCGCATACAATCTAGGGATTAGGATCTATAGAGATCGATTCAAGAGAATTTTAGGCCTAAGTCAGGGCACCCACATGGATAAAGTGTTGAGAAGATCTCAATGCTTGACTCTAAGAAAGGGAACCTCCCGGTAAGACATGGCATCAAGCTCAGCAAGAAACAGTGTCCTAAAACACATGATGAGCTTAAGAAGATGGAGGGAATCCCGTATGCTTCGGCAGTGGGATCCATCATGTATGCCATGATCTGTACGAGGCCTAACGTATCGTTTTCCATCAGCTGTGCCAGCGGATTTCAGTCTAACCCAGGCCAAGATCACTAGATTGCCGTCAAGTGAATCCTCAAATATCTGAGGAGAACAAAGGACGCCTTCTTAGTGTATGGCGGGATAGAGGGAGAACTAAGCGTCACTGGATATGTTGATGCTAGTTTCAGACAGACCCAGATGACTTTAAATCTCAAGGTGGGTATGTATTCATGTTGAACGGGGGAGCTTTCAGTTGGAAAAGCTTTAAGGAAGCGACAATAGCCGACTCCACTACGGAGGTGGAATACATAGCTGCGTCAGAGGCGGCTAAGGAGGTGGTGTGGGTCAGGAGCTTCTTGAGTGGATTAGATGTATTGCCGCGAACGTCTGATCCCGTGAGCTTAACGTCTGATCTCGCTAGAGAGCCTAGATTTCACAACAGGACCAAGTACGTCGAGAGAAAGTATCACATCATCTGAGAGATGGTTGATAAAGGCGAAGTAGAGATAAGCTACGTTTCAACGCACGATAATCTAGCTGACCCCTTAACTAAGTCACTACCGCAGCCTAAGCATGAGGAGCATGTCAGGGGAATGGGTTTAGATTGGAATACCAATTGGGTCTAGGGCAAGTGGGAGACTGTTGGGTTTTTGTGCCCTAGTATAATGTATTTTCAATCTAATCATGTAATAAAAATTATTAGTTGAAATAAAATCGGCATTCATATTACTAAGTGTTGTAGTAATATCTTAAGTATGATTTGATTTGTATCATTGATGTGTCATCACATAATAGTAAATCTACAGATCAGATAAAATCTTAATTAAGCATTCCCCGATCAGAATAGCTTCATAAGAAGCGATCGGTATGAGGCTAACTCTAAATGATCACGCTCTACTGATCATGGCCAGAAGGGGGCCAGAGTTAGGTCATAGTACACCACACATGGGTGATATAGGACGACCTGATCACGAGTATGTTACATAGACACAGTCATGAACATACTCATATGTCGGCACATGAAATCACATCCTCAGACAGAAGGATCATTGAGGTCACTATGTAATGAGTGACGAGTTTGACTCAGTCTAACGTCTCCTGAAAAAGGGTTACAATAATGACTATAATTGGCTCGATCACGAGTTACATGAGTTGACTCAATAGATCGCTGAAAGATTTATCTCTCATACGGATGTGTGAGCAGATATCAGTTTAGGCCACTTGATGAGTACAACTGAAATACAATAGCATGACCATGCAGTCGATACATAGTATCAGTTACAATTCAGTTAACTCAGAATCAAGAAACATGACAATTGAACGAGGATGACTTGTCTATGCCTCATGGTTGTCAAAGATATCAAGAGAATAAAAGGATAGATTCATGTACGACAAGGGAAATTAATTATTGCCTAAAAAGGGTTATAAAAGGGAAATTTTCAGATCTGAAAATTAAGGAATTTTATTTTTCCAAAACCCTAGCCACTCTCCTCTCTCTCTCTAGCCGACCGGCCACCTCCCTCCCTCCTCTCTCCGTCCGTTTTGCTTGCTTCGATCTTCTAGTAAGGATCATTGTGAGTATCCCCGGATTGCTCTTCCTGTGTGGACAATCTTTAGAAGTTACTAAATCCTATTTAATAACAAAGAGATTTTAATCAAAGGTAATATTCAGGTTTTAATTCTAGCCTAGATCTCATGATCAATTCGTGATCATGCAAGATCCTTATTAATTCAGATATTTGTGGTTAATTTCTTGTATAAGCATGAAATTAATTGATTGGAACCCTCAAATAAATCCTTCACTTACCTCCCAGCTTCCTCCTCTGGTAGTGCCTCGGCCAAGGAGGTTGGAGTCTACCAAGACTCCTAACAATATGACCCTAACTTTTCGGTTATTACTTGTAATGATTGTGTGCACTTGCGCGTAATCGTGTACCTATGGACTATCGTTCTCAAGCCCAACATAAAGTTTTGGGTAACAAATTGTGTCTCTTTCAAGATTTTGTAGTAAGTGTTAATTGTATTTCAACGAGGGTAGTAAATTGTGATTTTCCCTAAAATATTTAAATTTAATTTACCTAAATCTATACCTTCATTGCACGTTGGTAGCATCAAAACTACGTATATTTTCCAACACATGAGATATTTAATAAAATGGTTCAACAATTGCTTACTAATTTCCTGAGTTTGTTTTTATTCGTGTGGACCATTCAGAGTAATTTGAGATTTAGGCCAAATTCGCTCACATAGTCTCTAGTCCATCTGGACCTGGGCTTTGGGTTTTGATTGAGCACTAGTCGGAATTCAACTTTCTTTATTTGGTTTTTAATAAAATGATTTCTGAATTAAAAATTTTTAAATTGAATTCAAACGGTTAAATCTGTCATTATGATTTCGGTTTTAGACGTGAGATAAAAGACAATCATTACATATTTTTAAGAGCTCAATTTAATGATGCTTTACAGCCTCTCCTATAAATACCAGAGGAGCTGGCCCTGTTTGAACACTGAAACTTGCTCTCATATTTGACACAATAATTCTCTTATTCTTGTTCGGTAGCTCTTGATTGTACGATCTGAAAACTGTGGTTCGTTTTCGTCTAATCGAAGTAGCCTTTCCCTACGAGTTTCTTGCGGTCTCTCTTGTTCCTGGATTTCGTCTTACACTTTTCAAACTTTGTTCTAGGAGTGGGCGCACACCAGAAGGACAACCATGTCCACCTCGGAGGCAACTGATTTGCGATTTCTACCCCGGTCCACCAGAATAATTGATTTCAAGTTAGTGACCATCATACCAAGACACCATTCCTTTCTCAACTCCGGCCTTCTACTTCACTCGTTCTTGATAATATCGACATCCAAGTTCTAATAAGTGTTTAATGTTTTTGGCATCCACTTTTAAACAAATTTTTTTTGAGTCAACCCATCATTTCCCATACAAAAATATTTATTATTACACATGCTTAAATATATAATGTTATAATCTAATCTTTATTTATGTGAATAGTCAAATATTAAAAATTACGGTCACATTATAAGTTATACAAGGGAGGCTTGACTTTTCAAAAACAAATAATGTGACCCTTTTTCTTTTTTGTAAAAAGTGAAATATTAGAGATCTTGTTTACTTACAAAGTTGGGCCAAAGAGATTCCTTGGTTTTTAAACAACACAAATAATACATGTGAGGTAGGGTCTATGTTCTATTATATTTTTCACCATCTCTTGTACAGTCCGTCTCTCTCACAAATGCTTTATATAGAAAATACAAACACCAACAGATCCTACATTTCTCATCATCCTCTTTTCATTTCTCACTTTCTTCCAATCCAAGATTGCCTGTGGAGACAATCGATCCATGATCATGTCGTTGCTTTCGCGCATGAGAGGGCGATTACGGGAACATCTCTCGTCGATGTTCAAGGGTTTGCTATGGAGAAGCAAAAGTGCTTAGAGGAAAAAAGAAACTTATTGACCTGAGGAAGCTTCACTCTCCTCTAGGCAAGTCTAATGCTTGGCTTCAATTTCTCCTTCTTACCCTTTTTTTTTCTTGTTCCTCCATTTGATTGGTTGTCAAGAAATCTGAAGAAAGTGAAAAAAGATTCGGAATCTTATAATTGTATTTTTATGATGTTAAGATTCCGATTTTTCCCTTTAGATTGTTCTGTATTCTTGGCAGCCAATCAAGTTCTTGTTTTCTATTTGCTTCTGCTTTCAAACTTGTAGTGTTAAAGAAAAGAAGTGTTCTTTTTCATTTCTTGTTGATTTACTATATCTATTTCAGATTTCCCAATCAACAATGGGTTTCATGTTCAGCAATTTACCATTTTTGTGTGTGCCATATATCCGAATTTGGCAGAAGAATTGTGTTAGTCTAAAAGTAGATGGTTGCAATTTCCCATCGCTCGGGCTAAGACTTTATCGATTTAAAAAAAATCATATTGATAAAGTAATCTCAATCTCCACACATTTTTAGCTGCCGACCGACACTAAGACCTATAGGCTTTAGGGGGTCCAATGTTGTAAACAGTAATCTCAATCTCCACACATTTTTAGTGTTTTGAATTTCAATGTCATAATTTATCGCGCAAAAGAGACAACATGAACAAGTAAACCCCTAAAACATGATAAATCCCAATTGAAATAATACAACTAGGGATGTAAGAGTCCATTCTAATTTTAGTGCCAAAGCTCTTACTTTAAGCTAATTTGACTGTCATCACTTGTGCCGGTTATTTGCAATGTTTTCAAATGGTATTTTATTTGGGTTATGGTAAGTGGCAGATCAAAAAAAAAAAAGGGTAAATTCCACGTGACCCCCCTTAATTATAAGCGTGTCTCACATGTCCCCCTTAACTACAAAATCAATCTGTGAGGTACCTTAACTATCCAAAAATTCCACTTTACCTTTTTTTGTTGACTTTTTTCAAAATTCTGTTAAGTTTTTTGTGAAATGACGAAAATACCCTTATATCTGAAAAATTAAAATAAATAAATAAAAATGATTTTGAACTTTTTTTTTTCTATTTTCTCGTTGTACAAAATAAAGAATAAAAATAATATTTTAGTATTAATTTTTTATTTAAAAAAATTTATTTATAAAAATTAATAAAAATAAAAAATGATGTTTAAAAGTAACTTTTTATTTTTAAATTTTTTTTATAAAAAAATTATTTTTACTATTAACAAAATTTTATTCTTTATTTTGTAGAACGAGAAAATTAAAAAAAAAGTTCAAAATCATTTTTATTTATTTATTTTAATTTTTCAGATACAAGGGTATTTTCGTCATTTCACAAAAATTTAACAGAATTTTGAAAAAAGTCAACAAAAAAAGGTAAAGTGGGATTTTTGGATAGTTAAGGCACCTCACAGATTGATTTTGTAGTTAATGTGAGACACGCTTATAGTTAAGGGGGGTCATGTGGAATTTACCCAAAAAAAAATGTAAGGGATGTAAAATTTTTATGGTCGTTTAATAACATAATTAAATTTAATAATAAAATAAAAACTGAATGCATGTAATAAAACTAATTCGTGATTGATTATTTATATTTTACTTAAGTTTGAATTCAACTTCCATTTATTTATAAATATGAATCGAGTTGGCTCGCGAGGTTTATAAATTCTAATAGATAGGGCTCGTGCTTGACTTGTTTATCAAACGACTCAACCTTGCGTTCAAACTCGGCTCAAGTTTGATTACAACTAGCTCATATCAAATTCTTAACGTAGCAAGAGCTCGAGCAACTTGTTAAAATCTTGATTTCTTTATCCATAATAATAATTCATGTATATTGATTTACTAAAATACAAATATTATTTTGTTTCAATTAACCGATCAATTGCATATCAGTGAATGATTCAATTGACCGATCAATCGAAAACCAAATATAAGAAAATAGTTTTTGATAATTATTCTATTTATCAAGTTATCAAGTTGAGTTTTAAATATATAAATAAAGCATATGTATCGTGACTTCAACTTGTTGTATCTGGTTAGCGCGTCAGTTAGTGTTAAACTTACAACACATCCAGCAAGTCAAGACACACCACTCGTGACACACACTGTGTCATGACTTCGTTCTAGTTTTATCACGCAACTAGAGTCACGACTCACAATCACAACACACCACCCGTAACACCGTGTCGTGACTTCGCAATACACTCATCTTTTCTGCGACATTTTTTATTTCCCCTCTATTTTGTGATGGTATAAATATGTAAGTGGGTTATTTTCTCACTAGACTTGGTATATACTGAGATTGGGGATGAATTAGGAGTGGATTAGAGAGAGAGCTTGGATTTGGAGACTGGAGTAGAAATTTGACATTGCGAAGCTTGGTATAAGAATAACATTCTATCAATTTACTTTCTTTCTTTGTTTGTGTAGATTTGTGTTGATTTTATTTTTGATCGGTGAATTTCATGAGATTGGCTTTACTTTGTTTATGTTGATTTTACTTTTGATTTGTGAATTTAATGAGATTGAGTTGAGATTTGGGAATTGTGCTTGATGTTATAGAGTTTATGTTTGTCTTTGAATTGAAACTAAAAATATGGAATATAGATTTTGTATTGTTTGGTTGGAATTATGGATTTGATTGTTAACCTTACCTTCTATGCTAATTCTATAATTATGGACTCAAGCAACAGTGGAATGGAATGTGAATAGCACTAATTGCATGAATCAGGTTAGTGGGACCATGATTGAGATTCTAGCAACGTAGCTTAATGTTCTACCTCCTCAATAGGCTTGATAGTGATCCAACTTAGAAAAAGAGGTTACATGCAATCGACCTAGGTAGACTAGAGTAGGTAAAACTAGGGTTTGCATTTTTGTCTATAGGAAAAGGTGTTAGACGCGGGGTTAGTCCATAAACGCAAATCGAGCAATTAAATCATTCATTCAAGCATGCAATAATTAAAGCAATTGAAGAAGACGAACATAATAAATAATACTTTATTATTATTGAATGTCACGGTAGACTGCTTTCCTTAAAACGATTATTGCTCTGTATGGGCAACTCGCTCCAAGAATACAACGACAAACGAGATCGAACTCTAAACGGGCTGTAGAGAGTAATCGAGAGAGAGAGAGAGAGCTAGGTTTGTGTTGTGTGTCTTTCGTCTCTAGCAAAGGAAGGTATTTATAGGCTCAAGGGAAATTCGAAACATGTAGGGAAAAGGAAAGAAAGACTTACCAATTTATTTTCGTGTGGAACAAATAGAATTCTTCTTCTTTTCCATGTAAGAGAATTTTCCAATTTTTATGACATACTTTGACTACTTATTTTTTAATAAAATATTCGAAAATTTTATTCCAAAAATCTAATTATTTCAAAAATATATTTCCCAAATGCATGTAAAATTTGAAAATATTTATTTCCAATTAAAAATGTATTGAAAATATATTTCCAATTACAATTTGGAAACTTTGTTGAAAAGTCTTATATGGGCCAAGGAAAAAATGTGACGGGCTTCTGGCCCATCAGTTTTCTACAACATTCGCGTCTCGTACATCGTGCGGGCACACACAAGTTCAAGCCTTAAGTCTGCTCATTGGCCAAGTTTTTTGCACCCCCTGCATGCAAGAGAGAGTCGTACTTGTAATATTTCTTACAACTCTATGGAAAAGTGATAATATATAAACCACGTGAAAGGGTTCTCTACTTCAAATGTGGGACTTTTAAGAAACACTACAATTGCAAGCAACTCATCTTCTCAACAACACCATTTCAAGTGGTCACCTCTTGCTCGTTTAGAGCTTGTGATACAATGTTGGAAATATCTCATATCCTAAATTATGTAAACGTGTTTCACATCATTCTAGGCCAAATCTAAGCGTTCCAAAAATCACGACCCAATTTGACTCAATTACAAGTTCATACATGTATCAACTTTGGTCATTTTAATCAATTTTTGTCCAACAAAAGACAAAAGCGAGAGTAACTACATATATGGTACCATACCAAAACCAAATAGATTGTAGTTTCTAAAACTACTTGTCGCTAATTTGACCTATGATTGATCATTTTATACTATAATAGGTAATTAGGCCTTTGACGGCCCAATATATAACGTATGGGTAAGAACTATTTTTGACACACCCTAAAACTAGCTTAAATTCTCTAAAATGATAATCCTGTAATGGATACTAACCTGTTATATTCTTCGAAAGCTTGAATCTCCCTAATTATGTTAAGTGTTTTGAAACGTAAATTGTTGATAATTGCGTGCTTTTGATGTTTGGTGTTGTGAGTTTTGAGTTGATGATTAATTGATTAGGATTTTTATAAGCAAACCAACTTTGTTTTGCAAAGAATTGTATTTGTTATTACTTTGATGATTTGTTTACAAGGAATTATAACAAATGGCTTGGTAGTAGTATAATAGGTAGCAAATAAATAATTGATTATAATGAATGGAGATTAGTTTGACTAAAATGAATGTGGGGCAGATCGGTGAGCCATTAATTTCTTGCTTGTTTTGTGGTATCGTCAATAATCCCCTTAAAGTTGGAGCATAAATATCGGCAATGCCTAATTTGCGAATGAGTAATTCTTTAGTAAAAATATCTACGAGTTGGTGCTTGCTATGAACTGGTCATGGGTGAAGATGTGATGCCTAGAGTTGTATGAATCTCAATGTGCACTTTGAGGTACTTGTAAGTAATGTAATAACTGACAAAGCCCGACGATCTCGCGGCTGGTGGCTGCCATCCCTCGAAACTCTATTGCTACTAAGGAACAAGACACAATTGAATGATAAGATATGGCTAGTGGTGGACCTTCGTGTGTTGGGGTGCCCAACCAAATGAGCATCTGTTAATCCTAAGGCTCGTATCTAGAATATTCCTAAGGCCTATATCTAGAATGTTCTTAAGGCATGTATCCAGAGTATTCCTAGGGACCATATCTAGAATGTTCTTATTCTAGATTATTCTATCTCTTCCTATACAAGAAGAGTTTCTCTTGTAATCTAAAAAAACAAATGAAATATAATACCAATTTCAGAGATTGTCAACATCATAGTAATCTTGGAGGTCGAGAGAGTGGCATGAGGATAGGAGTATGCCTTGAGCTAGATCGCTCTTAAGGTAGCGTAGAAAATGGAAAAATGCTTCAAAATGTTGTTCTCTAGGTGTGCCTAAATTGGCTCAATATGTGAACGCCATAACTAATGTCAGGCCGTGTGATGGTGAGGTATAAAAGTCTACCTACAAATCAAGCATATTGTCCCATGTCTTTGCAAGGCCTCCTTCCAATTAGAGGTGATGTTATTGTGGTAGGGGGAGTTTTGGTTTACAGGCTGTCAAACCACAATAAGCTAGGATGTCAAGAGCATATTTTCTTTAAGTGAGGACAATACATGTAGGAGATCAGGCTACTTCAAGCTCAAGGAAATACTTGAGTTTTCTCAAGTCCTTAATCGTAAATTGCTGATCAAGACGAGATTTTAGTTGTTGAATGTGAAGATGGTCAGTCTCATTAACGATCACATCCAAATACATAAGGACGACAACAAATAAGTCAGGGGTCGTCATCGTGAACAATGAATAATCTGATGAGGAAGGCTTATATCCAAGTTTCATAATCGACCTGGTGAAATTGTGGTAACTATTTCTAGAAGCATGCTTCAAGCCGTAAAGAGATTTGTGCAATCGACAAACATTATTCTCCCCCTGCATGGAGAACCCTTGTGTAATTTTCATATAAATGTGCTTGTGTAAATTACTATGTAGAAAGACAATGTTAATGTCAAGCGGATTGAATGGCCAGTCTCGGGCAGCAGTGATGGAAAGTAGGCATCCGATGGTGACCATTTTGGAAACCAGGGCGAATGTGTCATTTTAGTCGACTCCTTTAAACTAGGTGTATCCCTTAGCAACTAATATTACTTTATAGTGCTCGATATTATCGTTAGGGCGGTACTTCACATTAAACACACACTTTGAGTTTATATCAATCCAGATGGTTGTGTAGTGAGGATCCATGTCTGATTGGATTCGAGTTCTGCAACCTCTTTCGTCATAACATCCCTCTAATGTGTGTGTTTTACAACATGTTGATAACTTAAAATTCTCATCCGTAGAGGAGATTGCCCCTTAGAAGGCAGGGTGAGGTCGAAAAATTTTCTTTTGTAAACTAATTAATGCGTAAGCATTTTCACGTGTTCTTATCGACCATTTTTCCCACTTTAACCTTTATTTCTATCAGTTTATGTTACATTTCACACCATTCTAGCCTCTCTATGCCTCACAAGTACTTTGAGTATTATTGTGCAGATTCCAGAACTTTTTAATGACTTTACGGGAAATTTGGGTCAAACCCGTGTTCGATGACCACGAGGTCGTGGTCGATCTCGGGGTCCCTCTCGGGTCCAAACCGTGGTCGAGCTCAGGGTCCCTCTCGGGTCCAAACCGTGGTCGATGACCACGAGACCAGGGTTGATCTCGGGGTCCCTTCCGGGTCCAAACCGTGGTCGATGACCACGAGCGTGGTCGATCTCGGGGTCCCTCTCGGATCCAAATCGTGGTCGATGAACATGGGGCCGTGGTTGACCTCGGGGTCCCTCTCGGGTCCAAACCGTGGTCGACCTCGGGGTCCCTCTCGGGTCCAACCCGTGGTCGTAGGCAGTCAACCACTCAGTTCGTGCAGAAGGACGTAGGCGAGAAGTGGCCAGATAAAGTGGAGCACGACTTGAACACGGGCTCGTGGTCCATGACCACGACACCTGTGGTCGCGACGAATTTTGCACAATAAAAGGGTTCAACCCATGTTCTGAAAAGGCATCCAGTTTTTACAACAATCAAAAGGGAGAGAGCTCGAAAATTTTAGAGAAATCAAGGCATTCTAGAGGAGATTCATCGATAAGGAGTCGAAATCAAGGTTCGAGGAAGATCGGAGAAAGCCGGATTCATGTATTGGATACTCAAATCGGGTTTCATCTTCTCCTTTCCTATCTCTTACGAGTAATTTGTATTTGAATTCCAATTTGAGGAATCAACTTGTTGTATGTTTTCCATAACTCTTTTGTGAATGAATTTACGTTTTATGAACCATTGTTTATATATTGAAATATCTACTGAATCATGACCTGCTAGTTCGTTCATCGATTCAGGGCTTGTTGATTTTCTTCGTTTCCTTTATTATGTCCTAATCTAATTCTTGCTCATAGCCCGTGTCGTGTGTTTCCATTTTCCATTGCTTAATGCTTACAATTTCTGTATGCCTGAATGTTTCATTTAGTTCTTTATATTTGGGTTCAAACCATTGCTAGGGATAGTGTGGTTAGCACAATTGCAACATCTATAGGTTCCAAAAACCGAAAGTTCTGTGATATTACTATTCGTAATGTTACTTAGTTTTCTTGGTAAACCGTGTCTAGGAATACTTCGGTTACTTCAAACTTTGTTAGTCTTCATTTTGGGCGGAAGGTAATCTGAAGTGTTCTTGGATATCACGTTGTCACCCTTAATGAGTAAATACTTTTTTCTTGAGCATGAATTAAAATAGTCATGAATTGTGAAATGTTGAATGCCATCAAAGACCCTGAATCATGCTTCAATCAATATTGTTTCGTTCTATTAAACTTCACTCCACAACTATCAATTGACTGAGATTAGTTGGGAAATTCAACTTGAGTGCTTAAAGTCTTCGTTCTCCTTTGGGTTTGATACTCCGGCTTTCTTCTAATATCCGTTATTACTTGAGTCCGGTTCACTGCTGGGTGTTCGAAAAGACACGATATTTTTATAGTCGAATTTTTGGCCATCAAGGTTTTGGCGTCGTTGCCGGGGACAATGTTGTTTTACTTTAACATTCGTAGTCGAGTTTAAATTGAGACTCAGTTTTTATAAAATAAAAAATATATATAATTATAATAATAACAATATTTATGTAATCAAGATTCATTAAAACACGTTCTCGTTCGAACTCCTCACCTGACTTGCTTCCTTTTGATCTAGAGCCCGAGACCACTTTCAAACTTCATCGAAAGAAAGCAAATCGAACAAATCTGATGCCAGGAGACGAGGATGATGGAGCGAGCCATGGGGGAGTAGCCCCAAAATCAATGATGGACTACGGGACCCTAGGTCATATACGAGTCCATTCTGGAATCGTGAAACCACCGGTGGCACTTAACAACTTCGAGATTAAGTCATCCATGATCACCATGGTACAAAATGCGGGTTTCAACGGCCTCCCTCAAGAAGACCCGAGCCAGCACATTGAATATTTTCTAGATCTATGCGCGACCTTCAAAATCGATGGGACCACCGAGGATGGGGTCAAACTAAGGCTCTTTCCCTTTTCTCTTAAGGGGCGAGCTAAGGCCTGACTTAAATTCTTGCCCGAGGGATCAATCACAACCTGGGAGATGTGCGCCTAGAAGTTCCTTTAGAAGTTCTACCCCGCTTCAAAGACCATCCTCACAAGGAACACAATCTACAATTTCAGACAATCCAAATTCGAGAAATCAGTAAGGCGTGGGAAAGGTTCAAGGAGTATATGAGGAACTGCCCATATCACGGTCTACCTCTCTGGATGCAGTTGCAGCAATTCCTTGCAGGATTAACAAACCAAGGTCGAACGACTTTGGATACCGCAACAGGCGGATCATTTTCAAAAAGGAGCCCGGTGGAGTGCTATGAGCTGTTAGAAGAAATAGCGGCAAACAATGTGATGTGGCACAACGAACGGGAATCTCCGAAGAAGAGCGCTCAAGTGAATATGGTGGACACAGCCGGGATGGCGAAGCTGATGGCCCAGATGGAGGCATTGAACCAGAAGATGGTTACCATAAGCTCACCAATGCAGAATGCCACTGAATTGGAAGACCCGAGTTGAGGAGCCATAGTCTATAGCCCAGATGTGCAGGTGGAGGCCCCTGAGACAGAAAATGTAAGTTATGTCTCAAATTATCAGAAGCCATATGACCCGTCTTCAAATTACTACCACCCGGATGCAAGAACCAAACATCCAAACTTTTGATGGGCAGCTCAAGGCCATAATGAGAGGCAATAAGTTCAGCAAAATGGTCAATGACCACCATACTAGCCTTAAAATCAAGCACCACCCCGCCTCCAAAACCTCAAAGATTTGAGGAGCAGGAGTTGGCTTACATGAAAAGTCAACAAGAGCGGGATAAGCAAAGGGATGCCGAGGTGCAAGAGCTAAGAAGGCAGATGGGGCACATGGCATCTATGTTCAACACAAGGGAACCTGGAACCCTTCCGAGCAATACTGAAAAGAACCCCGAGAATAAGCTAAAGCTATCACTCTCCGAGGAAGAAAGACGCTGAAAGGACCAGCGATGCGTAAGGAAACACTCAACTCTCCTCAAGAGGTTGACGATGACACAGAGGAGGGACCTGCTGAACACAACGTCGAAGAGCCGGAGCTGCCAACAGAGCCAAATTCTGACACTTGTGAAAAGGTAAGGGAGTCTATTGTTGAGTCAGAAAAACGGACTACACCTCCTCCTTATCCAATGGCAATCAAGAAAAAGAAGGTAAATTCTCAATTTCAAAAGTTCTTAGAAATTTTTAAAAAGGTTGAAATTAACATTTCTTTAATTGATGCTTTGAAAGAAATGCCGAGTTGCGCAAAATTTTTAAAAGAAATTTTATCGAACAAGCGCAAGTTTGAGATCTTTGAAACAATACCGTTGAATGAGTGTACAGCGGTGGTTTTAAATAAAATACCTCAAAAGGCGCAAGACAAGGGAAGTTTTACTGTCCCTTGTACTATGGGACCAATGACTTTTACGAGGGCGCTCTGTGATTTATGGGCCAACATTAACTTAATGCATTTATCTGTTTTCAGGAAGTTAGGACTCGGAGATGAGCCAAGCCCGACTAATGTTACTCTCCAGCTCGCAGAAAGGTCCATCAGGTACTCGAGGGGAGTGGTAGAGGACGTTCTGGTAAAAGTAGGGAAATTTGTTTTCCCCGCTGACTCTCTTGTCCTCGACATAGACGAGGACATTGAGATTTCAATCCTCCTGGGACGACCTTCCTAATCACATGTCAAACCATAATTGACGTGGCGGGTGGTAAGATTACATTCAGATGTAGTAATGAAGAACATGTATTTAACGTTTTCGATTCTATGAGACATACAGGTGAAAAAGATACTTGTTTCCGACTTGACCTATTGGATTACATCGTCACCGAACATGCTCAGGAGACCCTATGCACGGACCCCCTTGAAGTTATTTTCACAGAGAGCATTGAGGAAAGGGACCTAGATCTACAAGAAATAAAACGGGAATTTGTGGCTAGCCTCCTAGCATGTCCCCCATGGAAGGTACCCAATAGGCACAAGTTCCTCTCGTTAGAGGGTCCCGAGAGACCCAAGCTAAAGCCTTCAATCAAGCAACCTCCAGAACTTGAATTGAAGCCTCTCCCTACTAATCTTAAATATTTTTTCTTGAATAATGATAAGACTTTACCTGTGATCATTTCTAATGAATTGTCTATCATTTAGGAGGAGAAACTGATGCGAATACTAAGAGAGCACAAGAAGGCATTTGCTTGGACCATAGCAGATATCCGGGGAATCAGTCCCGTCACGTGCATTCATAGTAGTGCAAGATGGAAGATATTTACAAGCCAGTAGTGCAATCGCAACGGCGACTGAACCCATTAATGCATGAGGTAGTAAAGAAAGAGGTAATTAAACTTCTCGATGCTAACATCATCTACCCACTCAGGTAAGCCCAGTTCGTGTTGTACCAAATAAAAGGGGATTCAATGTTGTCTCAAATGACAACAATGAGTTGACCCCCACTCGGACTATCACCGGGTGAAGAGTGTGCATTGATTACAGACGTCTTAATGACGCCACTCGAAAAGATCATTTCCCCCTTCCTTTTATTGACCACATGCTTGAACGACTCGCTAGGCATGAATACTATTTCTTTTTGGACGGTTATGGTGGTTATAATCAAATTGCGATTGATCCTAAAGGTAAAGAAAAAACAACATTGACATGTCCTTATGGTACATTTTCTTTTAGGCGTATGCCTTTTGGTGTATGTAATGCCCCGACTACCTTTCAACGATGCATGTTTGCTATTTTTCATGATATGGTTGAGAAATATTTAGAAGTATTCATGGATGACTTTTCTATTTTTGGATCCTCTTTTGATTCATGTTTGCAAGACTTGCATAAGGTTTTACAAAGGTGCGAGGATACCAATTTGGTTTTAAACTTGTAGAAATGTCATTTCATGGTTACACACGACATTGTTTTGGGGCATAAAATCTCCTATAGCGGTATAGAGGTTGATCAGGCTAAGGTGGATGTGATTGAGAAATTGCCTCCTCCTACTATTGTTAAAGGGGTCAGGAGTTTTCTTGGACACGTTGGTTTTACCGTCGGTTTATAAAAAGATTTTCTGAGATTGCCAAACATTTATGTAATCTGCTTGTCAAAGATATTCCTTTTATTTTCGACGATAAGTGTCTTAAGGCTTTCGAGTTGATTAAGCTAAAACTTGTAACTGCATCAGTTATGGCAAGCCCCGATTGGTCCTTACCTTATATGGACGATGCATGAGTGGATGGCGCCCAATTAGCTACTCTGATATGGAAGAGTACGGAGTACTTTGAAGTAAGGTCTGAGATTGCCACTGTCCTTTTAGTAGGCCATACTCTGCTTTTATCGCCAGTTATTTCTTTGAGGAACTTATTCAGATCAGGTGGTGGAACAGAGTGAACACACTTTCTCCCCAGGAAGACATTGATGATGCGGAAGAGATGTTGAAGCGTAAGCCTCTGACATAAACCTCCTCAAACTCCGAATCATCTGGGGAGCTAAAACCTGTAGGCAGATTTATAATAAACTCTTTAATCAACAATGGATAGTGATTACCTATGTTGGTGACTGTCTTCATGAGCTATGCCTTATGTGATAGCATGATGATAGCTTCTAGTCTGAGGATCGCCGAGGACAAAGTTTTCTCAGGATAGATCGTCCTTTGGAATACAAATTCCCATCGAGTTGCACTTGCAGCCGAATGGAATGACACGTTGTCATATGAAACATTCCCAGCGTTCTTGGCCTGCTTCTGGCTAACCACCAACTTTGTTTCCTTTAAACCCACAACCTCAGCATTGTCATCACTCTCCTCATTGACGAGTCTCCTTTTGGTGGAGACAACTTTCTTTCCTTTGTCCTTCACGGACATCTTTTTCTTCTTGCTGGGACCCCCAAAGTCTTTGTTCTCCTTCCTCTTCTTGTTTTCCTTCAGCTTTTCAACCATGGCTGCAATACTTTCGTGTTCGTCCAACACCTTCTTCTTCAGGGACGAGAGAACGATGTGAGTAGTTTTGGTGGCATCTTCTGTGGCATCGACTGCGGTTTCTTCTTCGACAAACGGAGCCGCCTCTTCCATGACATTATCCGCAGCGTCTTCAGGGTCAGACTCTGCGCCATCAGTAGTTACAGCATCTGCTGCATCGTAGGTAGTAGCATTACCTTTGACAATTCCTGCACCTTCTGCAGGTTCGTTCTCCTTCTCTCCGTCAATCTCCTCTTTTGGACTGACATCTTTATATCCAGTTTCCTCCTTATCAAAAACACTTTTGTTACTGGTCTCTATACCAGCTTCCTCATAATCAGGAACTGCTTCTTCCACCACAGCTTTTTTTGTGGTCATAGGTAGATCGTCTCTAGCTACTTCTTCTCTAACATCTCCTTCAGAAATTCTTTCTAGTCTATGACTGACCGGAGTCGAATCATCCTTCTTCCCTTTCTTTTCAGCGTTCATCAGGTCCTCAACGACTCCTTCGCGAGGAGGGTCCTGATTTTCTAGCAGTGATTCTAACAGATCACTGTTCCTCGAGTTCTCAGTATTTGAAATAATAGAGGAATTGATACTTTGAGTGCTTTGGGGGATGATTGGAGACTGGTGCAGAGGTGACTGGCATGGATGCTTCCTGAGTTTCTTGGACAATGTCAGCCCCTCATTTCCGGGCCTGTCATTGAGAACACAGTACTTCCGGTTCAAGCTTTTCTGGGAAATCGGGAAAAGATGGGTGTGGGAGCCTCAACAGGTGGGACATCTCTGGATGAACCTTCAGCGTCCTTCTTGTGCTTCAACCCCTTGAATCGTAGTCCATACTGATTGGTGACAAGCTTGTTAGTTTTGAGATCCTTTTCCTCGATCTTCTTTGATTTTGTAGTTTCTTTAACGGTGACCTTCTTTGCTGTGAGGTTGCTCCTGGTCTTCACCATGGTTACCGAGAATCACAATTTTTCGTACAAGTGTTGAGAGATTTTGAGGTTTAGAAGCGAAATAAACAAACTGAGGCAAAGTAGGTTTTTTGAAAAACAAATATGTAGGTATCAAATCAAATCCTGCTACATGTCCTCTTTTTGTACTCGGATGGGCTTTTGGTATGCTTGACCCAATGGCATGTGTTGGGATTTCGGACCGGTTCATGAAGAGGTACCAACTAACTCCTCTTAACCGCGAGCAACTTCTCTTATTGGCTGATGGTACAGCGTCCGAGTGACAATATGAGGTACTCGAATCTGATTGCATCCAATTGTTTGGTAAAGATATCAGCCAATTGCTTCTCTGCATGGATATGCTCTAAAACGATCTTCTTATCCTCGACCAGCTCGCAGATGAAGTGATGTCTAATGTCCATATGTTTGGTTTTGTTGTGTCGAACCAAATTTTTTTAGATGTTAATTGCACTGACATTATCACAATACAAAGTCATGGCTTCATATCTGACATTACATTCGGCCTACATTTGCTTCATCCATAGTAATTGAGTGCAACTGCTCCCAGTAGTTATGTACTCTGATTCAGCAGTGGACAAGGCAACACAATTTTGCTTTTTACTAAGCCATGATATGAGGTTGTTGCCAAGGTAGAAGCATCATCCAGATGTGCTCTTCCTGTCAGCTTAGGATTAGCTTGATACCGTGCACATACTCCCACAAAGTAAGCGATATCAGGTCAACTGCAGTAAGGTAGAGAAGACTACTAATGATGCTTCTATATAGATGTTGGTCAAAGAATTCTCCTGGATCATCTTTAGTTAGCTTAATAATTGTATTCGCTGGTGTACGTTTGTGTGAAGCTTTTTCAAGGCCAAATTTGCTGACAATATTTCTTGCATATTTGCTCTGAGAGATGAAGATGCTGTCTTTTAGCTGTTTGATTTGAAAACCTAGGAAATAGCTAAGCTCTCCCACCATGCTCATTTCGAATTGTGATTGCCTTTGTTGGACAAAGTGCTCTACCATCTTTCTTGACATTCCTCCAAAGACAATGTCATCGACATATATTTTGGCAATCATCAAATTTCCGTTGTCATTTTTCACAAATAGAGTCTTGTGGACTCCCCCTCTAGTGTAGCCACTTTGAATCAGAAAATTTGTGAGTCTTTCATACCAAGCTCTTGGTGCTTGTGTTAATCCATAGAGGGCCTTCTTGAGTTTATACACATGATCAGGAGAGTGAGGATCTATAAATCCTTTAGGTTGCGCTACGTAGACTTCTTCGTTGAGATATCCATTTAGAAATGCACTTTTGGCATCCATCTGATAAAGCTTAATCTGTAGATGACATGATGCCCCTAGTAGAAGCCGGATTGCTTCAAACCTAGCTACGGGGGCAAAAGTCTCATCGAAATCTACTCCATCAATTTGAGTGTATCCTTGAGCTACGAACCTTGGTTTATTGCGAGTGATGTTTCCAAGCTAATCGGATTTGTTCTTGAAGATCCACTTTGTGCCAATGATATTTCCTTCTTTTGGTTTGGGCACTATTTCCCATACCTAGTTCTTCCCAAACTGAATCAGTTCCTCTTGCATACCCAATATTCATCATTGATGGATTCATTAACATTCTTGGGTTCAATCTTGGAAACGAAACATATATTACCTATCATCTCTTTGTAATAGGAACTTTTGTCCGAGTCCGTATGCCTTCATTTAGATCTCCAATTACTCCAGAGACAGGATGATTAACCTGAATTCTCCGAGAGGGGTTCTTGTTGCTAGTTTCATGAACTTGATAGCTTTTTTTTGCCCTAGTCCAATTGCTAGTAGTCTATAAATGTCTATGTATATTAATCATCGTTTGTAATAAATAAAACGGCTTTGTATTACTTATGTGTTGAAGTAATATGTTGAGCATGATCTGATTTATGACCACTAAAGTAGTAGAACCATAAATCTATACGGATCACACTTAACAAGTCCCTAGTCAATATATACTTCAATTGAAGCGACCAGTATGAGGATGGTTCTCAATGATGTAGTTCTGCTTATCATAGGGATGTGGGATCCCGGAATCATATCATAGATATCATGAGGTGATTGATATCAGACGACCCGCTTTGAATAGTGTTTCATAGATTAAGCCATGAACATATTCAAATGCGATAGCTTGTCATAATATCCTTAGACCAAGGAGTCTTTGTGATCGCTATGCGGTTGACGTACGGCTTTGACTTGTGCCTAACGCTTTCCGTAAAAGGATTGCAATAACGGGCATGATTGGGTGGCGGAACGGATTGCATGAGTGACACGAAAGACGGCTAAGGGATTTATCCCTCGTACTACGGTATGGGAAAGATATCCGTTTAGGCCGCTTGATTGAGAGTGACTGAGGGGAAGTGTATAGCCATGCCTGGCATACGAGTTATCAGTTCTCAGTCATCTCGCATATCAAGTAACAATGATTGATTAAACAAGGATGACGACTCTATGCCTTGTGATCAATCATGATGTCTAGAGATAATAGGATAGTGACTTGTACGCACAAGTTTAAATTGAATCATCGATCATCATACACCTTGGGTAATCATAATGTCTTGCTAGAGACCACTTATGATGGATCGGGCAAG
Organism: Geranium rotundifolium; assembly: GCA_963920655.1. Lineage (NCBI taxonomy): Eukaryota > Viridiplantae > Streptophyta > Magnoliopsida > Geraniales > Geraniaceae > Geranium > Geranium rotundifolium. Next base: position 36,302,466 of record OY987311.1, on the reverse strand, counting down.
AGAGATCTCTTGCGCCAATTTGCCAACGGTGGCATGAGCCTAGAGGGTGGTCACACACATACAATATGGATAACTTGAGACAAGGAAACATTGGCATTTCTTGAGGAGCAAGACATGGCCAAAACTGAGGGTTTTAGGCCATGGGTTCGGTTTCTTGAGAATGATTAGTGAATCAAGAAAACTGAGTTTTTCGTCGATATCGCGTCAGACTTTGTTTGATAAGTGACAAAAAAAGAGTCGGATAATTTTTGGACACGACATGCGACCGCATGGGAAACAATAGACGGTTTGATATTTTTTCCCCTTTGTCGGAGCTCCGTCGCAGGCGGTGGTCGTGGAGCAACGGCGCACGGGCGGGGGCGAGTTCTTGTGCAATCTTGCTAAACTGACTTGGTATGTGGCCCAAACTACCACAGCGTGCACCCGTGGTCGCCCGTACAGCGTCCGCGGGCCATTTTGGGTTTCAGCATACCCCCCCCCCCCCCTATAGAGCGAGCCCATTAGGCTCAGCCTATGAGGTCACCAAGCCGGCCCACAAAAGGCCTAACAAGGTGATGACTTGTCTTTAACCCATGCCTTCATCATTTGTTACTTTAATCAATCATGCTTTATGAGTAGATGAAGTAGACAAAAATCAAAAACAAGAGAAATAATTCTCTCTCTCTTTCCTCACTTGGCCGGACACTCTCTCCATCCTCTCTCCCTTTGCTCTCTTGTTCTTCACACTTAGTTCTAGTAGGCTACGTGTGTTGGATCATAAGGATCATTCTTTTGGTGTGGACTTGCTCTAGAGAAGAAGATCATCTTGTTCTTCTTTCTTGATTCAACAAAACAAAAAGCTAAACTCTCGTGGAATAGATTTTGCCTTGAGATTTAATGGTTCATGTTCTTGGACAGTTTTTGGAGTTTCTATTGTTTATGCTTCCGCTATCTCGATGATCTTGAACGCTCCAAAACACTACAGTGGTATCAGAGCGTGGTTAACCCTCTTAATCTTCGTTTTGTTGAACTTGTTTCGATTTTATTATGATTTACATGCCATATTTGTTGATAACATGTTTTTAATGTTTTTTGAGATAATTGCATGAAATATGTTATTTTTGGAAAATATATTGAATTTGGAATTTTTTTTTATTAGATTTGTTGGGTCCGAGACGGGAAATTCGGGGAGCCGAATTGGAGATACCGGACGGAGGTCACCGGAGGGCGGGGTTGGCCGGCGGTGATCGGGGCCGTCCCCCCTGTTTGCTGAGGCCGAGAGAGGAGGCAAGCTCGGGTTTGGGCTTTCCAAAGCCCAAACTGGGCCATGGGCTTCAGCCCATTGGCCTTCGGCCCGACATGGTTCGTGCACGGTGATTTTTGATCCGTGACACGAACCCGCGATCCAATATTTCGAAAACTTTCAAATTTGATCGGTTTCGGTAAACCGTTTCTCGAAAAGTGTAGTTTCGATAAACCCGACCAAGCAACTTGGCAAACTTAAAACCGGAATATTGCATATTATTTGATGACATGGTTGTGTGACAACATGTTGGATGATGTGATGAAATGTATGATGCATTAATAGCCCATTAGAATTTTATCGCTTTCACAGTTTGCACACCATTAGTATTAGCGTGTAATTATTCTTTCATTTGAGCCCTTAAAGTGTAATTATTTTTTTATCCGGTATACGAACCGAGTATTAATTGTAATTTCTACTCAAAGTCGAGAATGATGGAAAATCGAGCATAATGACGGTCTTGGAGAAAGTCCAAGAGCTAGTGGGAGCCCAAATGGGGAAGACGAGAAGATGTTATGTCTCGTAGAATCTTAAGGATAGGATTAGCTATTGTTGCATATTTAAACGCTTTAAAATGCTTGCATACTTAGCTTATGAGATTATAAGCCATCGCCTCACATGCAAAGATTAAAAACGATTTTAATTTATTTGCATGTTTAAAGCGTTGTGAACCATCATCGCACGGGTTGTGATGGATGAGTTCAATTTGAAACGTATTTGCACGGGTTGCAAATGACGGATTCAAAAGAAGATAGTATGTGATACAATTAGAAACGTCACAACACGGGTTGTTAATGACGAGTTCGTAATTGTACAATAATACTTTTGAATTATTAAACACAACCAATCACAACATAATTTGAGTCATGTGAGATGCCACCCAAATTCACACCCATGTAGAAACATTCTCTCGGTGTCGTGCGCCTTAGCGGAGCACCGATAGAATGGGTTCTATATGGAATGATCAACCTTGTGGGATGTCATGCGCCTTAGCGGAAAATCTGCACAAAACTGATGCATATGTGAAGGTTGGTTGACTCGACCACGATTCTCAGCCTGAGGTCGAGCTGGGGCATCAAAAGGGTAAGTCGTGTGCTTTTTGCACATACCCTGACCAAGAATTACACAGGTTGCAATTGGATGAACCTCCTACCCAAATGGTTCAATTGGAGCGGTGCGTCTTAGCATACTTCAATTGACAAATCAGGGATCTTGGTTTAAAGATTCTAATCCTTAGAATCAGATGGTTGGTGTTTAATTTGGATCTTCGTAAATTTATTCAACTTTTCTTATTAAATTTACTTTCTTCGTGTAGAAAATGGCTAGTAATTCAACAAACTCGTCTAATTTTTCATTGAGGGCTATACTTGATAAGTGTAAACTCAATGGAACAAATTATTTAGACTGGAACAGAAATTTGCGACTTGTGTTAAAGTTGGAATGCAGGGAGTACGTCCTAGACAAGGCTATCCCGGTGGAGCCAGCTGCCAACGCAACGAGGGTCGTTAAGGATGCGTACCAGAAACACCTTAGCGACTCTATCGACGTTGCGTGTGTCATGCTGGGCTGTATGGAGGCGGACCTCCAGAAACAGTTTATGGAGCTATCCCATGATTCTTTTGCTATGTTTGCACAGATCAAGGATATGTTCAAGGAGAAAGTACGTATTGAAAAATACACTGTTCTCTGAGAACTCATTGCCTGCAAAATGTCAGCAGGCAGCTCCGTAGGTCCACACGTCCTACGAATGAAAGGACATCTCGTTCATCTAACTAGTCTCGGAATGACTATGGAAAAGGAGATGGCTGTAGATTTCATTCTGCAATCCCTTCCTCATGCATTTGGTGGATTTTTCATGAACTATCACATGCATGACATGGACAAGACCGCATCGGAGTTGCACAGCATGTTAGTGACTGTCGAGAAGAGCATAAGGGGAAGTGCGCCCAAAGGTGTTCTTATGGTGAAGAAGGGATCCGGCTTTAAAGCTGGTGGTGATAAGGGTAAAGGCCCAAAGCACCTAGCAGGGAAGAACAGACGACCTTTTATTTCTAAACCTTCCAAGCCCATAAAGGGAAAGGGGAAGGTAAAGGAGTCGGTCTGTTTCTACTGCCAAAAGCCTGGTCATTGGAAAAATGACTGTCAGCAGCTGGAGGAAGATCAGAAGAAGGGCGGTGGGGCCGCTACTTCGTCAGGTATTCCATTACAGCTAAATCTTTTTACTATAAATACTTGGGTACTGGACACTGGAGCTGAGTCTCACGTTTGTGCGGATGTGCAGGTACTGCGTAGTAGAAGAGATGTGGGCGAAAACGAGGTAGACCTAAGAGTTGGAAACAATGTGCGTGTTGTCGCAACTGTTGTGGGTTCAGTTGATCTTGTTTTGCCTAGTGGGCTTGTAATACAACTCCTAGATGTGTTTTGCGTATCTACTTTCAGTAGGAATATTGTATCAATATCCCTTCTTGAAAAAGAAGATTATTATTTTGATATTAAGAACGAGTTTTTCAATATTATGCGCAATAACATATATTATGGAAATGCTCACACAGTTGGAGGTTTATACATATTAAATATGCAAAACTCGAGATCCAACATGTTCTATAATGTTAATGCTAAGAGGTTTCAAACTGATGATTTATCGTCTATGGCATTATCGTCTATGTCACATAAACGAGAAACCTCTTAGCATATCGTCTATGTCATCATAGTGCGATAACATGTTCTATATAGCATTACGGAGGTTTCAAACTGATGATCTATAATGTTAGCATATCGTCTATGCTAAGAGGTGCCAAAATCTTATATGGCATTATCGTCTATGTCACATAAACGAGAAACGCATCTCAACGCTTCATAAGCGCGGACTTTTAAGTCAATTCGAATTCCAAACGATTGAAAGGTGCGAGAATTGTTTAATGGGCAAGATGGCTAAACCACCCTTTACCGGTACAGGTGAAAGGGCAGGTGATCTATTGGGTCTGATACATTAAGACGTATGTGGACCAATGAGTACACCAGCCAGAGGTGGTTTAGGCTAGTTTATCACATTTACTGATGATTTCAGTAGATATGGTTATGTCTATCTCATGAGACATAAGTCTGAAGCTTTTGATAAATTCAAAGAGTTTAGGACTGAAGTAGAAAACCAACTCGGAAAAAGTATTAAGGCACTCCGTTCTGATCGGGGTGGAGAATACTTATCCGGAGAGTTTCTTAGTCATCTTACAGAATGTAGAGTACTATCTTAGTGGACTCCTCCAGGAACACCACAACTTAATGGTGTGTCCGAGCGAAGGAATCAGACATTGTTAGATATGGTTCGATCAATGTTAAGTCACACTGATCTCCCGATCACCTTCTGGGGTTACGCTCTACAAACGTCCGCATTCATAATAAATAGGGCTCCGTCGAAAGCAATGGAAGGGTAATCATTCGAGAAATGGTACGGGAGGGAACCCGTTTTGTCTTTCTTGAAAATCTGGGGTTGCGAGGCTTTTGTAAAACGGTTACTTGCAACCAAGCTCGAACCAAGGTCAGATAAGTGCACTTTCGTTGGATATCCAAAAGAAACAAAGGGATACTACTTATATAAATCGAGCGAGAACAAAGTATTCGTCGCCCGAGGTGGGATATTCTTGGAAAAAGAATTTATTTCCAAGACAGTCAGTGGGAGGACTATTCATCTTGATGAAATTCTGGATGAGATAGTCGCTTAGGAACCACTAGACGACCCCTTTGAAGAAGTAGAGCCAGAAGTGGTCGTTGAGCAAGAACCAATAGCTACAGTTAATGAGGACGGTCCAAGGCGGTCTAAAAGGACCAGTCATGCACCTATCAGATACGATTTTTTAGTAACTGGAGGTGATGAATTGGTGTTAGTGGACAATGATCCAGCTACCTTTCGAGAAGCCATGGACGGAACCAACTCTTAGAAATGGCTAGAAGCCATGAGGGAAGAAATGCAATTCATGTCAGATAATCAAGTGTGGGACTTGGTAGATCAAACCCCTGGCGTAAAAGTCATTGGGTGTAAATGGATCTTTAAAATAAAGATAGACATGGATGGTAAACCTCATACCTATAAAGCACGACTGGTAGCAAAAGGTTACAGACAAGTCCACGGAATTGACTATGAGGAAACCTTTTCTCCAGTAGCTATGGACAAATCTATTCGCATTCTACTTGCCATAGCAGCTTATCATAATTATGAGATATGGCAAATGGATGTCAAAACCGCTTTCCTTAATAGGAGGTTAGCTGAGGACGTTTATATGTCCAAGCCTGAAGGTTTTGAGGATCCAAAGAATAAGGGAAAGATTTGTAGGTTGCTCAAATCAATTTACTGTTTGAAGCAAGCATCTCGGAGTTGGAACCAACGTTTTGATGAAGTTGTGAAACAGTTTGACTTCATCAAGAACGGTGATGAACCTTGCGTGTATAAAAAGGCAGATTGGAGTAAGGTAGTCTTTTTGGTGCTCTATGTCGATGACATATTGCTCATTGGAAACGACGTCTCTACCTTACTTTTGAGAAAGGCTTGGTTAGGTTAGTGTTTCGCACTGAAGAACTTAGGCGAGGCTTCTTATATCTTGGAGATAAAGATATATAGAGATCGTGCCAAGCGGGTCTTGGGCTTAAGTCAAAGCACCTACATAGACAAAGTGTTGAGAAGATTGTCAATGCATAATTCCAAGAAAGAACTGCTGCCCATGCGTCATGGCATAAAGCTTAGTAAGAATCAGTGTGCTGAGACACCTGAAGAACTAAAAAGAATGAATGAGATCCCATATGCTTCAACAATAGGGTCCATATATGTACGAGACCAGATGTCTCGTTCGCCCTAAGTTGTATCAGTAGACATCAATCCAAACCCGTTGAGGAACACTGGTTTGCAGTCAAGGCAATTCTCAAATATTTGAGAAAAACCAAGGACGCTTTTCTTGTATACGGGGGAAGGAGTGATGATGATCTAGCCGTCAAAGGATTTGTTGACACTTGTTTCCAGACAGACCCTGATGACTTTAAGAGTCAGTTGGGATATGTGTTTATGTTGAACGGTGGAGCATTCAGCTGGAAAATCTACAACGGAAGCAGAGTATATTTTTGCATCGGAAGCAACAAAGGAGGTTGTATGGATCAGGAGTTTCATGGCTGGGTTAGGTGTAATTCAAAACTCATCTAACCCAGCAGACTTATATTGTGACAACAACGGGGCCATTGCGCAAGCTAAGGAACCTAGAGCACATGACAGATCCAAGCATGTACTCAGGAAGTATCACATCATCCGGGACATAGTTGCTAGAGGTGACGTGAAGATCCACTACGTTGCATCTGATGATAACACAACCGACCCCTTGACCAAAGCACTTCCTCAAGCAAAACATGATAAACATATTAGGACAATGGGGATAGACTTGGACTTAGATTGGAACTAGGGGCAAGTGGGAGATTGATAGAATTTTTTGTGCCCTAGTCCAATTGCTAGTAGTCTATAAATGTCTATGTATATTAATCATCGTTTGTAATAAATAACACGGCTTTGTATTACTTATGTGTTGAAGTATTATGTTGAGCATGATCTGATTTATGACCACTAAAGTAGTAGAACAATAAATCAGTACGGATCACACTTAACAAGTCCCTGGTCAATATACGCTTCAATTGAAGCGACCAGTATGAGGATGGTTCTCAATGTTGTAGTTCTCCTTATCATAGGGATGTGGGATCCCAGAATCATATCATATATATCATGAGGTGATTGATATCGAACGACCCGCCTTGAATAGTGTTTCATAAATTAAGCCATGAACATATTCAAATGTGATAGCTTGTCACAATATCCTTAAACCAAGGAGTCCTTGTGATCGCTATGCGGTCGACGTACGACTTTGACTTGCGCCTAACGCTTTCCGTAACAGGATTGCAATAACGGGCATGATTGGGTGGCAGAATGGATTGCATGAGTGACACGAAAGACGACTAAGGGATTTATCCCTCGTACTATGGTATGGGAAAGATATCCGTTTAGGCCGCGTGATCGAGAGTGAGTGAGAAGAAGTGCATGGCCATGTCGGTGGTACGAGTTATCAGTTCTCAGTCATCCCGCATATCAAGTAACAATGATTGATTAAACAAGGATGACGACTCTATGCCTTGTGATCAATCAGGATGGCTAGAGATAATAGGATAGTGACTTGTACGCACAAGGTTAAATCGAATCATCGATCATCATGCACCTTAGGTAATCATAATGTCTTACTACAGACCACTTATGATGGATCGGGCAAGAGAGATCTCTTGCGCCGATCTGCCAACGGTGGCATGAGCCTAGAGGGTCACACACACACAATATGGATAACTTGAGACAAAGAAACATTGGCGTTTCTTGAGGAGCAAGACATGGCCAAAACTGAGGGTTTTAGGCCATGGGTTTGGTTTTGTGAGAATGATTAGCGAATCGAGAAAACTGATTTTTTCGTCGATATCGCGTCGGACTTTGTTTGATAAGTGACGACAAAAGGGTCGGATAATTTTTGGACACGGCACGCGACCGCATGGGCGAGCCCATTGGGCTCGGCCCATGTGGTCACCAAGCCGGCCCAAAAAAGGCCCAACAAGGCCCAATAAGCTAGGTGTGGCCGGCCACTTGGTGGGTCCAAGTGTGGGGGGCACACACCATGCTTAGTTGGTGTTGTTGATTAAGAGAAGATTTATTTGGGGGGGGTTAGGTGATGACTTGCCTTTAACCCATTCCTTCATCATTTGTTACTTTAATCAATCATGCTTTATGAGTTGATGAAGTAGACAAAAATAAAAAACAAGAGAAATAATTCTCTCTCTCTTTCCTCATTTGGCCGACCACTCTCTCCATCCTCTCTCCCTTTGCGCTCTTGTTCTTCACACTTAGTTCTAGTAGGCTACGTGTGTTGGATCATAAGGATCATCCTCTTGGTGTGGACTTGCTCTAGAGAAGAAGATCATCTTGTTCTTCTTTCTTGATTCAACAAAACAAAAAGGTAAACTCTTGTGGAATAGATTTTGCCTTGAGATTTAATGGTTCATGTTCTTGGACAGTTTTTGGATTTTCTATTGTTTATGCTTCCGCTATCTCGATGATCTTGAACGCTCCAAAACACTACAGAACTTCCTCATCGTTATTGACATTTTGCATGGCATCATTGTCTTCTGGCTTGCTACTAGCATCCTCACCAACATCTGAGATATCATTCTTTCTAAGATTATTGGGATAAGCTTCAGTTATGTCTCCTTCTTCTTCTGTAGCATCTTCTGGGGCATATTCACAGTCATCATCAACAACAACATTGATAGATTCCATCATAGTCTTGGTTCGTTTGTTGAAGACCCGAAATGCGCGACGATTCCTTGAGTAGCCAAGGAAGATGCCTTCATCACTCTTTAGATCAAGTTTACGATGGGGTTCTCTATCACCCAGAATGTAGCATGTGGATCCAAAGATAAGGAAGTATTTAACGTTAGGCTTTCTCCCCCTCCATATTTCACAATGAGTTACTATCATACCTGGTCGGAGAGTGACTCGATTATGAATATGGCAACCAGTGTTAATTGCTTCCGCCCAAAAGTAGGTCGGTATGTCCTTGGCTAACATCATGACTCTAGCCATTTCTTGTAGAGTCCAGTTTTTGCGCTCAACAATGTCGTTCTGTTGAGGGTGATGGGTGCCGAGAACTCATGGGCTATCCCTTCTAAGTTGCAGAAGTCTGCAAATTTACTATTCTCGAACTCTCGACCATGATCAGTGCGAAGACGGATTATTTTTCCAATCGTCTCCCCTCATTCTCTTTGAACCTGGATGCATAGATTCTTGAAGATTGAGAAGGTGTCAGATTTTTCACGTGGGAAATCAACCCATGTGTACCTTGAATAGTCGTCCACACAAACGAAGACAACGTTTTCCTCCAAGGCTTTCAAATTGCAATGGTCCCATGAGGTCAATGTGTATAAGTTCAAGTACCCGTGAGGTAATGATGTGTTGTAGATTTTTGTGTGACATCTTGGTTTGCTTCCCGATCTGACATTCTCCGCAGATTTTTCCTTCCATAACTTTCAAATTTGGAATTCCAGTAATGGCCTGCTCCGAGATTGCCTTCTGCATGCTCATGAGGTTTAGATGTCCAAACTTTCTATGCCATAATTTGGTTTCCTCTGCTTTGGAGACAATACAATTTGATCAGATGTAGCAATTATCCACTGAGCGAACTCCTTGCAGGATGATAGCTTGATCGAGATTCTTCACAATACAAGCTTTTATTTGTAAAGTTGACATCTAAGTCCAGATCACAAATCTGGCTGATGCTAATTAAATTTTCCTTGAGACCTTCTACAAGTAATGCTTCAATTAGGCAAGAGGCTCATGGATGCTTGAGTAGTCATTTTCCAATGATTTAGGCTCAAATCCCATCTCCAAAAGTAACATAGCAGTTTGTATATAGCTTGATGTTGGATAAGAACTCACGAGTACCTGTCATGTGTCGAGAACATCCACTATCGAGATACAAGTCTTTGTTGGTTGAGGCACACAAGGAGGTGTATGCTATATTAGCTCGATAGACTACATTCTTTGGTCTCCATTCAAGACGAAATGTTTTCTGAGGAGTCGAAAGGCGACCTTGATATCTCTTTTGAGTCTGTGGTAATTGAGCTTTCTTCTTCCCATGGAGTTGATGGCAAAATGGCTTGATGTGACCTCTTTGTCCACAGTAATGACATATCTACTGATAGTGATATGTTGGAGTTCTGGGAGATCGATGTCTACGTGGAGAATGTCTTTTGTTAGTTGATTGACAAGAACATGTTGTAGGAGATGTCACGACATTTATCGTAGGCTTCCCTGTAAGATGTGTCGCATCATCTTGTAGGTTTTTGTCACCCATGGCTTGTTGTGGGACAAACTTTGTGAGGGCTGATGAGGAGGTATTATGTGTGTATCCTTGTCCCGTTATATCTTTGGACTGCTTTACTACTGACAGGATCTTGTCAAGGCTTTAAGTGCTGGGATTCATCATCTTTCCTTATTTCGTCATAAGACCAATTTCTTCATTAAGTCTTGTAACTTCTCGTTTTAACTGAACAATTGTCTCTAGTAATCTACACTTGTCGTTGGTAAGAGTGATGATCCGACCTGCTTGTTGGTCAAGAATTAGAGTTTCCTCGACCCATCTGTTATACAAGCTTCTATATGCCTCGGTCAGTTGCTCCTCAGCCCAATTATCGTTGGGAGACAGATGATGAAGGTCATCATTGATATCAATGGATATATCAATGTTACACAAAAAAGTGGCAGCAGTGAATGTAACAAAATTGTTTACCTCCTCAGAACCACTATCCTCGTTATCCTCGTCTGACAAGGTAGCATTATATCCTCGTTTTTGTCTCTTGAGGAAGTTTGGACATTCTCTACGAAGATGGCCGAATCCCTCACATTTGTGACATTGAGGTCCTTTGTTCTTACTATTTTCTTCTCCGCTTCTGTTAGTTTCGTCAAGATTTCCTCATGTCTGAGCTTTCTGTGGAGCTTTGTTTCTGGCATCTGTTGTGCCATTCCTTCAACCCATTCGAGTGAATCTTCTCATGACTTTGTCATAATTCTTTGTGAGTAGGGCAATTGTGGCGTCGATATCTTCATCAGAGTCAGAATCCTCAGATTCTGGTTGCTTGTGTATTGAACTTTTGAAAGCAACTCTTTTATTCTTTTTGTCGATATTGGGTAGAGATAGCTCATAGGTCATTAGAGATCCCGTCAATTCATTAAATTTCAGGGTCTTGAGGTCATGAAATTCCTCAATTGCGGTGATCTTTATTTTAAATCTTGGTCTTAGAGCACGCAGGGTTTTTCTGACCAATTTTTCATCAGGCATGGGTTCGCCTAGAAAGTAGGATTCATTGGCTAGATCTCGAATTTGAACATTGAATTTTGCGATTGATTCATCCTCTTTCATGGCAAGAGCTTCGAAGTTGGTTGTCAAGTATTGAAGCTTCTGTTCTCAAACCTTGGTTGTTCCTTCATATGCAACGGCTAGGATATCTCATGCAGATTTGGCAGTGGTGCATGTGTTGATTAGTCTAAATACGTTCTTGTCAACCCCATTAAAGATAGCATTCAGGGCTCGAGAATTTCCCAGTGATTCTTCGTCTTCGTTATCAGTCCAGTCTTTTTCTGATTTCGGACCGATGAGGTTACCATCACTATCACTGAGTTGTGGGGCATTCCAATCATTGATCACAGTCTTCCATGTTTTATTGTCAAGAGACTTCATGAAGGCACACATGCGAGCCTTCCAATAGCTGTAGTTGCTTCCATCTAGAACCGGTGGTCCGTTAATAAATCCTCCTTCTCTAGTATTGTCCATCTTGATTATCAGAATATTTCGACTAGGAACTCACCTAAAGCAGTAGGTGCCCCCTATGATACCAATTGAAATTTTGATGAGATAGTCACGCAAGATGCCACGCACAATGTTACGTATGATGTTGTAACAAAGTGTGACAACTTTTGTAGATAAAGACGGACAGTAAATATCAAACGTAATAAACAACGACACACCAGATTGTTTACCAAGTTTGGTGCAACATCACCTACGTCTGGGGGCTCTCTGCCAATGGAAAGGTTTCACTATATGGCAATACGTCAAAACATACAAGTACCTATGATGATTACAAGATCTATACTTTATGCTACTATTACAAGTGCAAACCTATCTCAGGGTCTCCCCCTGAATCCAAGACGTCGTCTTGATTCCACTCTTTGAGTAATCGCCTTGCTCTGTCAGTTCAAGTTGTCGTTGAACGTTTGGTTCCGTGCAGTCTTCACTCACGCGATTAGTAAACCCTCAGTCACCTAATTCTCAATAGTTAATGTGATGCACAATATCCATAACACAATACACAACCTCTCAACCCGCAAACCTTCACGTCTAAGAGCACTGTAAATTATTGCTAGGAAACAATAAAAGACCACACGATTGGTAAGGGGGCAGCCTAAACTTTTATAGCAATCGATCATGAATACTAACCCTATTGGGTTTCCTTTTTGTCACCGTCTTTCTTCTTTCCAGAATCGGAGACAAGCCGGAAAACGTGTGGTAATGTAGAATTTCTAGTTCGCGTTGAATACAGCTGGAGCTTTCACAATTCTTGTTGTAGTCGTACTTTATGAAAAACAGAAACTTTCCTGATCTGTGTTGAACAGGATGTCAGTCGAGATGTCGACAACAATTTCATCCAAGATGTCATACACGATGTTTCGACATTCTTTATGACATCATTCCTAGTTCCTTGAAAATAAGCCAATTATAAAAAACGTCGTAACTACACTCACCACTGCATATAAGAGGACTACCAATGTTTGAGAGAAAAAACTTCAATATCTCACAACCAGCTTTGAAGCTTTATCCATGAAAGAAGGTGAGATAATCGTCGAGTTCAATGTAAGAATCAGAGGCCTCACTAATGAGTCATATTCCCTTGGGAAATCCATGACGAATGAAGATCTGGTCAGGAAGACTTTAAGAGCCTTGAGTCCAAGGTTCAAATGAAGAGCATCGCTATTGAAAAAGTCTTTGATCTTAAGACTCTTAAATTTGATGAACTCATGGGTTCACTCATGACATTTAAAATGTCTCTTCCGAGCATTGATAAGAAACACAAAGAGTTCACACTAAAGAGCTCTTCGCATAGTCCAAAAGAACATGTGCATTCTGACTCTGATGATGAGATTGATGAAAAAATTGCAATGTTAGCTAAAAATTATAGCAAGGTAATGAAACGGTTCAACCAACTGACTGGGAAGAATGTCTCCCAAGATGTCAAAGACAACCTGCAACAAAAGGGTCAGAAATTTGGGAATACTCTAAATGACGAAAGAGGTATAGATCGTGCTGGAAAAGGGAAGGGCATTCAAGGCCATGAACGTGAAGGTTTCAGTCACATTAACAAGGAATGTCCAAATTTCTTAAAGAAACAAAAGAAAGAATATAATGTCACCCTATCTGATGAGGAAAAAAAAGAAAGTGACTCAGAACTAATAATCAATTTTGTTGCATTTATAGCTCATTCTTCATCTTATAATACTGAACATGTTGATGAAACAGATGAGACCTTGGAAGCTTATAACTCTACTGAACTACTGTCAGACGATGTCATAAATGGTGCCTATAACATGTTATATACCAAATGGGTGAAAGAGTCTAAAATTCTAGAGAAACGGAAGGATCTTATTCTCTCCCTTACTGAAGATAACACAAGACGCCTAGAAACTATCGACAACCTAAAGAAAGAAGCCATTCGCATAAATGGGGAACTAGATCAGATGATCAAATAAATCAGGATGATGAACTATAGTACCGACATTTCAAACCAACTCTTGACCATTGGAAAACCAGCCACGAACAAGAAAGGACTGGGGTACACTCACGAGGCGTCTACGTCTCAGACCTTATTTGTTCCTCAAAAGGCCGTGAACCAGACGTCTATCAAGATGTCACAGAAATTTGGCATGAATTAAGTTCAGAGACATCGTCAACAACATTCTTCTGGCTTCCCTACCAGACCACGATGGGTTTGTCACTACTGCAGACAGAAGGGCCACATACGACCTTTTTTCTATCATCTTTACGGTAGAAAACACACACGACATCAATCATCAGACAAGCATGTGTTATCTCGTCAAAAGTCCACACCACAGAAAGAATGGAGGGTGAAGAATATGTCCTACTGTGCTAACATTGCATACACTACGGTTATTACTTCCACCTGTAAGGGTTGGTACTTTGATAGTGGATGTTCCCGTCACATGACTGGCGACCGTAAGCTTTTGACCAACATCAAGCCATGCATCAACTGCTACATTACATTTGGTGACGGGATTAAAGCTAGAGTGATTGGGAAAGGCAGCTAAACTTTTGTGGCTTCCCATGCTTAACCGAGGCACTGCTAGTAGAAGGGCTCACTGCAAATCTTTTTAGCATTAGTCAATTGTGCGATCTCAACCTATTTGTAAATTTTACTCGTGACAAGTGTGTTGTGCTAAATGAGAAACAGGCCGAGCTTATGCAGGCATCTCTTCATAACTGCTACCTTTGTTCTCCAGCAGACACTGGAGTGCCCCAATGTCTTCTCTCCAGACTAGCTGAAGCCAAGCTATGACATCAAAGGCTTGGACATTTAAACCTCAGGAGCATGTAGAAGGTGATCTCTGAAAACGCCATAATTTGTGTTCCAAACCTCAAGATTGAGAAAGGGAGAATCTGTGCTGACTCCTAGATTAGAAAACAAGTCAAGATGTCACACAAGATGTTGCAACATCTTACTACTTTGATAGTGCTGGAGCTGCTTCATGTGGACCTAATGGCACCGATGCAAGTTGAAAGTCTCGGAGGAAAGAAATATGTTTTTGTGTGTGTCAATGACTGCTCCAGGTACACTCGGGTAGATTTTATTCATGAAAAATCTGACACATTTTATGTCTTTAAAACTCTGTGCAACAAGGTACAAAGGGTAAAAGATGATAGCATTGGGAAAATTTTCAGACTTCGAAGCGACCACAGGAAAGAGTTCGAAAATAATAGCTTCACCAATTTCTGTGATTCGGAGGGTATATCTCATGAATTCTCCGCACCCATAACTCCTCAATAAAATGGAATCGTAGAAAGGAAAAATCGAACTCTCCAGGAGATGGCTCGAGTAATGATACTCCCACCCACTTCTGGGCTGAAGCACTCAATACAGCATGCCATATTCCGACAGAGTGAGTCTTCATCCAGGTACTAATAGTACTCCCTATGAGATATGGAGGAGGATAAAACCAAATGTCAAATATTTTCACATCTTTGATGCGGTATGTTACATTCTGGCCGATAGGGTCCTCGACACAAGTTCGATCCCAAAAGTGACGAGGGAATTTTTCTCGGGTATTCGATGAATAGTCATGCGTTTCGTGTTTTCAATAAACGCAACAGATCCATGATGGAGTCCATAAACGTGGTTGTAAACGATGCTAACGAGGTTTATAATAGTATTATTGATGAGGATGGAGTTACTCCCAATGTCACATGTACTCCAGAAAATCTGGATGTTCTCCCGGAGTTCAGAACAGTTGTTGAGGACAAGGGGCCGGGAAATTCGGATGTCAGGGTAGATGTTAAGGACATATGTCTAGACATTGTGAGTGACAATTTTCCAGACATATACATTGTTTCTGACACAGAATTCCCATTCGTGCAGAACGAAGAATTCCCTTGAGGAGAATCCAGAAAGACCACCCAACACAAGGGGTGATTGGCAACTTAGATGATGGTGTGTGCATCGACCTAAAATTCCTGTAAACTAAAGAGATATGATCGGTAATTTGTGTTTTGTCTTCAAGATTGAGCCGAAAAATGTTCAAGAAGCAATCAATGATGAATACTGGATCGTTGCCATGCATGAAGAGCTGGTCCAATTCGAAAGAAATGCTGTTTGGGAATTGGTTCCAACCCAAACAACGAAAATGTCATTTGAACTAATTGGATCTTCAAAAATAAAACCGATGAGCATGGTTGTGTCACTCGGAACAAGGCCAAGCTCGTGGCTCAAGGATACATAAAAGTTGAAGGTGTAGATTTTGATGAAAATTTCGCTCATGTGGCTAGGCTCGAAGCGATCAAACTGCTTCTTGGCATTGCATGTCATTTACAATTCAAGCTTTTCCATAAGGATGTGAAAAGTGCATTCCTCAATGGGCACATGAATGAGGAAGTTTAAGTAGCTCAGCTCAAAGGATTTATTGATCCTAACTCTCCCCACCATGTCTATAAACTCATAAAGGCTTTATACGGGCTTAAGCAAGCTTCTCAAGCATGGTATGAAAGACTAACCCAATTTCTTGTTCAAAATGGTTATACCAGGGGAGGAGTCGATCGAACTTTGTTTATAAAAAGGGAGGGCAGAAACATAATGATCGCCCAAATTTACATAGATGATATTGTCTTTGTAGGCATGTCCGACAAGATGGTGGAGCATTTTGTGACACAAATGCAGTCGGATTTGAGATGAGCATGGTGGGAGAACTTAACTTTTTCTAGGGATTTTAGATCAAACAAATGGAAGATGGGATATTCATTTCTCAAAGCAAGTATCCAAAGAACATGGTAAAGAAGTTTGGCCTAGAAAAGGTATCCCACAAGAGAACTCCTGCAGCCACGCACACCAAGCTTACCGATGATGAACAGGGTGAATCGATGGATCAAAGTTTATACAAAAGCATCATCGCGAGCCTTCTATATCTCACTGCAAGTCGACTTGATATACCATTCTCTGTTGGTGTTTGTGCTAGATATCAATTTAATCCCAAAGTAAGTAACCTTACTCAAGCCAAGCACATTCTACGGTACATATCGGGAACCTCTAACCTTGGCCTTCTGTATTCATTTGACACATCATCCACTCTGGTTGGATATTGTGATGCTGATTGGGCTGGAAGCACAATAGATAGAAGAAGCACATCTGCTGGTTGCTTTTATCTAAGGAATAACCTTCTTTCATGGTTCTGCAAGAAGCAAAATTGTACCGCACTGTCCATAGTTGAGACTGAATATATTGCTGCTGGAAGCAGTTGTACTTGTCTTCTATAGATGAAGAAAATGCTTTCCTAATACAGTGTCAGTCAAGTTGTCATGACATTGTTCTGTGACAACATCAGTGCTATCAATATCTCCAAAAATCCAGTACAACATAGCAAGACTAAGCACATCGACATTAGACATCACTTCATACAAGACTTAGTGGAGGACAAGAAGATTCAACTCGACTACATTCCCACTGAGAAACAACTAGCTGATATCTTCACAAAACCATTGGATGCTGCTCGATTTCAGAATCTCATGTCCTCGTTAGGACTCTGCTCTATTGAACAGTAAAGGAGCAAAGAACTTGGGAAGGGGAGTGTGAGTTCTTTTTTTGGCCCCTTCACTGATCCAAGAAGAACAATGTGGGTCTAAACTGATTCGAGGCCCAGCTACTGATGAGGTAATAGTTTTATTTTGAAATATCTCTAGCAAGTGATTATTAGCTAGGAAAAAGACAATATTTGAAAATCCTAGGGGTAGCGTTGTTTTGGAAACTCCTATTATTAAGACTAATAAGGACGACCAGGGGCCTAGGTCAGATCGATGTTGAACGCATATCTAATTCCCCCCTCACATTGTGTCGACTCATGCTGAAATCGAGAAAAGGCTAGATCACCGAGGAGGAGATCCTCTCGGCTCTCTCAGAGTGTGATGGGGCTAAGGCCCCGGGCCCAGATGGATTCACCATGCGTTTCTTCCGTGAGATGTGGGATGTGGGCAGGGATGACATGCTTAGTTTTTTCCATGATTTTCACTTGACTGGGAGGATTGGGTCGGGCCTCAATGCTTCTTTTATTGGCTTGATTCCGAAGATTGAGACCCCGCGTGACTTTGCACACTTTTTGCCGATCAATTTGATTTTGGGACCTTATAAGCTTCTAGCTAAGGTTCTCTTCATCCAGTTGGGTCGATTCATTGGTGATTTGATTGGGGATGTTCAGTCGGGTTTCATCCGGGGGAGATAGTTGGTAGATGACGTCCTTGTAGCGAACGAGTTGATTGATATGGTTCACAGGACAGGCTCCAAGGCAACGGTAGTCAAGCTTGACTTTGAGAAAGCTCTTACCTGGTCGATTGGGGTTACCTTTGGAGAGTTATGGTAGCTATGGGTTAATGCCCTAAGTGGAGACACTGTATTAATTCTTGTCTCGGCTCCTCAACCTCAGTCCTGGTCAACGACTCTCCCACGTGCCAGTTTGACATCAGGAGAGAAGTCAGACAAGGATACCCCTCATCCCACCTCTTGTTTATCATTGCAGCAGAGGGGCTACACCTGCTTCTTCAGCGAGGAGAGGAGTCGCTTCTTTATAGAGGGGTCTAGGTGGGTGATGAGGAGAGAGTCTCTCACCTTCAATTTGCTGACGATACCCTTCTGTTTGTTGAGGCTGAGCCTCATCAGGTGTTTCAGTTCAGGCTTGTGTTACAGTACTTTGAGTGGGCATCAGGTTTGAGGATCAACTTCAACAAGTCAGTCTTGTTGGGGTTGAACCTGGAGGAGGTGGGTGATGGTCGCTTTGCTCGAGCTTTCGGTTGTGTGATGGGACAACTTCCTTTACCTTATATGGGCTTCAGTTTAGGGGCAGATTACAGGCGAGTTGTGACTTGGGGGCCGATAGTGGCCAAGTTCAGGGCCAGACTTGCTCTTTGGTAGTGTAGCAGTCTTTCCTTTATAGGTCAGATCACGTTGATCAAGGCGGCTCTTTCGAGCTTGTCTATTTTTTACATGTCTCTCTTCAGGGCACCGAGGACTATTGTGGCTGAGATGGAGTCCATTATGAGGAGGTTCCTATAGAGGGGCAAAGGCGGCTGTCGGGGGTTCGCGAATGTTAGATGGGAGACAATTTGTAAGTCTACCAGGCACGGTGGTTTGGGCATCCAGCATTTAGAGGAGGTCAACAACGCTTTGCTGTTGAAATGGTGGTAGCGTTTCGCGACAGAGCCAAATCCTTTGTGGAGGAGGATTCTCTGCGCGAGATATGGGTGGGGCAGGTCAGCTTGGGATCTCTCTTCTCTTCCTTTTTCGGGGCATACGAGGTCGAGGGCTTTACGTACTATTCTAGGGTTGACTTCCCATCAAGCCTTTCCTAGGATTTTTTGCCCAGGCTGTGTTCGTTGGAGACTTGGAGACGGTAGTTAGATCAGGTTCTAGGATGATTGTTGGCTGGAAGACTTCTGTTTTAGGACCAGGTTTCGGAGATTTTATAGCTGCGTGAATGGTGCATTCCCTTCTGTCTGGTCTTGACGGCCAGAGCAAAGCTAGAGTTGGCGGAGTTGCTTACAGTTATTTGCACCACTAGGACGAGAGAGGGTGTTAGTGATCAGATATGGTGGGCATCTGACAAGAGAGGTTACACGGCGAGGAGATGCTTTCATATTAGGCTCCCAGACTATGGGGTATGCCAGTTTCGCAGAACTTCAGGAGCTTCGGATGGTTAGTGCTCCAGGGCGACCTCCCGACCAGAGGCACTCTTGCTTTCAGGAGTGTCATCCCGATCGGTCACCACCTTTGCGCTCTGTGTGGGAGGAGAGAGGAGACGACGGAGCATTTCATGCTTTCCTGCAGCTGGACTAGGAGGTTTTGGAGGGAGATCCACAGGTTATGGGGGATCTCGTTGCCCACCACTCAGTCCGTTCACGACCTTTTTATGGGGTGGAGCGCGAGGATCGCGGACAGAGGAGCGAGGAAGGCTTGGAGGAGACTGATCACGATGGGTTTCTGGTACATCTGGGTTACCAGAAATGGCCGGATTTTTCGAGATGAGGAGCGCTCACCTGGAGAGGCCCTTAGGTTGTTGCAGATGCATTCATACATGTTATTTCAGGCGGACGAGGGTCGTGACATTCCGTCTTGGAAGGGCGAGCGTGCTTTGCCCACATGGTGCGCAAACCCGAGGATGGTACTTCGCTCTATTATCTCTTAGCACTTTGTTTTTTGCCATTTTTCTTTTAGATTGGGGCTCATTTTTTCGCTGTGTTTGGTTGTACTCTTTTTATTTCTCGTTAAAATTCTGAATCGTAGCCGAGTCAAGAAGTCGAACACAAATTCGTAACTTGTGTATCGACTACTTGCCTAAATTGCAGACTGTGGTAAATAACAACCAAGCAATAATAACGACACCAGAGATGATTACCCAGTTCGGTGACTCCGCACCTACGTCTAGGGGCACTTTGCCAGTGGAAAGGTTTTCACTATAAGGTAGTCAATAGTACAACTTCAAGCACCAACTAGCTATCACACAAGCTATTGTCCTAAGCTACTATGGATCTCACCGTGAACAACCTCGACCAAGGGCCTCTCCCCCTGTCTTTGAGATCCTCTCAATTCCACCCTTCGAGCAAGCGCCTATGCTCGGTGTCGTAGTCTTCTTTGAAGGATTTGTGAATCTTCAATCACGAACACAAGAACCCTAACCGATCAAGCAATCAATCTTCGCGACTTGATGTTTGATCGGAGCAAAGCCGTTCTTAGCAAATCTAATCCGCCTCTCAGCACGCCAATGGTGCGCGGTTAAGAGCTCTGAGAAATCTTGCAATTTTAGAACAAGAACGGATGACTGCTAATGGGGAAGCTTCACGCTTTTTATAGCAGCTCCAATTTCCTAAACTTTCCCGGATTAGGAATAGGAAGTCTCTAACTTCCTAAATAAATCAGGCAAGTAGAGTTGCCGCCTTTGCTGACGTGTTAGTGACAGCTGGAAGTCGCCTGGCTTGTCGACGTCATTCTCTTGCGCTCCAAGTCTTCGTGACGTCATTCTTCTTTCGCTCCAAGTGGCGTTTAAAATAGGAAAGCTTCAGACTTTCCTAATCTGGGGCGTAATCAGTCGCTCCACATGTCGTGTAACATGCTGCACTGACTTCTTTCTTTTGCGCTAAAAAATTATGCCAACACTTAAACGTAGAAACAATCTCCCCCTTTGGCAATTTTTTAGGCAAACACCTTTTTAAGCACATCGTCATCTTGTGGCAGTTACGCACAGCAAGCGATGCAACTTTAAACACCGTGTTAGGCACATCGTCGTCTTCTGGAGCGGCGACTTCTATGCGCAACTTCTGGTGCGACTTCTGGCGTAACTTCTGCGTAAACTTTCTTCTTTGCTCGTTAGCCTATCTATCTCCCCCTGTTTTTCTAACAATATTGCCAAAGACAATCATACAAAGAAATTCGAATAACAGCAGGGTATAAGCCAGCTCAAACATGAGCAAATAAGCCAGCTCATAACATGAGCAAAATATCCCAAACAAAACAAAAAACAAGTGTCTTAGAGTGCAGAAAATTAACTCGGACAGTCCCCGAGGATTTAAGTAGTGTGTTTGGAACAAGTTATCATACTAGATCAGAGAGATATCTAAAATGAGGTGGAGTCATCGACATCATCATCTTCAGCAGGAGCAGTGCGGAGGTCATTGAGAAGAGCTTCACAGGCAGATTTGTGGGTTGATAGCATAGCAATTGTCTTCTCCAGATCATTGATCATTTCCACCAACTCTTCCTCCATCTTGGTGCCAAGTGGTCCTGAAGGTCGGGAGCTAGAACCAGCTTCTGATGCTTTGGCCATGGGAGGAGCGAGATCCCTCATATGCTTGCCTTCAAAGTTTTTGAGGATGATAGCGAGGGGTAGTGGCTTCTTTCCAGGAACATCCGTTTCTCGAACAATGTGAGGACATTGTTGGAGGAGAAGTCCGGTGATTAATGATAGAAACCTAATAGGCAGCTTGACAGCACATGATTTGGCATGTTTGACAAGATGTTCAATGACATATGAGCCAAAATCAAGAGAAGATTGCGTACCTATTTGGTATATTAGCTTTGCTAGTTCAGTTTTGATGCTCGACCCGTGAGTGGAGAGCGCCCAGTTTGCCAAGCCAATGCGGTACAGAATTGAATATTTGGCAGTGAGCTCTGCGGCCGCAATGGTGTCCTTGAAGGGCCAGACCTTCTTCCGTCCTCCAGTGATCTCAAAAGCCACCTTGTTCAAGTGCGGGACTTCTGGAGTGACTTCTGGGTCCTCTCTGCCTAGATAAGCATTGATAGTCGTGGCAGATATCTCAAAGCATTCTCCCCGAACAAAGACTTTCCTGTACTCCGCGTCTTCCAGGTCATTAAACTCGCTTGATAGGTTGACAATGAACTCCTTGACCAGCGCTGGGTAGAATGGCGCAATGTTTATGACCGTATTGGTCAGGCCTGAGCCACGGAGGAGTTCCACAATTGTGTTCATTCCCTGAGCTTATGTGGAGAGTTCTCTCTCCAGGTAGATGTTGCGCTGGTACACATATTGCCATTTGACCGCGTTGTCTACAGAGTGAAACGAGACATTATCTGTCGGAGCCTTAGGAACATTTTTGGGAAGTTTAAGACCTCCCATTGACTTCTTGACCCATGGAAGTATGACACGAGTTTCTTCTTCTTCAGACTCCTCTTCTTCTGGGGCAGAGGTTGCTACCGAAGTCAATGACTTCCTTCCAGACTTCTTCAGTTGTTTAGAAGCAGATGCTCCTCCTTTCTCTGTGGTTTTTCTTTTTGGGGTTAATCTCATTGGTACTTGGGGTTCTTCTTCTTCATCAACCAACTTTCTTGTTGGTGGTTTTCTTCTCTCAAGCCTTTTAGGCACAGCTTCTTCTTCCATGGTCTCTGCTGTATCGCCTTCTTCTATATTGACAATATTGTCTACAGGTTGAGCAACTTCTGGGATAACTTCAGCATCTTCATTCATCCTTGGATCACTGTCCTGGGCAACAAGTGGACTGTCGGCTTTCCGCAAGGCTACTTTTGGTGGGGACTTCTCTGGCGTCGGTGTTGATTTTTGGGGGCTAGATCGATCTTCACAGACGGCACCATGGATCTCAGGAACGAGAGTTCCTAGAGCTTTAGAAACATCTTTGTCTACAGGGTCTTCTACAGATGGGGTAGTAGGAGTACCTTGTAGGAGCGTCTGCGATGTGTGAGAGCCTTCCTCTTCTAGGTTAGCAGATTTGGGTGCGCTGTTGTCATTTTCTTCAGTGGGGATCGCCTCCATTGGTGCATCCTGAGGTCTCGCCGAACCTTCCCCCGAGAGATTTCTTCCACGAATCTTCACTCCATATCTGTTCGTAGTTGATTTTGAGGCCGACAACTTTTTGGCAGTCACTTTTGCCCTCATCTTTGCTCGTAGTGTCTTGGAGGTAGATGGTACACGTCCACTTCGGGTACCGACCATTTGACAGAGGGCTTGATTGGTATTGTTTTTGGAGAGAAAGAACAACTGCTATGGTTGCAGATTTGATTTTGGTTTTTCGTGGTGCCCTAGCGGTTTTGGGAAGGTGGAGGGGATGTGCAGACTTTTTCTGCACGGATGTTGAAGGGAGTGAATGCCGATTGGTTGATCGTCAGTTTGCAATCATTCCTTTTCTCTTTTGAATTTCCAACAAATTTCATCTGGGCTTTACTAAAGTAATTTGGGCCCGGCTTAATTTTGTGGACCCTCGTTGGTCCTGATAGAGAGAGAGAGTAAAATCACTTAAAAGCTCTACCTCTTCTTTCTTGACTTCTGGTTATTCCAGACAGCAAAGTACAAGAGATGACCTCAAACTTTCAAACCTGTTAGCATCTAACGCCTTTGTGAAGATGTCAGCGACTTGTTTCTCAGTGGGTAGGTACTCAAGCTTTATCTTCTTGTCTTCTACAAGTTCTCGAATAAAGTGATGCCTGATATCAATATGCTTTGTTTTGCTATATTGCACTGGGTTTTTTTGAGATATTGATTGCACTGATGTTGTCACAGAACAAAGTCATGACTTCTTGCTTGACTCCATACTCTGCCAACATTTGTTTCATCCAAAGAAGCTGAGTATAGCTACTTCCAGCTGCAATATATTCGGACTCAGCTATAGATAAAGCAATACAATTTTGCTTTTTGCTGAACCAAGACACAAGATTGTTCCCCAGGTAGAAACAACCTCCAGAGGTACTTCTTCGATCTGGTGTGCTTCCCGCCCAGTCAGCATCACAATATCCAAAAAGAGTAGGAGAGGTATCAAAGGAATATAGTAAACCCAATTCAGAGGTTCCCGAGATGTACCTTATGATCCTCTTGGCATGAGATAAGTGACTGACTTTTGGATTGGCTTGATATCGAGCACAGACTCCCACGGAGTAAGTGATGTCGGGTCGACTTGCTGTTAGATAGAGAAGACTTCCTATTATGCTTCGATAAAGGCTTTGATCAACTGGTTCTCCTATCTCGTCCTTTGTGCATTTGACATGTGTGGCAATAGGAGTTCTTTTGTGGGAGACCTTTTCTAACCCGAACTTCTTCACAATGTTCTTTGCATATTTGCTTTGGGAGATAAATATTCCATCTGTCATTTGTTTGATCTGGAAGCCTAGGAAGTATGTGAGCTCACCGACCATACTCATCTCAAACTCAGACTGCATATGTTGTACGAAACGTTCCACCATCTTGTCTGACTTTCCTCCAAATACAATGTCATCGACATATATTTGAGCAACCATGATGTCCCTTCCTTCTTTCTTCACAAAAAGAGTTTTGTCTACTCCCCCTCGAATATAGCCATTCTGTACTAGGAATTGGGTAAGACGTTCATATCATGCTCGTGGAGCTTGTTTGAGGCCGTAGAGAGCTTTCTTTAGTTTGTAGGCATGATGAGGAGAGTCATGGTCTTCGTGATAGCATTTGTGCCCTAGTCCAATTGCTATTAGCCTGTAAACGTCTATGTACATTATCATCGTTTGTAACATATATATAAAACGGCTTTGTATTACTTATGTGTTGAAGTAATATGTTAAGCATGATCTGATTTATGACCACTAAATTAGTAGAACCATAAATCTGTACGGATTACACTTAACGAGTCCCTGGTCAAAACATGCTTCCTAAGAAGCGACCAGTATGAGGATGGTTCTTAATGACGTAGTTCTACTTGTCATAGGGATGAGGGATCCTGGAACCATATCATAGATATCATGAGGTGATTGATATCGGACGACCCGCTTTGAATAATGTTTTCATAGATTAAGCCATAAACATATTCAAATGCGATAGCTTGTCACGACATCCTTAGACCAAGGAGTCTTTGTGATCACTATGCAATGAACGTACGGCTTTAACTTGCGCCAAACGCTTTCTGTAAAAGGATTGCTACAAAGGGCATGATTGGGTGGCGGAACGGGTTGCATGAGTGACACGAAAGACGGCTAAGGGATTTATCCCTCATACTACGGTATGGGAAAGATATCCGTTAGAAGGCCTCTTGATGGAGACTGACTGAGAGAAAGAGCATGGCCATGCCAATGATACGGGTTATCAGTTCTCAGCCATCTCGCATATCAAGTAACAATGATTGATTGAACAAGGGAGACGACTCTATGCCTTGTGATCAATCGGGATATCTAGAGATAATAGGATGGTGACTTGTACGCACAAAGGTTAAGTCGAATCATCGATCATCATGCACCTTGGGTAATCATAATGTTTTACTAGAGACCACTTATGATGGATCGGGCAAGAGTGATCTTTTGCGCCGATCTGCCAACGGTGGCATGAGCCTAGAGGGTCACACACATACAAGGCGGATAACTTGAGACAAGGAAACATTGATGTTTCTTGAGGAGTAATATATGGAAAAAACTGGAGGTTTTGTGCCATAGGTTCGGTTTGAGAGAATAATTAGCGAATCGAGAAAAATTGAGTTTTTCGTCGATATCGCGTCGGACTTTGTTTGATAAGTGACGACAAAAGGGTCGGGCGATTTTTTGACACGGCATGAGACAACACGGGAGGGCCCATTGGGCTCGGCCCATGAAGCCTCATGGCCGGCCCATTAAGGGCCCAACAAGACCTCATGGCCGGCCCACATGGTGGGTCCATGTGTGGGGGCCACACAACACCATGCTTAGTTGGTGATTGTGGATTAAGAGGTGAGTGATTTAAGGGGTATGGGTTAAAGCACCTTTAAGCCCATACCAATCACTTTTGACCCATGCTTGTTGGATGATGAATTGAAATATCTAGCATTCATTCATTAATTCAAGAATCACACAACTCTCACAACACTCTCTCCTCTCTTTGCTCTCTTGTTCTTCATTTAATTGTTCTAGTAGACAATTAAGTGAGGGATCATCAAGATCATCCCCTTGGTGTGGACTTGGTTTAGAGAAGAAGATCCGAACGTTCTTCTTTATCGATTCAACGAAGACTAAATGCAAAATGGAGTAACTGTCCAGATTGTCCAGTTCCGATGATCGACAATGCGTGAGCCATAGCCGCTTCGTCCGAGCTCCGATTGACCTGAAACTTGCGGCGTTGGAAAGATAGGTCCAAGGGCTACAACTTTTGTGAAATACTGATTTTCAAAAATATCGCTGGTTTAGGAGATACAAGGCCGAGAAGCAGACTGGTCCGCAGAGTCTGTCCAGCGACACGGGAAAAATGATTTGCTCCAGACGGAGGTCTTCTCGTCCGAACTGGGTTTAGAGCAAAACACAAAAGATGTATGGAATTGGCTGAGGTTTAATCTCCAAAAAGAACCGAAGAAATTGGAGATCTGTAGCTCGAGATATATTGCTTCAAAGTCTCGGTTTTCTGCCGGGCAGATTCTGGTAAAACCCGAAAAACTCGATTTCCTAAGGATCTAACTTGGTAGTCGATCTTGCGCAGGTTAGGGGCGGTTTATAGGTTGCTTCCGCTGCCATGAACGCAATTAGGATGCCCCGGGACCCAACAGTGGTATCAGAGCCGGTCTACCACTCTGAGATCCTTGTATGTTATTTCGGTTTTGTAATGATACAAATGCCATAATTGTTGATAACATGATTTTAATGCTTTTTGGGATATTTGCATGAAATATGTTATTTTTGAAAATATATTGAATTTGGAATTTTTCGGAAATTATTGGATTTGTCGGGTCCGAGAAGGGACTCTCGGGGAGCCGGATTGGAGGTACCGAACGGAGGTCACCGGAGGCCGGGGAGGCCGGCGGTGACCGAGCCCGTTCCCACTCGCGGGCGAGGCCGAGAGTGGCGGCAAGGCCGGTTTAGGCCTTCCAAGGCCCAAAACCGGGCCGTGCATAGTTGGGCTCGGCCCAATGGGGCTTCGGCCCATTGGCTTGGCCCGACTTGGTTCGTGCGTGGTGTTTGATCCGTGTCACGAACCTGCGATCCAATATTTCGAAAACTTTCAAAATTTAATCGGTTTCGATAAACCGTTTTTCGAAAAGGTCTAGTTTCGATAAACCCGACCAAGCAACTTGGCAAAATTAAAATCGGAATTATTGCATATTATTTGATAACATGTTTGTGTGATAACATGTTGGATGATGTGATGAAATGTATGATGCATTAGTAGCCCATTAGATTTTATCGCTTTCACGGTTTGCATACCGTTAGTGTTAGCGTGTAATTATTCTTTTATTCGAGCCCATAAAGTGTAATTATTTTTTATCCGGTTTACGAACCGAGTATTAATTGTAATTATTACTCAAAGACGAGAAGGATGGAAAATCGAGCACGATGACGGTCTTGGAGGAAGTCCAAGAGCTAGTGGGAGCCCGAATGAGAAAGACGAGAAGATGTGAAGACTCGTAGAATCCTAAGATTAGGATGGGCTATAAAATGCATATTTAACGCTTTATGGATGCTTGCTTGAATTATTTAATTAATTGCATGCTTGCATGATTAGTTTATAAGTTTATAAGCGATCACCTCACATGCAAAGATTAAAATCAACTTTAATTGTTTGCATGTTTAAAGCGTTGTGAACTATCATCACACGGGTTGTGATGGATGAGTTCAAATTTGAAACGTATTTGCACGGGTTGCAAATGACGGATTCAAATGAAGATAGTATGTGATACAATTAGAAACGTCACAACACGGTTTGTTGATGACGGGTTCGTAATTGTACCAAATACTTTCGAATTATTAAGCACAACCAATTTACAAGCTAATTTGAGTCAAGTGAGATGCCACCCAAATTCACACCCATGTAGAAACATTTTATCGGTGTCGTGCGCCTTAGCGGAGCATCGATCGAATGGGTTCTAGATGGGAATGGTAAACTTTGTGGGATGTCGTGCGCCTTAGCGGAGCATCTGCACAAAGTTAACTCGTTAGTGAAGGTTGGTTGACTCGACCACGATTCTTGGCCTGAGGTCGAGCTGGGGCATCGGAAGGGTAAGCCGTGTGTTTTTGCACATACCCTGACTAAGAGTTACACGGGTTGTAATTGGACGGACGTCCTACCTAAATAAGTCAATTGGAGCGGTGCGCCTTAGCGTACTTCAAATGACGAATAAGGGATCTTGGTTTAAGATTCTAAACCTTAGAATCTTATGGTTGGTGTTTAATTCGGATCTTCGTAAATTTATTCAACTTTTCTGATTAAATTTACTTTCTTCGTGTAGAAATGGCTAGTAATTCAACAAACTCGTCTAATTTGTCGTTGAGGACTATACTCGAAAAGTGTAAACTCAACGGTACAAATTATCTAGACTGGGACAGAAATTTACTACTTGTGTTAAAGTTGGAACACAGGGAGTATGTCCTTGATAAGGCTATCCCGGTGGAGCCAGCTGCCAACGCAACGAGGGTCGTTAAGGATGCGTACCAGAAACACCTTAACGACTCTATCGACGTTGCGTGTGTCATGCTGGGCTGCATGGAGGCGGACCTCCAGAAGCAGTTTATGGAGCTATCCCATGATCCGTTTGCAATGTTTGCGCAGATCAAGGATATGTTCAAAGAGAAAGTACGTATTGAAAAATACACTGTTCTCCGAGAACTCATTGCCTACAAGATGTCAGCAGGCAGCTCCGTAGGTCCACACGTCCTATGTATGAAGGGATCCAGCTTCAAAGCTGGTGGTGGCAAGGGTAAAGGCCCAATGCACCTTGCAAGGAAGATCAGACCATTTGTTCCTAAACCTTCCATGCCCGTAAAAGGCAAGGGGAATGCAAAGGAGTCGGTCTGTTTCTACTGCCAAAAGCCTGGTCACTGGAAGAAAGACTGTCAGCAGCTGAAGGAGGATCAGATGAAGGGCGGTGGGGCCGCTACTTCATCAGGTATTCCATTAGAGCTATATCTTTCTACGATAAATACTTGGGTACTAGACACTAGAGCTGAGTCTCATGTCTGTACGGATATACAAGTGTAGAATAGTAGAAGAGATATGGGGAAAGCGAGGTGGACCTAAGAGTTGGGAACAACGTGAGAGTTACCGCAACTGCCGTGGGTTCTGTTAACCTTGTTCTACCTAAGAGGTTTAAAGCTAATGATTTAGACCAAACTCTAATCTGGCATTGTCGTCTAGGTCACATAAATGAGAAACGCATCTCAGCGCTTCATAAGCGCGGACTTCTAAGTCAATTCGAATACCAAACGATTGATAGATGCGAAGCTTGTTTAATGGGCAAGATGACTGAAACGCCCTTCACTGGTTTAGGTGAGAGGGCAGGTGATCTATTAGGTCTAATACATTCAAACGTATGTGGACCAAATGAGTACACCAGCCAGATGTGGTTTAGGCTACTTTATCACGTTTACTGATGATTTCAGTAGATATGATTATGTCTATCTCATAAGACATAAGTCCAAAGCCTTTGATAAATTCAAGGAGTCTAGGACTGAAGTAGAAAACCAACTCAGAAAAAGTATCAAGGCACTCCGTTCTGATCGGGGTGGAGAATACTTATCCGAAGAGTTTCTTACAGAAAGTAGAATACTATCTCAGTGGACTCCGCCAGGAACACCGCAACTCAATGGTGTGTCCGAGCGAAGGAATCGGACATTGTTTGATATGGTTCGATCGATGTTAAGTCTCACTGATCTCCCGATCTCCTTCTGGGGTTACGCTCTGCAAACAGCCGCATTCATAATCGAGGTGGGACATTCTTGGAAAAAGAATTTATTTCCAAGACAGTCAGTGGGAGGGCTGTTCATCTTAATGAATTTCTAGATGAGATGGTCACTCAGGAACCACTGGACGACCCACCAGAAGTAGTCGTTGAGCAAGAGCCAATAGCTACAGTTAATAAGGACGGAACCGACTCTGAGAAATGGCTGGAATCCATGAGGGAAGAAATGCAATCCATGTCAGATAATCAAGTGTGGGACTTGGTGGATCAAACCCCTGACGTAAGGGATTTATCCCTCATACTACGGTATGGGAAAGATATCCGTTAGAAGGCCTCTTGATGGAGACTGACTGAGAGAAAGAGCATGGCCATGCCAATGATACGGGTTATCAGTTCTCAGCCATCTCGCATATCAAGTAACAATGATTGATTGAACAAGGGAGACGACTCTATGCCTTGTGATCAATCGGGATATCTAGAGATAATAGGATGGTGACTTGTACGCACAAAGGTTAAGTCGAATCATCGATCATCATGCACCTTGGGTAATCATAATGTTTTACTAGAGACCACTTATGATGGATCGGGCAAGAGTGATCTTTTGCGCCGATCTGCCAACGGTGGCATGAGCCTAGAGGGTCACACACATACAAGGCGGATAACTTGAGACAAGGAAACATTGATGTTTCTTGAGGAGTAATATATGGAAAAAACTGGAGGTTTTGTGCCATAGGTTCGGTTTGAGAGAATAATTAGCGAATCGAGAAAAATTGAGTTTTTCGTCGATATCGCGTCGGACTTTGTTTGATAAGTGACGACAAAAGGGTCGGGCGATTTTTTGACACGGCATGAGACAACACGGGAGGGCCCATTGGGCTCGGCCCATGAAGCCTCATGGCCGGCCCATTAAGGGCCCAACAAGACCTCATGGCCGGCCCACATGGTGGGTCCATGTGTGGGGGCCACACAACACCATGCTTAGTTGGTGATTGTGGATTAAGAGGTGAGTGATTTAAGGGGTATGGGTTAAAGCACCTTTAAGCCCATACCAATCACTTTTGACCCATGCTTGTTGGATGATGAATTGAAATATCTAGCATTCATTCATTAATTCAAGAATCACACAACTCTCACAACACTCTCTCCTCTCTTTGCTCTCTTGTTCTTCATTTAATTGTTCTAGTAGACAATTAAGTGAGGGATCATCAAGATCATCCCCTTGGTGTGGACTTGGTTTAGAGAAGAAGATCCGAACGTTCTTCTTTATCGATTCAACGAAGACTAAATGCAAAATGGAGTAACTGTCCAGATTGTCCAGTTCCGATGATCGACAATGCGTGAGCCATAGCCGCTTCGTCCGAGCTCCGATTGACCTGAAACTTGCGGCGTTGGAAAGATAGGTCCAAGGGCTACAACTTTTGTGAAATACTGATTTTCAAAAATATCGCTGGTTTAGGAGATACAAGGCCGAGAAGCAGACTGGTCCGCAGAGTCTGTCCAGCGACACGGGAAAAATGATTTGCTCCAGACGGAGGTCTTCTCGTCCGAACTGGGTTTAGAGCAAAACACAAAAGATGTATGGAATTGGCTGAGGTTTAATCTCCAAAAAGAACCGAAGCAATTGGAGATCTGTAGCTCGAGATATATTGCTTCAAAGTCTCGATTTTCTGCCGGGCAGATTCTGGTAAAACCCGAAAAACTCGATTTCCTAAGGATCTAACTTGGTAGTCGATCTTGCGCAGGTTAGGGGCGGTTTATAGGTTGCTTCCGCTGCCATGAACGCAATTAGGATGCCCCGGGACCCAACAGTGGTATCAGAGCCGGTCTACCACTCTGAGATCCTTGTATGTTATTTCGGTTTTGTAATGATACAAATGCCATAATTGTTGATAACATGATTTTAATGCTTTTTGGGATATTTGCATGAAATATGTTATTTTTGAAAATATATTGAATTTGGAATTTTTCGGAAATTATTGGATTTGTCGGGTCCGAGAAGGGACTCTCGGGGAGCCGGATTGGAGGTACCGAACGGAGGTCACCGGAGGCCGGGGAGGCCGGCGGTGACCGAGCCCGTTCCCACTCGCGGGCGAGGCCGAGAGTGGCGGCAAGGCCGGTTTAGGCCTTCCAAGGCCCAAAACCGGGCCGTGCATAGTTGGGCTCGGCCCAATGGGGCTTCGGCCCATTGGCTTGGCCCGACTTGGTTCGTGCGTGGTGTTTGATCCGTGTCACGAACCTGCGATCCAATATTTCGAAAACTTTCAAAATTTAATCGGTTTCGATAAACCGTTTTTCGAAAAGGTCTAGTTTCGATAAACCCGACCAAGCAACTTGGCAAAATTAAAATCGGAATTATTGCATATTATTTGATAACATGTTTGTGTGATAACATGTTGGATGATGTGATGAAATGTATGATGCATTAGTAGCCCATTAGATTTTATCGCTTTCACGGTTTGCATACCGTTAGTGTTAGCGTGTAATTATTCTTTTATTCGAGCCCATAAAGTGTAATTATTTTTTATCCGGTTTACGAACCGAGTATTAATTGTAATTATTACTCAAAGACGAGAAGGATGGAAAATCGAGCACGATGACGGTCTTGGAGGAAGTCCAAGAGCTAGTGGGAGCCCGAATGAGAAAGACGAGAAGATGTGAAGACTCGTAGAATCCTAAGATTAGGATGGGCTATAAAATGCATATTTAACGCTTTATGGATGCTTGCTTGAATTATTTAATTAATTGCATGCTTGCATGATTAGTTTATAAGTTTATAAGCGATCACCTCACATGCAAAGATTAAAATCAACTTTAATTGTTTGCATGTTTAAAGCGTTGTGAACTATCATCACACGGGTTGTGATGGATGAGTTCAAATTTGAAACGTATTTGCACGGGTTGCAAATGACGGATTCAAATGAAGATAGTATGTGATACAATTAGAAACGTCACAACACGGTTTGTTGATGACGGGTTCGTAATTGTACCAAATACTTTCGAATTATTAAGCACAACCAATTTACAAGCTAATTTGAGTCAAGTGAGATGCCACCCAAATTCACACCCATGTAGAAACATTTTATCGGTGTCGTGCGCCTTAGCGGAGCATCGATCGAATGGGTTCTAGATGGGAATGGTAAACTTTGTGGGATGTCGTGCGCCTTAGCGGAGCATCTGCACAAAGTTAACTCGTTAGTGAAGGTTGGTTGACTCGACCACGATTCTTGGCCTGAGGTCGAGCTGGGGCATCGGAAGGGTAAGCCGTGTGTTTTTGCACATACCCTGACTAAGAGTTACACGGGTTGTAATTGGACGGACGTCCTACCTAAATAAGTCAATTGGAGCGGTGCGCCTTAGCGTACTTCAAATGACGAATAAGGGATCTTGGTTTAAGATTCTAAACCTTAGAATCTTATGGTTGGTGTTTAATTCGGATCTTCGTAAATTTATTCAACTTTTCTGATTAAATTTACTTTCTTCGTGTAGAAATGGCTAGTAATTCAACAAACTCGTCTAATTTGTCGTTGAGGACTATACTCGAAAAGTGTAAACTCAACGGTACAAATTATCTAGACTGGGACAGAAATTTACTACTTGTGTTAAAGTTGGAACACAGGGAGTATGTCCTTGATAAGGCTATCCCGGTGGAGCCAGCTGCCAACGCAACGAGGGTCGTTAAGGATGCGTACCAGAAACACCTTAACGACTCTATCGACGTTGCGTGTGTCATGCTGGGCTGCATGGAGGCGGACCTCCAGAAGCAGTTTATGGAGCTATCCCATGATCCGTTTGCAATGTTTGCGCAGATCAAGGATATGTTCAAAGAGAAAGTACGTATTGAAAAATACACTGTTCTCCGAGAACTCATTGCCTACAAGATGTCAGCAGGCAGCTCCGTAGGTCCACACGTCCTATGTATGAAGGGATCCAGCTTCAAAGCTGGTGGTGGCAAGGGTAAAGGCCCAATGCACCTTGCAAGGAAGATCAGACCATTTGTTCCTAAACCTTCCATGCCCGTAAAAGGCAAGGGGAATGCAAAGGAGTCGGTCTGTTTCTACTGCCAAAAGCCTGGTCACTGGAAGAAAGACTGTCAGCAGCTGAAGGAGGATCAGATGAAGGGCGGTGGGGCCGCTACTTCATCAGGTATTCCATTAGAGCTATATCTTTCTACGATAAATACTTGGGTACTAGACACTAGAGCTGAGTCTCATGTCTGTACGGATATACAAGTGTAGAATAGTAGAAGAGATATGGGGAAAGCGAGGTGGACCTAAGAGTTGGGAACAACGTGAGAGTTACCGCAACTGCCGTGGGTTCTGTTAACCTTGTTCTACCTAAGAGGTTTAAAGCTAATGATTTAGACCAAACTCTAATCTGGCATTGTCGTCTAGGTCACATAAATGAGAAACGCATCTCAGCGCTTCATAAGCGCGGACTTCTAAGTCAATTCGAATACCAAACGATTGATAGATGCGAAGCTTGTTTAATGGGCAAGATGACTGAAACGCCCTTCACTGGTTTAGGTGAGAGGGCAGGTGATCTATTAGGTCTAATACATTCAAACGTATGTGGACCAAATGAGTACACCAGCCAGATGTGGTTTAGGCTACTTTATCACGTTTACTGATGATTTCAGTAGATATGATTATGTCTATCTCATAAGACATAAGTCCAAAGCCTTTGATAAATTCAAGGAGTCTAGGACTGAAGTAGAAAACCAACTCAGAAAAAGTATCAAGGCACTCCGTTCTGATCGGGGTGGAGAATACTTATCCGAAGAGTTTCTTACTGAAAGTAGAATACTATC
Source organism: Geranium rotundifolium (assembly GCA_963920655.1). Lineage (NCBI taxonomy): Eukaryota > Viridiplantae > Streptophyta > Magnoliopsida > Geraniales > Geraniaceae > Geranium > Geranium rotundifolium. The sequence goes on along the minus strand of OY987311.1, from coordinate 36,267,884 downwards.
TCAGTGGACTCCGCCAGGAACACCGCAACTCAATGGTGTGTCCGAGCGAAGGAATCGGACATTGTTTGATATGGTTCGATCGATGTTAAGTCTCACTGATCTCCCGATCTCCTTCTGGGGTTACGCTCTGCAAACAGCCGCATTCATAATCGAGGTGGGACATTCTTGGAAAAAGAATTTATTTCCAAGACAGTCAGTGGGAGGGCTGTTCATCTTAATGAATTTCTAGATGAGATGGTCACTCAGGAACCACTGGACGACCCACCAGAAGTAGTCGTTGAGCAAGAGCCAATAGCTACAGTTAATAAGGACGGAACCGACTCTGAGAAATGGCTGGAATCCATGAGGGAAGAAATGCAATCCATGTCAGATAATCAAGTGTGGGACTTGGTGGATCAAACCCCTGACGTAAGGGATTTATCCCTCATACTACGGTATGGGAAAGATATCCGTTAGAAGGCCTCTTGATGGAGACTGACTGAGAGAAAGAGCATGGCCATGCCAATGATACGAGTTATCAGTTCTCAGCCATCTCGCATATCAAGTAACAATGATTGATTGAACAAGGGAGACGACTCTATGCCTTGTGATCAATCGGGATATCTAGAGATAATAGGATGGTGACTTGTACGCACAAAGGTTAAGTCGAATCATCGATCATCATGCACCTTGGGTAATCATAATGTTTTACTAGAGACCACTTATGATGGATCGGGCAAGAGTGATCTTTTGCGCCGATCTGCCAACGGTGGCATGAGCTTAGAGGGTCACACACATACAAGGCGGATAACTTGAGACAAGGAAACATTGATGTTTCTTGAGGAGTAATATATGGAAAAAACTGGAGGTTTTGTGCCATAGGTTCGGTTTGAGAGAATAATTAGCGAATCGAGAAAAATTGAGTTTTTCGTCGATATCGCGTCGGACTTTGTTTGATAAGTGACGACAAAAGGGTCGGGCGATTTTTTGACACGGCATGAGACAACACGGGAGGGCCCATTGGGCTCGGCCCATGAAGCCTCATGGCCGGCCCATTAAGGGCCCAACAAGACCTCATGGCCGGCCCACATGGTGGGTCCATGTGTGGGGGCCACACAACACCATGCTTAGTTGGTGATTGTGGATTAAGAGGTGAGTGATTTAAGGGGTATGGGTTAAAGCACCTTTAAGCCCATACCAATCACTTTTGACCCATGCTTGTTGGATGATGAATTGAAATATCTAGCATTCATTCATTAATTCAAGAATCACACAACTCTCACAACACTCTCTCCTCTCTTTGCTCTCTTGTTCTTCATTTAATTGTTCTAGTAGACAATTAAGTGAGGGATCATCAAGATCATCCCCTTGGTGTGGACTTGGTTTAGAGAAGAAGATCCGAATGTTCTTCTTTATCGATTCAACGAAGACTAAATGCAAAATGGAGTAACTGTCCAGATTGTCCAGTTCCGACGATCGACAATGCGTGAGCCATAGCCGCTTCGTCCGAGCTCTGATTGACCTGAAACTTGCGGCGTTGGAAAGATAAGTCCAAGGGCTACAACCTTTGTGAAATACTGATTTTCAAAAATAGCGCTGGTTTAGGAGATACAAGGCCGAGAAGCAGACTGGTCCGCAGAGTCTGTCCAGCGAGACGGGAAAAATGTTTTGCTCCAGACGGAGGTCTTCTCGTCTGAACTGCGTTTAGAGCAAAACACAAAAGATGTAGGGAATTGGCTGAGGTTTAATCTCCAAAAAGAACCGAAGCAATTGGAGATCTGTAACTCGAGATATATTGCTTCAAAGTCTCGGTTTTCTGCCGGGCAGATTCTGGTAAAACCCGAAAAACTCGATTTCCTAAGGATCTAACTTGGTAGTCGATCTTGCGCAGGTTAGGGGCGGTTTATAGGTTGCTTCCGCTGCCATGAACGCAATTAGGATGCCCCGGGACCCAACACTTCGAATCCCTTTGGTTGAGCAACATAGACTTCTTCGTTGAGATTTCCATTAAGGAATGCACTCTTTACATCCATCTGATAGAGTTTGAAACGCAGATGGCATGTTATGCCGAGAAGAAGTCGGATGGCTTCCAGTCTGGCTACCGAAGCAAAAGTTTCTTCAAAATCAACTCCTTCTACTTGTGTGTACCCCTGAGCCACCAGTCTTGCTTTGTTTCGAGTGATGTTTCCTTGCTCGTCAGTCTTGTTTTTGAATATCCACTTTGTCCCGATGACATTTAAATTGTCTGGCTTGGGCACTAGTTCCCAGACTTCATTCCTTGCAAATTGAACCAATTCTTCTTGCATGGCGCAGACCCAGTACTCATCATTGATGACTTCTTGTATATTCTTTGGATCAATTTTAGAAATAAAGCAAATGTTACCTATCATCTCTTTGTAGTCTATAGGTGCCTTTTGTCGCGTCCGCACTCCTTCATTGATGTCTCCTATCACATCCTGGGATGGGTGATTCTTCTGAATTCTTCTTGATGGAGCTCTCTGTTCTATGGGAGATGGCTCTTTGCCCGGGATGATTGGGCTTTCGTCTTCAGATTCTTTGTTGCGCTCTTCGCCTCTAACTTCCGGTATGACTTCTCCTCTTACTTCTGGTTTGACTTCTCCTGAGGGATTTAGGACTTCTTCGTCCTCGTCACTGGGTTGCTCGTTACTGTCATCGATCACGACATTGATGGATTCCATGATAGTCCGGGTGCGTTTGTTGAATACACGAAAAGCCCGACTATTTCTTGAGTATCCAAGGAAGATGCCTTCATCGCTTTTAGGATCAAGTTTGTGTCGAGGCTCCCTATCTACAAGTATGTAGCAGATCGATCCAAAGACATGGAAATACTTGACATTAGGCTTCCTCCCCCTCCATATTTCATAAAGAGTGAGCGAAGTTCCAGGGCGGAGGGTCACTCTATTATGAATATGACAAGCCGTATTCAGAGCTTCAGCCCAGAAGTGATGCGGGATGTCTTTGGCTAGCATCATAACTCTTGCCATTTCTTGAAGAGTACGATTTTTCCTTTCTACGATCCTGTTCTGCTGAGGAGTGATGGGAACAGAAAATTCATGTGCAATTCCTTCAGCATCACAAAAATTTGCGAAGCTGATGTTTTCAAACTCCTTTCCATGATAACTTCGAAGTCGGACGACTTTACCAATGGCTTCTCCTTTTTCTCGTTGAACTCTCCGACATAGGGCTTCAAAGACTGAGAAGATGTCTGACTTTTCTCTAATAAAAGTCTACCCAGGTGTACCTTGAGAAGTCGTCAACACAGACAAATATGGACTTCTTGCCCCTAGACTTTCCACTTGCATAGGTCCCATAAGGTCAACATGTAGAAGTTCTAGGACACATGAAGTAGTAAGATGTTGTACCTTCTTGTGTGACGTCTTGACTTGTTTCCCAATCTAGCATTCTCCACAAATTTTTCCTTCAACAATCTTGAGATTGGGAACTCCAAAGATCGCCTTTTCAGAGAGAATCTTCTGTGTGCTTCTCAAGTTGATGTGACCGAGTTTTTGATGCCATAGCTTCGTCTCTTGTGCTTTGGATAAAAGGCACTTGGTTGACAAGGTTGTGGCTGTTGGAGTCCATAGATAACAGTTATCGAGAAATCTGTGACCTGCATGACTTCTTTCTGGTGTTCGTCTTTGACAGTGACTTGTCACGAGTGAAGTTGACATCTAGGTTCAGATCGCATATTTGACTGATGCTGATGAGGTTGGATGTAAGACCTTCTACCAGTAGAGCTTCTTTCAGACATGGTGAGTTAGGAAGGTTGAGTTTTCCTTTCCCGAGTACTCTAGCTTTTACTCCATCTCCAAAAGTGACGAAGCTATTAGTGCAAGGTATTAAAGTGACCAAGAATGAGCTATTACCAATCATATGTCGAGAGGATCCACTATCAAAGTACCAATCATTGCTGGTTGAGGCCTTTAGAGCGGTGTAAGCAATATTTGCTCGATAGTTTACTTCCTTGACTCGCCATTCCTTTCGTGGTTGTGCTTTCTTGATGGTGGTCCTTTGTTTGACGAAGCTCCTTCCATATAGGCGATAGCAGAAAGGTCGAATATGACCTCTTCGTCCATAGTGGTGAAATACCCAGTTATGTCTTTTGTTCTCTGTTTTTGAAGCGACCAGGGTATGAGGCTTTTTGGTCGTCGGGTCAGGTGTGAAGTTAGTAGACTTCTGACGAGGCTTGTGGGTGACGACCTTCTGAGGAACGAAGACGGTGTGTGATGATGACGCTTCTTTCGTATATCCAAGACCCTCCATATTTCTAGCTGGTTTTTCAATCAAGAGGATTTGGTCTAGATTGTCGGTGCTTAGATTCATCATCTTTACAAACTTGGTGACTTGTTCTAACTCGCTTCTTAACCGAGCCACTTCCCTTTTTAGATCAACAGTAGTTTCGAGAAGTCGTGACTTGTCTTCATTAAGAGAAAGAATGAGAGCATTCTATTTTTCGATTACCTGGGAGTCTTCAAGCCACTTGACATACCATTCGTTGTAAGCGTTGTTGAGGGTCTCATCAGATAGCTCGTCATTAGAGTCATACTTCTTTGAACTCTCGGACGGTTGATCTATCGTGGAGGCAGTAAAAGCAACATAGTTACTTGTATGCTCAGAGTCACTGTCTTCCTCATCTTCATCGTCAGTTAGAGAGGCATTGAATCCATTCTTCTGTTTCTTTAAGAAGTTAGGACATTCTTTCTGCATGTGCCCATACCCCTCACATTCAAAGCACTGAACTCCTTTTCCGGATCGTTCTCCTCGTCTACCATCGCTATTTGTGCTTTCGAGCTTCTGGAATTTGTGATGCGGCTTGTCTCTGACTTCTCGGGTGACATTCCGTCCTGTCATCTGGTTGAATCTTTTCATGACTTTATTGTAGTTTTTGGCCAGCATAGCGATAGTTTCGTCAATGTCACTGTCCGAATCAGAGCATACCAAGTTCTTCTGTTTTTGGGCCGAACTTTTGAAGGCAACACCTTTGTGCTTTTTCTCGATGAGAGGTAGGGAGAGCTCGAAGGTCATAAGTGATCCCATGAGTTCATCAAACTTCAGCGTCTTCAAGTCATGAACTTCTTCTATGGCTGTAATCTTCATCTTGAATCTGGGACTTAGGGCTCTCTGCGTTTTTCTAACCAAATCTTCATCAGTCATAGCTTTTCCAAGTGAATATGATTCATTGGCTAGATCCTTGATGCGCACATTAAACTCTGCAATAGTCTCGTCTTCATTCATGGTAAGAGCCTCAAAGTTGGTCGTGAGGTACTGTAACTTTTGCTCTCTGACTTTGGAAGTACCCTCATAAGCAACAGCAAGAGTGTCCCAAGCAATTTTGGCGCTTGTGCACGTGTTTATAAGTCGAAACACACTCTTTTCTACTCCATTGAATATAGCATTGAGTGCACGAGAATTACCTAGGGCGGCTTCATCTTCTTCCGCACTCCACTCTTTTTCTAGTTTGATGCTGGTTTGATTTCCTTGAGCATCAGCATAGTGAGGTTCCTCCCATCCATTGATGACAGCCTTCCAGGTTTTACTGTCGAGAGACTTCAAAAAGGCACACATCCGTGCTTTCTAGTACCCATAGTTTGTTCCATCTAGCACTGGTGGTCGATTGACAGATCCTCCTTCCTTTGAATCCATATTAGCTACTCAAAATTTTGTAGGAAAATCACCTAAGAGATAAGGTGCCTCCTCTGATACCAATTAAAATTCTGAATCGTAGCCGAGTCAAGAAGTCGAACACAAAGTCGTAACTTGTGTATCGACTACTTGCCTAAATTGCAAACTATGGTAAATAACAACCAAGCAATAATAACGACACCAGAGATGATTACCCAGTTCGGTGACTCCGCACCTACGTCTAGGGGCACTTTGCCAGTGGAAAGGTTTTCACTATAAGGTAGTCAATAGTACAACTTCAAGCACTAACTAGCTATCACACAAGCTATTGTCCTAAGCTACTATGGATCTCACCGTGAACAACCTCGACCAAGGGCCTCTCCCCCTGTCTTTGAGATCCTCTCAATTCCACCCTTCGAGCAAGCGCCTATGCTCGGTGTCGTAGTCTTCTTTGAAGGATTTGTGAATCTTCAATCACGAACACAAGAACCCTAACCGATCAAGCAATCAATCTTCGCGACTTGATGTTTGATCGGAGCAAAGCAGTTCTTAGCAAATCTAACCAGCCTCTCAGCACGCCAATGGTGCACGGTTAAGAGCTCTGAGAAATCTTGCAATTTTAGAACAAGAACGGATGACTGCTAATGGGGAAGCTTCACGCTTTTTATAGCAGCTCCAATTTCCTAAACTTTCCCGGATTAGGAATATGAAGTCTCTGACTTCCTAAATAAATCAGGCAAGCAGAGTTGCCGCCTTTGCTGACGTGTTAGTGACAGCTGGAAGTCGCCTGGCTTGTCGACGTCATTCTCTTGCGCTCCAAGTCTTCGTGACGTCATTCTTCTTTTGCTCCAAGCGGCGTTTAAAATAGGAAAGCTTCAGACTTTCCTAATCTGGGGCGTAATCAGTCGCTCCACATGTCGTGTAACATGTTGCACTGACTTATTTCTTTTGCGCTAAAAAATTATGCCAACACTTAATCGTAGCAACACTCGTCATTTATAATATCATTTATTGCTGATAAAAAAAGTATGCAAAGAACATAGTAAAGAAGTTTGGCCTAGAAAAGGCATCCCACAAGAGAACTCCTGCAGCCACTCACACCAAGCTTACCAATGACGAACAGGGTGAATCAGTGGATCAAAGTTTATACAGAAGCATCATCGGGAGCCTTCTATATCTCACTGCAAGCCGACCTAATATAGCATTCTCTGTTGGTGTATGTGCTAGATATCAATCTAATCCCAAAATAAGTCACCTTACTCAATCCAAGCGCATTCTGAGGTACATATCAAGAACTTCTAACCTTGGTCTTCTATATTCATTTGATATATCATCTACTCTGGTTGGATATTGTGATGCTGATTGGACTAGGAGCACATCAGATAGAAGAAGCACCTTAGGAGGTTGTTTTTATCTAAGAAATAACCTAATTTTATGGTTCAGCAAGAAACAAAACTGCATCACACCTCTCAACAGCTGAGTCTGAATACATTGCTACTGGTAGCAGTTGCACTCAGCTCCTATGGATGAAGCAAATGCTTGTCGAATACGGTGTCAGTCAAGATATCATGACATTGTTTTGTGACAACATCAATGCCATTATTATCTCCAAAAATCTAGTACAACACAGCAAGACCAAGCACATCGACATTAGACATCACTTCATACGAGACTTAGTGGAGGACAAAAAGATTCAAGGGAAAATGACACTTTTGTGCACCTAAATATACACTTTTGACACTTTCATACCCTAACTTTTTTTTTCTCTTTTTTCCATACCTGAATTTCATTTTGGGACAGTAATTCCAAAATACCCAAAATATCCATGAATTGAACCAAAATTTAGGGTACTTCTAGACCATTTTCCCAAAATACAAATGAATTGAACCAAAATACCCATGAATTGAACTAAATACTCATGAATTGAACAAAAATTGAGGGTCATTTTTGATAAGTAAATGGCCAGTTGTCCCAAAATGAAATTCGGGTATGGAAAAAAGAAAAAAAAAGTTAGGGTATGAAAGTGTCAAAAGTGTATATTGAGGTGCACAAAAGTGTCCTTTGCCCAAGATTCAACTCGACTATATTCCCACTAAGAAACAACTAGCTGATATCTTCACAAAACCATTGGATGCTACCAGATTCGAGAATCTCAAGTCCTCGCTAGGACTCCACTCTATTGAACAATAAAGGACCTATTAACTCTGGAAGGGGAGTGTGTGTTTTTTTGGCCCCGTCACTAATCCAAGAAGAACAATGTGGGCCTGAACTTAATCGAGGCCCAGCTACTGATGAGGTAACAGTTTCATTTTGAAATATCTCTGACATGTGATCATTACCCAGAAAAAAATGAAATATTTGAAGATCAAGGGTTTTGATTTGGAAACTAAGACTCTCTCTATCCTTATTATCTTGCCTCTCTCTCTCAACTCGCCTCAACTGCTAGATCAGGAACATGATTTGAGGGAAAATGTCCCACAATCTCCTCTTCCAACTGAATCTTCTCTTGGGAAGGAGATGGAAGCAAACCATGTTCTGGGTCAAGATGTTGGTACTGATGTTCCACCATCTCCTGTTCAAGAAGATCGTGTTCTGGACTAGGTTGCAAAATGGGAGGTTCAAGAAGATGTCGAGGAAGCTGGCAAGGAGATTTTCGACGAAGATGTCGATGAGGATGTCGAAGAAAATGTTCCAACATCATCTGTTCAGGTGCATGTTGGTGAAAGTGAAGCTAGTGGAGAAGATGTTCTCCACACCGATGAAGATGTGTTTTTAGCAAATCTTCGGTCAAAAAATAAACAAAGAAGAAGAAAAGGAAGAGTAGAGAAGCTGCTGCCCCTGCCCCTGCCAAGAAACAGTCAAAGAAAAGAAAAATCTCTGCTGCAAAGGAAGGAACTGTCCACGACAGTCAGTAGAAAAGGGAGGAAAACCCATATGTTCTTAGTAAGAAATAGTAGAAGTCTTTAACAATGTCTAGACATGAAGAAGAGCCCATTCCGACATTTGGGCGTGTTAACAAAAAACACGTAGGGGATCAGAAGCTCCCAAGAAATGTTCTTGATGCACCTCTAGATAATGTATCTTTTCACCAGGAGAATGGAGTTCTCAAATTGAGGTATGTGTAGCAAAGGGTTAATGTCCCGGAGAGGGGACTGTTTGATGAGGCCCAGATCATGGAGCTGCTCGCTGATTCAAGGCTCCTTCAAACCATCATCAACATAGGTACATTCTACCCTACCCTGGTAAAAGATTTCATAGTCAATTTATCTTAGTCATTTGACGACCCCGAGGACCTAGAGTTCAGAAAATTCTTTGTAAGAGACCATTATTCTGAGTTCACCGTTGAGATTATTAACAATTTCCTTGAAATAGAGACACATGCTTCTATGGACCGCGTTCCATCTCTTCATACCATCTCCAAGGAAACCTCTAGTGACGTAAGAAAGATCTGTCTGACCAAATTAACTTTTTGTGATGTCTCTTCTACTCCCTGACTTTATTTTGCTCTGATGATTAAGCTGGTATGCTTGTTGACTTTTTGTTGCCTAGTTAACTCTTTGGCATGTTTTTGAGTCAGTCAGGGGGAGAAGATGAGTGACATGTCTTAATACATGTTTGGACATCTTTCTATGTCCTAATATTTAGCTGGTAGCAATCATAAAAGCATAGAAGTGCTTGCCTGAAAAATAACCAAATGGAGAGTTGTTGTTACGTTTAGATTGTCTATATTTTTAGAAGACAGAAAAATGTCTGTTCACATGTTTGTTGGCTACATTTTTAGCGAACAGAAAGATGTTTGTTCGCATGTTGCAACATCTTGGCAACACTTCTTTTTGAGACAATAATTTTGGTAAGTTTCCGTGTTTAAGAGATATTCTATATTGAGCTTGATTATGTACGGTTCAGACGTGTAGAAGCATATGAAAACTTCAGATTCGTTGGGGATATGTTCTAAAAGATTAAGAAAACCCTAGTGATCATGTAGACGAAGCAGTTGCTATAAAAGCCGGAGAGCTTTTTATATTTCGTCCTTTGTGCAAACGGCTCAGATCTCCTAAGCGTGTTGGACGAGCGTGTTGGGAGGTTGGATGTTTTGACAAGGACGAGATATTGTTCATCAAACACTTTTTGAGGAGAATGAGTGCTTGAGTAGCCGGGTTGTGTTCACGTGATTGAAGACTCACGGACCATTTGAAGAACAAACGAAGAACCAAGCAGAGGCGATTGCTCGGCGAGTGGAATTGGGAGAGGATCTCGAAGACAGGGGAAGTTTCTGGTCTAGGTTGTCACTTGTAATAATAGCATAAAGCTTTGATTTGTGTGATGATCATAGAGGCTGGTATGTTCTGATTGATGTGAAATCTTTCCACTGGCAGAGTGCCCCCATACGTAGGTGGCGTTACACCGAACTGAATAACCATATCACGTGTATTTTATTTCCGTACTGTGTTTGCTTTACTGTTCATAATCTATACGTCAGCAAGTTGTCAATCCCACAGTCACAACATTGTGCATGACATCTTGTTGTTACAACTAACCAGAATTTCAATTTGTATGAAAGAATTTGACTGTCCATTACAAAACTGTGTTCTGAGTTTGTTTGGCACCTTTCGGGGTATCGTTAAACATGTCAATGGCACATTCTTAATGTTTGAACATGTGTGCGATGAAACATTTTGAATGTTTTGTTAGAGCTTTTGATGACGCGTTTTTAATTGTTTCATTAACACTATTATTTTCATTCGGTGATGTTCCAACACTTGATATTATGACACGTTTTATCGTGTCATTAATACCAATATCTTGTTGATGGTACTATTTAATCTTAATGAGCATTTTATCATTCACACATTTTCGAGTTTATTTGATATTTTTTGCCACAATTTCTTCATTATGTAAATTTTTCTTTGGTTAACAATATCATTCCATTGTTAACCAAATACAACACACAAATCTCAACATACATTTATTAAGTAAAACATAAAGGCATAGTACATAAACTAAAATTAGAATTTAGAGACATTAAAGATGTCGTTGACACGTGAAATCAGAAAATAAACCCCTATTTCTTACTAATTTTCCTTGTTCCCAATAGTTGTCTCATTTCCATCAACATCTACGTAATCACCTCCACAAGTACCATCCCCACAATCTATGTCGCTTCCATCTTCCTCATTTAACTCGTCTAATTCAATGGATCCTTTTTTTTGGTTACCGAGCCGTGTCACGAACCTAAAATATTGGTTGTACTTCTTGTTGAATCGAACACTAGCACGTAAATCGTTGAAAGTCATCCCCATGATTGATTCATTATTATTGGACATTTTGGTACATAATCCCCATTTTCGTCCACTATCCAACAATTGATTACCTCTGGAAACATTCAATATTAATTTTTCATTAGTATAAGTCAGTAAATTAGTTTGATATGTATATATTTACTGGATGAACTTGATGAAACATTTATTAATTCTAATGAAATAAAATGCATGTTTAATATGATCATATATGAATTGAATTGATGCAAGCTCTTAATATGAACCAGTATTTAAATGCTTTTATAAAGAAACTGATAGTTAAAAGAAACACACGCAGAATAAAATGATGAAAGCATGGTGATGAAAATAAAACCTGGTTCGTTACTATTTGTACCGTCTTTGTCACATGTAAATGGAAATGGCATATTTTTTTCTTTAGCACAGAGGATGAAATAATTACAATTCTAGATACACACAAATAATTAATACGTAGTGTGTCGGTATTCAGAAATGGAAGATTAATATGCAATAAGAATCTGTGAGATTATTTCATCATAAAGTACGATGACAAAAATATGTCATTCAATGAAACATAGAACTAATACTCATAGGGTTGATTTTCATGGGACGCAGATAGTATATTTGTATAACAAAAAATGTACCTTCTTAACTCGTGAATTGGATACTGACGTTAACTTCTAATTTGGGCATAATATATGCCAGATCGAATACGTAGATCATTAAGTTATAGAGATCTTTTTTATTAATGCCAGTAACAGATGCTCGCAATTTAGTTACTCCACGAAACATGGTCAACGTGGTCAATGTTCGTTAATGGTGGAACTAAATCAATCATTGGGAATTTGAAAATGAAATAATATTTCAATTTGATATCATACATGTTCGCTCGAAAGATGCATTGTTGACATTTACATCCATATTGCTCTCACAATCTACTATCAAAATGATTTTTATGACAATTTAGTAGGATTACTTGATTTCAGCAACAAGATTGAACACGATTCATGAACCTCACCTCCCACCACATAGTCTTTTTTGAACTCTTCCATTGCTGCATTTTATTTTATTCTGAAATAATGAATCATGGCTTTAATGTGTCATTTATTGAGAATTAACAATCATCATTCACGTGATTTGAGGAACCACAAATATTTCGTGCCTCTGTTAACCATTTTCTAGAAGAATTTGTGGTTGTTTCATTCATTACTATCTCGCCCATCCGTTTTTTTTTTAATTTCAATCTAATGGTGAAGAATGGTTCTAAGATTTGTAGCATCAGAGCTATTTGTAAAGGAGCTCATCCCTAATAACTAATATGTACTGCTTTTTTTATCAGGGAATCAGGAAAATCCTTAAATTGTTCTGGCCGATCTTCAGTGAACTGTGTTATCCGTTTTTTAACCCCAACATGTACTACCTAAAAGTATGTTTATTGTTTGCTATACTTTTTTTATGTTTTTTCAATCAAGTTAGGAGGTAATTTATGCTTGCTATGGTGTACTATGCAAAATTTGTAATTCAATACGATGTACTTTTTTGTATGAATTAACTATTTTTGTTTCGTCATTCATAACAGTTTTAGTTTTGTGTAGAGATGTCCATAATAACCTTAACACTAAAACATAAAATAAAAAAAATTAAATAAAAATTTATTCTTTTTAACTTGTTAAAAACGAATTTTAATCATTTAAAAACAATATAATTTAACATAATAGACGTTGTTTAAAAATTATTTTTTAGTTTTACATTTTTTTGAAAAAGTCAGTTTTTTTATTAATTTTTCGTAAATAAAATATTTATATAACAGTTCAAAAATAATAATTCATTTTAATTTTTAACAGAGGGGTACTTTTGACATTTAATAAAAATTGAAAGTCCAACAGTACAATTTTTATTTGTTTTATCGACGCTAAGGTAGAATAATACACAAAAATTTGTAAAAAGTACACCATAATAAATTGAAAAGCTCGCACAGTACACGGCAGTGAATAGAAATAGCTGAAGAGTTAATAGGCAGTGAAATCAAAATGTCAGTGCTTCTATCTGCCAAATAAACTTTTAGGAAAACATAGCTCAAAAGAATAGTGATGCCTAAGTGGTGGGACTTGATATTATGGAAAATGTAAGTAGTGCAAACACCATAAATAATATCATATCATATATGGAAAAGCATGGACTGTGTAAATTATTGTTTAGAACCAACAACACAACTCAACCAAGCCCTACACCCAGCTTTTTTGTGATTCTTGTCCAGCACTTGCTGCAACCTCCAACACTTCAATTATTATTTCCATATTTTACTACCACTAAGTGTTATGTTTATCTTAATATCAAGCCCAACTCGCATAAGAGATTATAAAATAAATAGAAATAATACATATTAAATAATGGATGGATATATTTTTTTAATGTAAAACTTTAGTATCTTCTCAAATAAAGAGTAATATTGTGTGGGATGTTGCAAAATTTAAATTATTTGTCTAATAGTATTTTCATTTTCATTTGATATTTGAATTTCAACTACTATTTTTTTAATGTAGACTGAATTATATTTAATAAATAGTAATTAGCCTAGAATTAAGCGGGACATCTGAAATTTTCATTTAATAGTTGAAGTTTAATTATGATGACACAATATAAAATTGAACTGAGAAAATACTATTAACCTGTACCAATAATTAATTAGTTAGGCCGCCAAACAACTAGTTTAGCCGAAATTTAATGTAAGAGAACATAGTAATAACATAATGCAATTTGATGACTTGATGATTGTTTATGAAAGGGAAAATATTCCTAAATATTTACAAATCAATCATATGGAAGAGTAATAAATTGAGGGACTAATTTGAAAAAATTGAAATTCTACAATATCTGAAAAATCTATTTGAAAGAGATCCTTCTCAAAACTAATTAATAACATGGATATACAGTAAAGAAAATTAATTGACGTTAAAAGCAAGGAAAAATAATACTGCATTATGGTGTATTTAGCATAATTTTGGCTTCAACATAATAATAGATATAAGCATAGGCAATAAGTAGAGTTTAAGAAATTAATTAATGTAGTCATGTCCTTCCCATATATTACTTGTTGCTAATTGCTATCCAACATTTTCATAGTGGAGTGGACAAAACATTTTGGAGCTTTTTATAAACACATCCCACCCAAGGTGCTTGAACTCAGGAGATGAGTATTCGGACCACTACGCCAAGTATGCAACTACTACTAAAATTTTAATTTCACTATTAACGTAATTAATTAAAAACAAATATTAATAATAAAATAAGTACTAAATGTATATAAAAAATTAATTTGACCTTGATTATTTTATAGTTGAGTTTGAATTCAACTTTTATAATTTAAAAATAATTACTAAATGCATATGCTAAAAACTGATTTGAGCTTGATTATTTAATTTTTAGTTGAGTTCGAATTTAACTTTCATGTATATAAAAATGCGAAGGGAGTCGGTTCGTGAGCCTTACAAATCCTAATAGATTAGGCTCAAACTTGACTCGTTTATTAAACGAATACCAACGTTGCGGCCAAAATCGGCTCCAGTTAGATTACAATTAATACAAATCGAATTTTTAATATAGTAAGAGCTCGAGTGGCTCGTTAAAACTAAATGCACATAACAAAGGTAATTAAGTTTGATTATTTATTTTTTTAGTTGAGTTCGAATTTAATTTTTGTATATATTTTTTAATTATTAATAATATATTGGAGAAAAATTATTATTTGATGTATACGGGAAATAAGAAAAATTTAAATTAAAGAAAAATAATAAAAATAATGCCTCTAATAAATTATATGTAGTGTTGAGGAGCTTAGGCGTGCTTTGAAAAAATTGCCGTGGGGTGAGTTTTAGAAGTGGTACTGTTTTACCACTGCACCCCACAACTTAATCAATAATATGGCACCTTTTTAATGCATATATATATATATATATATCAGTTTAAGAGGGGCAAATTCAATTTCTACGATTCTTACCCTTGAACGGCAAGAAGAATTTCTGGCAAATGATAGGAAAGGAGTTACAAAGCCTGCTTTCTCTTCTCTTTTTGCTCCTCCTTCTTGCCAGCTTGGGCTGGTGGAAATATTTTCTTTGGAAACTCTTGCACGTAACAATTTATTTTCTGACTTATCAGACGCGCTACGTCTTGCCTCTCTTGCTTATACAAGACTTTTTTGAGGCAGGGAATCGGTGAAAGATTTCAATTTCACTTTGGACTCGGTGTCCTTTAGGAAAAGTATCCAAAAATTCCTAGAGGTATATTCTTTGTTGCAATTAAACAACGGGACTGGTATAGAATCGATCTATTCCAATGAGCCTCAGCCTCCTATTAGGGTTAAGGGTTTTCAACTATATGAAATTCATATTCATATTTTTGAAACAATACAAAAGGTATTCAGGGCTCTTCACTAAGAACAAATTGACTGAGATTTTCCTAAAAGTCTTAGTGTGCTCCTTATATATATGGGTTTTTTTTCCGAAATCTCCGCTCCTGGTGGATCCGCCCCTGAATGAATCTATATATTGAAAACCGTATTTTATACAAAGTTTGTGAATTCAATCTACACTAATTAATTTAGGGTACTCGTAGTTTGTTCTATCAGTTTATTCAATGTCTTAAAAAATGTTAGGTGTTAGTCAGGCGAGTGGGCCTTCTAGAGACTAATTGGGCATTAGTCAGAAATTAATCAAAAAATAAATTAGATTGAATAATTATTTAAGAATTAATAGAAAATTAATTGAGGATTAATTGAGAAATAATTAATGACTAATTAAAAAAGTATGGGTTTTCAAAATACTGAGTTTACGTCTAAATTCAGGTTCTTTCGGCATACTGTAATTTGAGCTTACCTACAAAAATATATTTTATTTTAATTTTGATCTCATGAAAGTTATAATAATAAAGTATATTTTTTAACATTAGTTTCTAAGAGTTTACAGATCATTAAGAGATACATATATAATGTGGGATGCACTCCTTGACAAATGGCCCCTTAGAGACAAATATAAGAATATTTTACATCTGTTGGATGTAAATAATAAATGGTTCAGATTCTCCGCTAATTTCATGAATTAATTAAATCAATACTAAATCAAAAGGGTATCATCGTCATTCCATTCACCCATCACAACCCTAAATTGCTTTAATTCCATTTCATCCCTAAACTAAAATTCACTATTGTCTTCTTCGAAGAAATAGAATCCTCCGCGTTGCATATCCCGACGTCACACCACTCCTCCACCATGTGCCTCTCCTTGCCGCGTCTCTCCATCGTTCATGGCCTCCGCTCCGCCACATCCCCATATCGAAGCTCCTTAGATCGTAGTCCATGACCTCCATTCCGCCGCCTCCCTGGATCGAAGCTCCATAGATCGAAGTCCAGGGCCTCCGCTCTGTCGCACGTGACCTCCTCCCATGGTCTCCGCTCTGTCACACATGGCCTCCTCCCATGGCCTCGCTCTGTCGCACATGGCCTCCTCCCATGGTCTCCGCTCTGTCACACATGGCCTCCTCCCATGGACTTCGCTCTGTCGCACATGGCCTCCTCCCATGGCTTCTTCTCCGCGCGCTTCCCCGGATCAAAGCTCCACAGATCGAAGTTCATGTCTTCCGCTCCGCTCTGCTACCCTTAGCTTCCGCTTCGCCGCCTTCCCGGATCGAAACTCCACAAATCGAAGCTCCATAGATTGAAGGTTGTGTAATATTTACATTGTTCCATTGGAGGGTCATTAGGTTTCATTACTCCATACAAGCTATATGTATTCTCATTTTGTTTCGATACCCAGTTTGATTGGTATAAAAATTCTGAATCTCTTGTCAACTGAAATTGGTGGCAATTCCTTCTGAATTGTAGTTTCCATTTGTCATTTTGTACATATGATATAATGAAACCAACGTGAATTTCAATACTGGAATCAATATGTGATGTTAAAATGGAACAGTGAAATTTAAAAATATGTATATGACACATTGGGACCATATTACAATTTATATGAAATAATGGAAAAAATAATCATTCACATGAAACAATGAATAACTTCACACTACAAATGGAGCAATGAGATCACGAATAATTTTTATGAAATAATGGAATTATATGCAGCTGCTAATGGAACAATGGAACACCTATATAGTTTATGGGCGAATGTAGCAATATGACACTACCAATGGAAGCATGGAAATATTGCACAATCTTTCCAAGTCAAAAAATAGAAATAAGCATTGCCAAAAAGTCCTTCATAATCATGGAAGAAAGATTTAATAATTATGAAAATAACAAATGATTAGTTTTATTAGTGTTAACTACAAATTGAATAAGATATTTAAAAAAAAAAGTTGTACACAAATACGGATTTACCCTCTCATTAGTGTTAAATGACAAAAAGAAAATGTCAATTATAAATAATTATGACTAATGTCATTTGATAAGTCAGCACATATCTACACCATCAATTTTTTCATCCAATGGCTATAAATTATTCCTATATTTATACCTCAAATAACTATTTGTAGCCGAATACGCCTCTATATAATATAACTTTAAAAGGTTAATAGTGCATCCCAAAATATAATTCAAGATGAAAACATTATTACCAATGTGTTAAGTCTTGCCTAGGTTAGTAGTTCGTTGGTTGGGTAGCTCAATTCAAATTTGCTTATTCAGCTAAGAAGATTATTTTTAATTGTGTAGTTAAAAAATATTGCATTCAATATATATGGGTGGAATCACCTTGGTTAAGGATAAGGATGATGATGGTTCAGTAAAGTCTATGGCTTTCTAAAGCAGCTTTATATTGGTAAAAAAAATCTGTGTTGTCTATAATAACTAAAGAATTGGAGTTAGTCACAACTCATGTGTTTGGCGCATAGGAAAATGACGGGGACAGAAAGCTACACGACCACTACGTTTACTTTTAATAATAAAAGGAGAATTTAAGAATTTTTAATTGGTGCCGCGGGACACGACACTCGACAAATGTTATTTCATCCTCTTGGGAAAAACTGAAATCTTATTAAACAACTAATCTTACGTAATGTTGGACAGTCGAAACAACAGACTTTGTACTATAATTTTATCTATTGTTAATTATAGCGTACCTGACTAATTTATGAGCCACAAAATGACAAGAGCGACAAGAAAAATAAATATAGCACGTGTCCCAGAAGTGGACAATACGCAATGTGGTTCCTACGTATGTTGGTTATTTTATATGATGGAAAGATGTCCATCCATATGTCGCGACTTAAGACGTCGATGCTCAAAATCAGAAGATGTCCATCCAGAAGTCTTGGACATCACGATCGAACATCTCGCCAGAAGACTTTCTGGAGTTTCCTTAATTAGAAGGTCTTTGAATATAAGAAGGATTCTTTCCGTATCAGCTGTGCAGCAGCAAAAGGAAACTTGGAGAAGACGTAATCGGCAGGGCGCGTACGAAATCCTTTAGGAAACCCTAAATAGATCCTCGTCCAACTTCTACATATAAGTGATCGTCCCACCTGTAGAGGTTGGTGCTGTGTAGTTATTTCTTAGTTCAAAATATACAGAATTCCTAAGCTTGTTGGAACAGCGTGTTAGGGAGTTGTATGTTGTACCTAAGATTATAGTTTGTGTGTTCAAACAAATATTTGAGAGAAAGATTGTTTGACTGAACCGGACGAACTGGCACCAGTGGAGCTGCGTGCATACCTTTGAAGAAACGACAAAGGAGAGGACGGAACAGTGGGATATGTTCTAAGAGTGGACTCGAGTCGGAGGCTCGGAGACACGGGGAGACCCTGGATTAAGTTACCACTAGTAATAATACCATAGAGCTTAGATTTGTATGATAATCGTGAGAAGCTTTGTATGAGCTTAGACCCTGTGTCGTTTACTTTTTTTTTTGTTACTGACTTTGCACCCGCAAGATGTCTCTCACTTAGTCTCGACATTACAATAGACATCTTGTGTTTCACCAGAATTTCACGCAACAACAATCGCTAATGATACCTCCAAAGATATTCGACTCGACCTGTTTAGCATCATGTAGAGTCACGACCTCTACCTCATAAGAATGGAGAAACCCCGTGATCCCGCTATAGAATGTCTTAAACAAGTCTACATGATAACCTAGAGACCAATCGGCTCCAACCAGTTAGTATCATGCGTAGCCACAGCCTCCACCTTATGCGGATAGAGAAACCCTGTGATCTCACTACATAATGCATTAAACCATCTTTCTCGATCAACCCTGCGATCAATATGGGAATTGTGAATTTTTAATAATCCAAGTACTCCAAACTCTTTGTGCTTATCAATATCGGCATATTGACGCCAGAGAACCCCCAATCCCTTCTAGTATCGAGTAAAATTGGACACCCCGAGGGCGTATTGAAGTTTTAGAAAACCAAGACTGTTAGAGTTGTGCCCTAGCCCAAATGTAATAAGTTATTTACAGGTAATGTTTTATCATCTTTCAAAATAGATAAAATAGCATTATATTACTATTGTGTTGTTAAATGTGATTCGATCTATGTCATTATGTGTGTCATCAATAATAATAGAATTGTAGATTGGAAAGAATCACATTTAATGAGTCCTTGGTCATATATGCTTCATTAGAAGCGACCAGAATAAGGATAACTCTATAAGATCACGCTCTACTGATCATGGCAAGGCGAGTGCCGGAGTTAGATCATGAATATCATTCGAGGAATGATATTGGACGACCCGATAGTGAGTATGTAGCATAGATGTTGTCATCAGCATACTCACATATCGTAGTTTGTCAACGTATCCTTAAGCCATGCTAGTGATACACTATATCATGATTTCAGTCATCTCATAAGGAAATGCATGGTCATGCTATTGTATTCCTAGTGCTTTATGTCGATGACATACTGATCATCGGGAATGACATACCAACCTTGCTTGAGGTCAAAGCTTGGTTAGGGAAGTGATTCTCGATGAAGGACTTAGGAGATGCCGCTTTTATTTTGGGCATCAAGATCTATAAAGATCGTCCCAAAAGGATTTTGGGCCTAAGTTAGAGCACTTACATAGATAAGGTGTTGAGAAGATTCTCAATGCTTGATTCTAAAAAAGGATACATACCCGTGCATCATGGCATTAAGCTCAGCAAGCAACAAAGTCTTAGTACTCCTGATGAGCGGAGCAGGATGAGTAAGATCCTATATGTTTCGGCTGTAGGATCCATCATGTATGCCATGATATGCACGAGACCGGATGCCTCATTCGCGCTTAGATATGACAGCAGATTCCAGTCTAACCCAGACCAAGAACACTAGACTGCAGTCAAAACCATCCTCAAATATTTGAGGAGGACTAAGGACGCATTCTTAGTGTATGGAGGGAAAGATGGAGAACTAGTAGTTAAGGGATATGTTGTTCTAGTTTTCAGACAGATCCTGATGACTTCAAATCTTAGGCAAGATATGTATTTGTGTTGAACGGTGGAGCATACAGTTGGAAGAGCTTCAAGGAAACCACGACTGTCGATTCTACAACAAAAGCTGAATATATAGCTGCAGCAGAAGCAGCTAAGGAGGCCGTATGGGTTAGAAGCTTTCTAAGCGGGTTAGATGCAATGTCGCGAGCGTCTGATCCGGTAAGCACGTTGTGTGACAACACGGGGGCTGAAAGAGATCACCACGGGTTCCAAAGATTGAAAATCATGCAGCGGACGATATGTAACCGTGGTGATCGATTAAAACTTGATCTTAATGCTATTTGAACATGTTATAAACTCAATTAAAATCTGATATTTTACCTCTTGAAATCGACAAGAACACAAGCGTAGTGTCCTCTCTATCAAGTCCACACAAGCACACAACTGAAATGGTTTTTCTCTCTAATTTTTGCAAGAAATTTTGAGAGAAAACAAGAGCAACAATGGAGGTAGAGAGAGAGCTAATTTTCAGCCATTAGAGGGAGAGAGAGTGGGAGTTAGTTGCTGAAAAAATCTAAAGGATAAGATAAATAATGATTATGTGATTTTTAATTTGAAATTAAATTAAATTTCAAAATAAAAATTGCATTATTCATCCTTTTAATCCTTCTTATTTGCATTTAATCCCTCTCTTATCTTAAACCCTAAATGGGCTTTAAGCCCATTTAACTAAAACACAAATTAAACCCATTAACTTGAGTTCTAATTTCGGTTTAGTCAAAACGGCTCAATTTCCTCGAATTGATTTCTTCCACCGTCTGGTTAAAACCTTAGGCCAGAAAACTACCGAATCGTTCTCAAATCTCATCCATAATTATTGTCATGTATTGTGCTTAATGCGTGTGACCCTCTAGGCTCACGAATAATTGGCAGACTGGTAAAATTACCATTTTACCCTTTCCATCATAAGTGGCCTCTAGCAAGACATTATGATTATCCAACATTCGTGATTATCGATTATTCGACTTAACCTGTTATCGTACATGTCACTGTGCTTTTATCAAACCGATATCCAGATTGATCAATAGGCATAGAATGGTCACCCTAATTTATCGATCACTGTTTCTTGATATCTGAGATGACTGAAAACTGATACTAAGGTATCACCTGCATGGCCATACTCTTTCTTCAGTCATACTCATCAAGTGGCCTAAACGGATATCTTTCTCATACCGAAGTATGGGTGATAAATCCCTCAGATGCCTTTCGAGTTCACTAGTGCAATAAATGCCAAAGCCAATCGAAGTCGTTATAGTTACCCTTTTACAGATAACGTTAGACTAAGTCAAACTTAGGTATTTGTTACATAGTGTACACAAAGACTCCTTGGTCTTAGGATATAATGACAAGTTACGATATGTGAGTATCTCATGACTGGATTTATGCAGCATACTCACAATCGGGTTGTCCGATATCATCGACCTGATGGTATCTATGATATAACTCCGGCACGTACTTTGCCATGATTAGTAGAGCATGATCACAAGGAGTTAGTCTCATACTGATCGCTTCATAAAGAAGCTTAGCTGATCAGGGACTCATCAAATATAATTCTTTCTGATCTATAGTTCTACTATTAGTTGTTACACACATAATGACATAGATCAAATTACATTCGATATATTACTACAACACTTTAGTAATATATGCCGATTTATTTATTCGGAAAGATGATAAAACATTACATTTGTAGATCACTTTTATATTGGACTGGGGCATAACTCTAACAATCTCCCACTTGCCCTTGGTTCCAATTTAAGTTTTGATCTACTCCCATAGACCCTGCATGTTTCTCATGCCTAGGCTGCGGCTGAGCCTTTGTCAAGGGATCGGCCATATTATCATCAGTCGAATAGTGTTTAATCTCCACATCACCTCTATATTTGATAACTCTCACGAGGTGAATCCTGCTGAGTATATGTTTGGATTTGTTATGGAATCTGGGCTCTTGAGCAATAGCTACGGCACCTGTGTTGTCCCACAACAAGCTTATCGGATCAGACGCTCGCGGCGTTGCATCTAATCCGATTAGAAAGCTTCTAATCCATACGACCTCTTTAGCTGCTTTTGTTGCAGCTATATACTCAGCCTCCGTTGTAGAGTTGGCAATTTTGGCTTGCTTAAAGCTTATCCAGCTGAAAGCGCCACCACTCAACACAAAATATATCCTGACTGAATTTTGAAGTCATCTGGATATGTCTGAAAACTAGCATCGACTTGTCCTTTGACTGCTAGTTCTCTATCTTCATCCCCATTTACCAAAATGCATCCTCAATCCTCCTCAAATATTTGAGGATGGCCTTTGACAACAATCCAGTTTAATTGTTCGGGGTTAGATTGGAATCTGCTGGTACAGCTTAGTGCAAACGAGACTTCCAGTCTCGTGCACATCCTGGCATACATGATGGATCCCACAGCCGAAGCATAAGGGATCTTACTCATCCTGCTCAGCTTATCAGGAGTACTAGGACTCTGTAGCTTGCTGAGCTTAATGCCATGACGCATGGGTATGTATCCTTTCTTAAAATCAAGCATTGAGATCTTCTCAACACTTTACTTATGTACATGTTCTGACTTAGCAACATGTTCTGACTTAGGCCCAAAATCCTTTTGGAATGATCTGTAGAGATCCTGATGCCTACATTAAATGTAGCATCACCTAAGTCCTTCATCGATAAGTACTTCCCTAACCAAGCTTTGGTGGCAAGGTCGGGATGTCATTCCCGATGAATAAATATCAAAAATACAATATTACTCCCACTCGCTTTCTCATGTACGCAAGGCTCACTTTTGTTTTTTTTATGAAGCCGAGTTCCCTTACAGCTTTATCAAAATGAAGGTTCCAACTCCCTCAAGCTTGCTTAAATCCATAAATGGATCTTTGCAACTTACATATCTTTTCGGGATTCTTTGGATCTACAAAACCCACAGGTCGTGTGATATACATGCCCTCTAGTAAGTTCCTGCTAAGGAAGGGGTTTTGACATCCATCTGCCATAGTTATGGCTAAGAATAATCCGGATCAATCTGACCATTGCTACTGGTGAAAAGATGTCATCATAATCCATGTATTGAATCTGACGATAACCTTTTACAACCATCCTAGCCATATTGGTCTGAGGACTTCCATCCATGTCGGTCTTGATCCTATAGACCTACTCAGAACCGATGGGTTTTATCCCAGAGGTTTGATCCACCAAGCATCCGACTTGGTTTTCATACATGGATTTCATTTCCTCACTCATGGCATTCTACCATTTTTCGGAGTCTTGACCGGTTAAAACTTGTCTGCAGGTTTCTGGATCATCCTTATCCGCCAACATCACGTCATTTCCCTCAGTGGCTGTGAAGCCATATCTGTCTGGAACATGACGAGATCTTTCAGACCTCCTTAGACCATTTGGAATTTCTGTAGGGATTGATTCTTCATCGGCGACCATCTGAGGCTCCAGTATTTCTACATCTTGCATAGCAGGCTCCTGAATTGCTTCAGGCTGTTCCGTATCCTCTCGAATTTCTTCGAGATGCACGAGACTCCCACTAGCTATTTTGGAAATAAAATATTTCTCCAAAAATACCCCTCCTCGAGCAACAAAGACTTTGTACTCGCTGGGTATGTAGAAGTTGTATCTCTTAGTTTCTTAAGGATACCTTACGAAGACACATTTTGTCTGATTTGGATGCCTGCATCTCTGCTACCCAAATCTTTTTAGGAAAAACATACTAGGATGTTTCCCACACCATATATGACTATGGTTCATTTCTTATTTGGCTACTACGCGAAGGCGCACGCATCCAAATAGAACTGACCATCTCATCCCGCTCCCATCCCAATGAATACTACGCGGAGGCGCACGCATCCACAGTAACGGGAGACGTAATGAGTGTCATGTGGTGTACCTTCTGTGACTCTGGTCCAGCTCTTATTTGGCTACTACACGGAGGCGCACGCATCCAAATAGAACCGATTACCTTATTCAGCTCGCATCCTAATGAATACTACGCGGAGGCGCACGCATCCACAGTAATGGGAGACAAAATGACTGTCACAAAGTGTACTATCGTTGTCTTCATCGGAGCCCGATTCAAAATGAATGCGGCCGTTTCCAGAGTCAAGTATTAGTTCAACTCTCTTCTGACCTGAGTACTCATAGGTCCACATACGTCGGAATGTATTAGACTTAATAAGTCACTCGCCTTTCACATAAACCTGTGAAAGGTGACTTTGTCATTTTGCCCATTAGGCGAGACTTGCATCTTTCAGTTTGAGTGAATTCAAACGGACTTAAAAAGTCCACACTTGTGAAGTGTTGAAATGCGTTTCTCGCTCATTAGGCAAGACTTGAATCTTTCAGTTTGAGTGAATTCAAACGGACTTAAAGAGTCCACACTTGTGAAGTGTTGAAATGCGTTTCTCGCTCATTAGGCAAGACTTGAATCTTTCAGTTTGAGTGAATTCAAACGGACTTAAAGTCCACACTTGTGAAGTGTTGAAATGTGTTTCTCGCCTATGTACCTTAAATGACAATGCCAGATTATAACTTGGTTTAAATCATTAGATTTAAGCCTTTTCTTATTTACGTTATAGCGATTAAGCTTACCAACGTAAATATCTGATCCTGAAGACGTGGATACCCACTCTTCTTCACACGATCCTTGTATTGCTTACAATCCCTTATTCCCGTGTCCTGGCTCATTGCAGTGATAGCATAACTCCTCCAATTTGTCCTTAGAATTCACAGCAGTTTTGGGAGCTGCTTGAACCTTTGGACGCTTGGGGTGTCTGATCTGCCCTGCAAGGTTCCCAGGAGCCTTACCCTTACCCATATCAGCTTTCTTGAAGCTGACCTTCTTGTTGACCATAAGGACCTCCTTGGTCTTGCCCTTGAGGTTCTTTTCAGTGGTCACAAGTATCCCATGAAGCTCTGTTAAGGACTTGTCCATGTCATGCATATTGTAATTTACTATGAAATCACTATATGTATCTAGAAGTGACTGCAACATAAAATCCGCTGCCATTTCCACCTGATCATCAAAACCGAGTCTGGTTAGATGTTCCTGAAGACATTAAATCTTCGTGACATGGGGACTAACAGGGCTCCAGCCTTAAGTTTGCAGGAGTTAAGTTCTATGAAAGTATCATATCTTTCGACACGAGCTTTCTCCTTGAGCATTTCCTTGACCTCTGCCTTACAGGTATGAGGGTCATCTGAAACGTTCCTGAACTGCTTCTGCAACTCTGGCATCCTACTGCCTGCCATAATGCATGACTCGTCGATTTGGTTACTAAGAAACTTTGATAAGTATCCTTAGTGCCCTAGCGGCGTTCAACGGTGGCTCGGCAGGAGGTTTCTTGGTAAGGATATACTACTTGCGTTCATGCTTGAGTACAAGCCTCAAGTTTCTATTCCAATCTGAGTAATTCACGCCCTTGAGTCTGTCCTCAATCTGGACTCTCAGTGCGCTATTACTCCTTTGTGTTGTGTTTGCCTTTTAGTTCTACATGGTAAAATTAATTAAAATTCAAGTTGGAGATTAAGTTATAAAACACTTGTCTGATTCTAACATTAGAATCTGAACCAGGTTCCTATCATACCCTCAATTGAAGTGAACGGAGGCTCACTGCTCCAATTGTGAGCATCAAGGTAGGAATACATCCATTTACAAAACCATGTAATTCCTGGCTAGGGTCTGTACTAAAAGTACACGACATACCCTATACTGATACCCTAGGTCAGCCCTAGCTGACAATCGTAGACAAGTCTACCAAGCTTGAACTATGGATAGAACTAATGTGACTACTACGCGGAGGCGCACGCACCCACACAGAACCACCCATCTCATCCAGACCTTTTCTCTATGAATGTTACGCGGAGGCGTATCGACATCCATAGGTTCAAAGCCCTTTTGAGTGCCCAAACTTGGATGGTATCACGCTTGACTTGTAATTATTTGCGTTTAAGTGAATTATAAAAGTCTGATTGTATATCGATACAATCTTAATCTGGAATCATCAATTGCAAATTCATGCAAAGATGATCCCTTAGCAGGTTACATGCGAGTCTGATTAAATTCTGATTTAAATCTTTGCATGTGGGTGATAGCAAATCATACATAAACTTGTATATTTAAACTATCATACATTCATACATTCAAACATACAAATGTAACGATAAAATATGCATAGCTAAGCCCATCTAAAGTTCCTAAGAATCTAGCAAAACTGATCCTAAAGACAAGGTCTTCAAGATCCAAACTTGCTCCATTCTTTTGAACTCCCACTGGCTTCGAGCCTCCTTCTTGACTTGATTCTTGTGTCGGTCTTCGTGATTACATATTAAAATAAATTAAATAAAATACAAATCACGACACGCAGGCCGTATTTACTACAACCCAAAATTAAGCAACACGCAGGTTGCAAAACCGAAATTAAAATACAAATCTAATGGACTTAGCTAGCATCATGTGGAAAACATCATGTTATCAAAGATCATGTTATCAATCAACATGCTGATCAAACAAATAATTTTTCCAAACTTTACCTTTCTTAAGTGTGAAAAAATTCTGGTTTATCGAAACCGGACGGTTTAATTGATTAATTGAAATTTGGACTGGTTCTCGCTGGTTTATCGAAACCGAACCAAATCTGAAAAATTAAATTTTATTAGGGTTTCCAAATATCCTTGCGAACCAACCGGTTCGCACGAATCTGGTCGAGCCGAACCGGCTCAACCGAAGGTCGCCCGCGGAGGCAACCACGGTGGCCCGTGAGGGCTGCCGAGGTCGCCCTCGGGGCTGACCGTGGTCGGCCACGGGAACGACCATGGTAGCCCGCGGGGGCAGCCATGGTCGCCCCTAGGGCAGACCCTGGTCGCCCGCGAGGCAACCATGGTAGCCCTCACGGGCTGCCATGGTCGCCCGCAAGGGCAGACCGTGTCGCTCGCGGCAGCGACCATGGTCGCCCGCGAGGGCTGCCATGGTCGCCCGTAGGCGACCCTCGTCGGCCCATGGTGCTGACCATGGTCTGCCCTAGGGCATTCCATGGTCCACCACGGGACTCAACCTGGTCGGCCATGGCTAACCCATGGCTAACCCCGAAAAACCCAAAAAAAAATATTAATTTTTACAATTTCCAAAATCAATCAAATCTGAAATATTTTTTTTGATTTACATGCATGCAAATGATGAAGAAAACATATAAACATAAAGAAAAAATCAGATTTAAACATATACAAATAAACATAATAACCATCCTCTGATACCACTGAAAGAGATCACCACGGGTTCCAAAGATTGAAAATCATGCAGCGGACAATATGTAACCGTGGTGATCGATAAAAACTTGATCTTAATGCTATTTGAACATGTTATAAACTAAATTAAAATCTGATATTTTACCTCTTGAAATCGACAAGAACACAAGCGTAGTGTCCTCTCTATCAAGTCCACACAAGCACACAACCGAAATGGTTTTTCTCTCTAATTTTTGCTAGAAATTTTGAGAGAAAACAAAAGCAACAATGGAGGTAGAGAGAGAGCTAATTTTCAGCCATTAGAGGGAGAGAGAGTGGGAGTTAGTTGCTGAAAAAATCAAAAGGATAAGATAAATAATGATTATGTGATTTTTAATTTGAAATTAAATTAAATTTTAAAATAAAAATTGCATTATCCTTCCTTTTAATCCTTCTTATTTGCATTTAATCACTCTCTTATCTTAAACCCTAAATGGGCTTTAAGCCCATTTAACTAAAACCCAAATTAAACCCATTAACTTGAGTTCTAATTTCGGTTTAGTCAAAACGGCTCAATTTCCTCGAATTGATTTCTTCAACCGTCTGGTTAAAACCTTAGGCCAGAAAACTACCGAATCGTTCTCAAATCTCATCCATAATTATTGTCATGTATTGTGCTTAATGCGTGTGACCCTCTAGGCTCACGAATAATTGGCAGACTGGTAAAATTACCATTTTACCCTTTCCATCATAAGTGGCCTCTAGCAAGACATTATGATTATCCAACATTCGTGATTATCGATTATTCGACTTAACCTGTTATCGTACATGTCACTGTCCTTTTATCAAACCGATATCCAGATTAATCAATAGGCATAGAATGGTCACCCTAATTTATCAATCACTGTTTCTTGATATCTGAGATGACTGAAAACTGATACTAAGGTATCACCTGCATGGCCATACTCTTTCTTCAGTCATACTCATCAAGTGGCCTAAACGGATATCTTTCTCATACCGAAGTATGAGTGATAAATCCCTCAGACGCCTTTCGAGTTCACTAGTGCAATAAATGACAAAGCCAATCGAAGTCGTTATAGTTACCCTTTTACAGATAACGTTAGACTAAGTCAAACTTAGGTATTTGTTACATAGTGTACACAAAGACTCCTTGGTCTTAGGATATAATGACAAGTTACGATATGTGAGTATCTCATGACTGGATCTATGCAGCATACTCACAATCGGGTTGTCCGATGTCATCGACCTGATGGTATCTATGATATAACTCCGGCACGCACTTTACCATGATCAGTAGAGCATGATCACAAGGAGTTAGTCTCATACTGATCGCTTCATAAAGAAGCTTAGCTGATCAGGGACTCATCAAATATAATTCTTTCTGATCTATAGTTCTACTATTAGTGGTTACACACATAATGACATAGATCAAATTACATTCGATATATTACTACAACACTTTAGTAATATATGCCAATTTATTTATTCGGAAAGATGATAAAACATTACATCTGTAGATCACTTTTATATTGAACTGGGGCATAACTCTAACAGGGGCCATAGCGCTTTCTCAAGAGCCCAGATTCCACAACAGAACCAAACACATATAGAGAAAGTATCACATTATCAGGGAGTACATAGATAATGGTGACGTGGAGATTACATATGTTCCGACTGATGATAACATAGCTGATCCCTTGACGAAGGCTCTATCGCAACCTAAGCATGAGGCATATGTGAGGTCTATGGGAGTAGATTGGAACTTAGGTTGGAACTAGGGGCAAGTGGGAGATTGTTAGAGTTGTGCCCTAGTCCAATGTAATAAGTTTACCTACATGTAATGTTTTGTCATCTTTCGAATTAATAAAACGACATTATATTACTAATGTGTTGTAGTAATATATTAGATGTAATTTGATCTATATCATTATGTGTGTCATCACTAATAGTAGAACTGTAGATCATTAAGAATTACATTTAATGCGTCCCTGATCAGTCAAAATTCATTAAGAAGCGATCAGTATGATCAGTCAAGCGTTGGGTAATTATGATGTGTCGTGAGCCTAGAGGGTCACACACTAAAGGTTGAGTAAAACGGATGAAATCATATAGAGGAATCATGAGAGAGACAAAATCCGGTTTTGGATTAAACCGGATTAGACCGATTTTTGTTTAAGATTAAACCAGAAATCAAGAACGGTTTAGCTGGACCAATTAATTATAATCTAATTAAATAGATTTAATTAATTTAGTTAAACATGGCCTAGCCAGATTGGGCTAAGCCAGAATGGCTTCTCTACATAATTAATTAAAAGCTTTGGGCTTTAAGCCCATTAAGGCCTTTAATTAATTATTGCCTAAAAAGGGTTATAAAAGGGAAACTTTCAGATCTAAAAACTAAGGCAAATTAATTCCAAAACCCTAGCTACTCTCCCTCTCTCTCTCTAGCCGATTCGGCCACCCTCCCCTCTCCGTCCTTTTTTCTTGCTTCGATCTTCTAGCAAGGATCGTTGTGAGTATCCCCAGATTGCTCTTCCTGTGTGGACGATCTTTAGAAGTTACTAAATCCTATTTAGTAACAAAGAGACTTTGAATCAAGGTAATATTCAAGTTTTATTCTAGCACATATCTCATGATCAATTCATGATCATGTAAGATCCTTATTAAATATGGAATTTTGAGGTTAATTTCTTATATGGACATGAAATTAATTGATTGGAACCCTCAAATAATTCCTTCAATCCTCTTCATCGTCGTTAGGCATCTCAGGAATGTTGTCACCAACAACCACGTTTATAGACTCCATCATGGTTTTGGTTCGTTTGTTGAAGACACGATAAGCACGACTGTTTCTAGAGTATTCGAGAAATATTCCCTCATCGCTTTTAGGATCAAGTTTTTGTCGGGGTTCTCTATCAGCCAGAATATACCATATTAACCCAAAGATGTGAAAATACTTGACATTAGGCTTTCTCCCCCTCCATATTTCATAAAGTGTTACCGAGGTACTTGGACGGAGGGTGACACTATTGTGAATATGGCAATCCGATGATGCGGTCACATCAAATGTAAGTTTATGATATCTATTACCCACATTCTAGGTCTTACTTCACCCTTGATGTGTTAAATTATTGATCTTTATGCCACTTTTACGCCTTCGAATATGTTTGGTGTGAATGTGCAGAATACATGTGAAGAGAATCAAAACCGAGACAAAATCGCAGCAGAATCTTTCAGAGAGCACAAATTCCTCATATTTAATCCGAGATGACCCAAAGTTAGATCAAATCGAAGATAACTCGGCAATATACAACTCTCTAGAAGGAATTTTTCTCTAAATTTCACAGGAAGAAGCTCAAAACAACACTGAAACACAGCACTAAAATAGTTATCGGGATTGCAGACCATCTGACTTGAAAGTTTTATAACTTCCACATCCGAAATCCAAATCGAGAAAAAGTTATATCTAAATTAAAGAGGATGAAAATATCTACCATTCTTAGGATGGAAGATTTTTCATTAGAAGTCTGGAAGAAGGCGAAAATTGTCTGATACTTTCGGGTGGTGTAGAGTTCTCATCCGAACTCCGATTTGGGCCCATAATATATCAATTCGAAGGAAATTTGAAGACAGAGACTTGTAACGATGATGCAACGGAGATGTAACAATGATGTAACGATCGTCACACATACTGTTACACCTACTGTAACGATCGTTACACCTCCCAAACGCAGAAAAAATATATAAGCCAAACACGAATTCTGAAGGAAGGGGGCCGAAAATTGGAGCCTTCACGCGACAATTGAACTAAGACAGCCACCACACTTTGGGAGAGCAGAGATTAGAATACCATATCAACCAAGGAGAGGATTGGGGACTTCAAGAAGAGCTCGAATCTGATTCAAGGGCGATTTAAGTGTTATGATCAAGCAAGCTACACATCAACAATCGAGAGGGATTCAACGATTCATGTTCTTCAACCTTTTGGGTTTTAGGGTTCTTCGTTCTTATTCCTTAAACTCGAATTGTGTATTTATCTTTATGGATTTTGGTTATACCACCATGATCATAAAAGAGATCACCATGGGTTCCAAACGTTAATTTCATGCAGCGGAGCCTTATGTAACCATGGTGATCGAAAGAGACGAAGATCTTAATGAAAAATTCAGCATGTTCTTAACATTTTCAAATCTTAAAATTACCTTTTTCAATCGATGAAAACACAATGTAGTGTTTCTCTATTGAGTCCACACAAGCACAACAACCAAAAACCGATTTTCTCTCACACTTTTGCTATGACTGTTTTGAGAATAATTTTAACAAAAACTATGGAGGAGTTGGGAAGAGAGGTTCGGCGAAGTCAAGAGGAATTAGTGGGGGAAGTTGTTGAAATAGTTAGAGAAAATTAGAGGAGATATTTTACAATTAATTTGAAATTAAAACTAAAAAATCTTAATTGAATTTCAAAATCAATTAATTGCATATCTTACCCTCTTAAACTCTTATTTGCACTTTTTCCCATTCATCACTTAAAACCCTAAATGGGCTTTAAGCCCATTCAACTGAAACCCAAATTAAACCCATTAAATTGAGTTCTAATTTCGGTTTAGATAAATCGGTTTAATTTTCTCGAATTGATTTCTTCAACCGTCTGGTTAAAACCTTAGGCCGGAAAACTACCGAATCGTTATCAATTTGACTGTATTGAAAACCTGATTCTCCCAATTTCCATCCATGATTATTTGTCATGTATCGTGCTTAATGTGTGTGACCCTCTAAGCTCACGAACAGTTGGCAAACTGGTAAAATTACTATTTTACCCTTTCCAACATAAGTGGTCTCTAGCAAGACATTATGATTACCCAATGTTCGTGATTATTGATTATTCGACTTAACATGTTATCGTACATGTCACTGTCCTTTTATCAAACCGATATCCAGATTGATCAATAGGCATAGAATCGTCATCCTAATTTATCAATCACTGTTTCTTGATATCTAAGATGACTAAAAATTGATACTAAGGTATCACCTGCACGGCCGTGCTATTCTTCGGTCACACTCATCAAGTGGCCTAAACGGATATCTTTCTCATACCGAAGTATGAGTGATAAATCCCTCAGACGCCTTTCGAGTTCACTAATGCAATAAATATCCAAGCCAATCAAAGTCGTTATAGTTACCATTTTACAGATAACGTTAGACTAGGTCAAACTTAGGTATTCGTTACATAATGTACACAAAGACACTTCAGCCACTTTTGATTCATTTTTCGCCTCGTCGGCTAATTTTGGCACTTCAGCCACTTTTGACTTGTTTATCTTGATCTCTTTGAGAGGTTTGTCATCAAACCATCCTAGAGGCCCATATAGATTTTTGGCCTCTAGGAATTTTTCGGTCTCCTTAGACAACTTTGGCCCTTTGGCTATTTTTGTCTCCAAAACTATCTCATTTTTCTCTTTATTGGCCTCAATTGCCTCCTTATGCAACCTATCCATTTCAGCATGTAGTTACGACGGTTTTAGAGATTGGCTGATTTTTAAAGGAATTGAAGAACATGTTACAAAGAATGTCGAAGCATCTTCTACGACATCTTGTGTAACATTGTTGACGCCGTCTCGGCAAACTCCTGATCGACAGAAATCAGGAAAGTGCAGTTTCGGTAGAAAATCAAGAAGACGATTAGGAAAGTGCAGAACGACTCCTAATCTGAAAAGAAGAAAGATTGCGATTAAGAGGAAACCCTTTAGGGTTAGTACTCATCCACGATTGCTATAAAAGCTTAGGCTACCCCCTTAGCAATTGTGTGGTTCTTTATTTGTTTCCTAGCAACAATTTGAAAGGTTCTTAGACGTGAAGGTTTGCGGGCTGAGAAATTGCAGATTGAGCTTAGGACATTGTGTATCACATAACTATAGAGAGTTAGGTGATTGAGGGTTTACTAAAGTCGTGAGTTGAAGACTGCACGCAACCAGCAAGCTTGAAGGAGACTTGAAGACGACAGAGCAAGGCGATTGCTCGAAGAGTGGAATGAAGACGTTCTTGGATTCAGGGGGAGACCCTAAGATAGATTGCACTGTAAGACGTAGCATAAAGTATAGATCTAGGGGTGATCACAGGTACTTGTATGTTCTGACGGATTACTGATAAGTGAAATCTTTCCACTAGGCTGAGAGCCCCCAGACGTAGGTGCCGTTGCACCGAACTGGGTAAACAATCTGCTGTGTCATTACTTATAGTTTTATATTTACTGTCCTGCATTATCTACGTGAGAAGTCAGATACAACGTTATAGCATCCTGCATAACATTGTGTGTGGCATGTTGCACGACAAGTTGATCAGAATTTCAATTGGTATCAGAGGGGGCACCTATAGCTTTAGGTGAAGGTCCTAAACAAATATTTTGATCAAAGATGGACAATACCAGAGAAGGAGGATCCATAAATCGACCACATGTTCTAGATGGAAGCAACTATGGCTATTGGAAGGCTCGAATGTGTGCCTTCATGAAGTCACTAGACAACAAGACATGGAAGTCTGTACTCAATGGTTGGAATGCACCACAACTCAGTGACAATGATGGTAATCCAATCGGCCCAAAACCAGAAAAAGACTGGACCGATGATGAAGATCAAGAATCACTAGGCAATTCTCGAGCTCTGAATGCTATCTTCAATGGTGTTGACAAGAACGTGTTCAGACTAATCAACACATGCACAACTGCCAAATCAGCATGGGACATCCTGGCCGTTGCATATGAAGGAACAACTAAGGTTCGAGAACAAAAGCTGCAATACCTGACTACCAACTTCGAAGCCCTCATCATGAAAGAAGACGAATCAATTGCAGATTTCAATGTTCGTATTCGTGATCTAGCCAATGAATCCTACTCTCTGGGAGAACCAATGTCTGATGAAAAATTGGTAAGAAAAACCCTGCGTGCTCTTAGCCCTAGGTTTAAGATGAAGATCACAGCAATTGAGGAAGTTCATGACCTCAAGGTCTTGAAATTTGATGAGCTGTGGGGGTCTCTAATGACCTATGAGTTGTCTCTACCCAACATCGACAAAAGGAACAAAGGAGTTGTTTTCAAAAGCTCAACACACAAGCAACCAGATCCTGAGGATTCCGATTCGGATGAAGACATCGATGCTACAATGGCCCTTCTCACAAAAAATTACAACAAAGCCATGAGAAGATTTAGTCGAATGGGTGGACGGAATGTCACAGCAAATGCCAGAAACAAAGCTCCACAAAAAGCTCAAATTGGAGGTAGTCTTGACAGACCAAACAGGAGTGGGGAAGAAAACAAAAACAAAGGACTTCAATGTCATGAATGTGAAGGATTCGGCCACCTCCGTAGAGAATGTCCAAATTTCCTCAAACAACAAAAACGAGGATACAATACCACCCTATCAGATGATGACAATGAAGATAGCGGATCTTAAGAGGTAAGCAACTTTGTTGCATTCACTACTACTACTCCTGCATGTAATGTTGATAATGCTGCCAATATCAATGATGATCCAACTCCAAATGAGAATTGGACTAAAGAGCAACTAGTCGAGGCATACAAAGGCTTGCATACCAGATAGATCAAGGAAACTCTGATACTTGATCAACAAGGCGAAAGGATTATTAGTCTTACCAGCGACAAGTCCAGATTCCTAGAGACAATCGTGGAGCTAAAACGAGAGATCACCAGACTTAATGGAGAAATTAGTCTCATGACTAAATCGGTAAAGATGATGAATCTTAGCACAGAAAGCCTTGACAAGATTTTATCGGTGGGAAAACAGTCCAAAGATACGACGGGGCTAGGGTACACACATGTTGTCCCCTCAACGGCAGTGACAAAGTTTATCCCACAACAAGCCATGTCGGAGAAGAGACTACTGGATGCCCCAACACATCCTACAGGACAACCGACAACAAAAGCCATAACATCGTCGACAACTTCTTCTTGTCAAGAAACTACTAGAAGACATCATCCACGCAGACAACAAAGCTACAGAAGACCAGCTTATCAATATCAATGGATATGTCATTACTGTGGTCAACCAGGTCACATCAGACCGTTTTGTTTTCAACTTCTCAAGAGGAAGCAAGCTCAGCTACCATAGAAGAAATATCAAAGGCATCTCTTATCTCCTCAAAAGACATCCCGCCTTGAATGGAGACCTAAGAACCTGGTCTATCGAGCTAATGTTGCATATACAACCTTAAATGCATCAACAAACAAAGACTGGTATCTCGACAGTGG
This sequence comes from Geranium rotundifolium, assembly GCA_963920655.1. Taxonomy (NCBI): domain Eukaryota; kingdom Viridiplantae; phylum Streptophyta; class Magnoliopsida; order Geraniales; family Geraniaceae; genus Geranium; species Geranium rotundifolium. The sequence goes on along the minus strand of OY987311.1, from coordinate 36,232,000 downwards.
ATGTTCTCGACACATGACAGGTACTCCAGATTTTCTCTCCAATCTTAAATTATATACAAACTGCTTTGTTACGTTTGGAGATGGAATTCGAGCTCGAATCATTGGAAAAGGAGTGCTCAAGCATCCAGGAGCCACTTGCCTGACTGAAGCATTACTTGTAGAAGGACTTAAGGCAAACCTGATTACCATCAGTCAGATCTGTGATCAGGATTTAGAAGTGAAATTCACTAAAGAAGCCTGCATAGTTAAAAACTTCGATCAGGTCACTATTCTACAAGGAGTTTGCTCAACGGATAATTGCTATATCTTGTCTCCCAAGACACATATCGAAGCTACCAAGTGCCTTGTCTCCAAAGCAGAAGAAACCAAACTATGCAGAAGGCAATCTCAGAACAGGCAATCACAGGAATTCCAAACCTAAAAATAATAGAAGGAAAGATCTGCGGAGAATGTCAGATTGGTAAGCAAACCAAGATGTCACACAAGAAGCTACAGTATATCACCACCTCTCTGGTACTTGAGCTGATACATGTTGACCTCATGGGACCAATGCAAGTTGAAAGTTTTGGAGGAAAACGATATGTCTTTGTGTGTGTAGATAATTACTCACGATACACCTGGGTTGACTTCCCTCGTGAAAAATCAGACACCTTCTCGATCTTCAAAAATCTGTGCATTCAGGTCCAACGAGAAAAAGGAGAGACAATTGGGAAAATCATCCGCCTTCGAAGTGATCATGGTTGAGAGTTCGAAAATAGCAAGTTTGCAGACTTCTGCAATTCAGAAGGGATAGCTCATGAATTCTCAGCACCAATCACTCCCCAACAAAATGGCATTGTTGAGCGCAAGAACAGAACTCTACAGGAGATGGCTAGAGTTATGATGCTAGCTAAGGACATACCAACTCACTTTTGGGCAGAAGCACTTAACACAGCTTGCCATATCCACAATCGAGTCACTCTCCGACCAGGTATGTCAGTAACTCATTATGAAATATGGAGGGGGAGAAAGCCAAATGTTAAGTACTTCCATATTTTTGGCTCCACTTGTTATATATTGGTTGATAGAGAGCCTCGTCGAAAGCTTGACCCAAAAAGCGATGAAGGCATCTTCCTTGGCTATTCAAGGAATAGTCGCGCATACCGAGTCTTCAACAAACGAACCAAAACCATGATGGAATCAATCAATGTTGTTGTTGATGATGATTGCGAAGATGCCTCAGAAGATGCGACGGACGAAGACGGAGCCTATCCTCCCAGCAATGTCAGAAAGAATGTCATTACTGAGGTCAGAGAAGATGCCAGCAGCAAACCAGAAAATGATGATGCTGGTCCAAATATCGATCATAACGAAGTAATTCCTGAAACCAGCAACAAGAATCCCTCACGAAGAGTCCAGACTAATCATCTTATCTCTGGAGTAATTGGAAACCTGAATGAAGGCATACGGACTCGGTCAAAAGCTCCTGAAGACTACAACGAGATGATCGGCAATATTTGCTTCGTTTCAAAGACAGAACCCAAAAACATCAATGAAGTCATCAATGATGAGTATTGGGTCAATGCTATGCAAGAAGAGCTGATTCAATTTGAGAAAAATCAGGTATGGGAATTGGTGCCCAAACCAAGTGAAGGAAACATCATAGGCACTAAATGGATCTTCAAGAACAAAACCGATGAGCTTGGCAACATCACTCGCAACAAAGCCAGGTTATTTGCTCAAGGGTATACTCAAATTGAGGGTGTCGACTTCGATGAGACCTTTGCTCCTGTGGCAAGACTTGAAGCAATCCGTCTCCTGCTAGGGATATCATGCCATCTACAGATAAAGCTCTACCAGATGGATGTCAAAAGTGCGTTTCTGAATGGGGACCTCAATGAAGAAGTATATGTGTCACAACCCAAAGGATTTGTTGACCTGCACTATCCTGATCATGTGTATAAACTCAAGAAAGCTCTTTATGGGTTGAAATAAGCACCAAGGGCTTGGTATGAAAGGCTCACAAAATTCCTCATCCGAAGCGGCTACACTAGAGGGGGAGTCGACAAGACCCTATTTGTGAAGAATGAAGACGGGAATTTAATGATAGCTCAAATCTATGTCGATGACATTGTTTTTGGAGGGATGTCAAGCAAGATGGTAGAGATATTTATTCAACAGATGCAATCAGAATTCGAGATGAGCATGGTGGGAGAGCTTACTTATTTTCTAGGCTTCCAAATCAAACAACAAAAGGATAGCATCTTCGTATCTCAGAGCAAATATGCGAAGAATATTGTCAAAAAGTTTGGGCTAGAGAAAGCCTCACATAAAAGGACACCAACAGCTACACATGTCAAGCTAACTAAAGATGATCCAGGAGAAGCTGTCGACCAACACTTATACAGAAGCATCATCGGTAGTCTTCTCTACCTTACTGCAAGTCGACCAGATATTGCCTACTCTGTAGAAGTATGTGCAAGATATCAAGCTAATCCTAAGGTTAGTCATCTCTCCCAAGCCAAAAGAATTATTAGATATATCTCTGGAACTACAGACTTGGGTTTGTTATACTCATTCGACACATCCTCTACCTTGGTGGGGTATTGTGATGCCGATTGGGCTGGAAACACATCGGATAGGAAAAGCACATCTGGAGGATGCTTCTTCCTTGGCAACAACCTCATATCATGGTTTAGTAAGAAGCAAAACTGTGTTGCACTTTCCACTGCCGAATCGGAGTATATTGCTGCTGGGAGTAGCTGCACACAACTACTATGGATGAAGCAGATGTTAGTCGAATACAATGTCAGACAGGATGCCATGACTTTATCTTGTGATAATGTCAGTGCCATCAACATCTCCAAAAATCCTGTCCAACACAGTAAGACCAAACACATTGATATTAGACACCACTTCATTCGAGAATTGGTCGAAGATAAGAAGATCATCCTAGAGCACATTCCTACAGAGAAGCAACTTGCTGATATTTTCACAAAGGCATTAGATGCAAGCAGATTCGAGGATCTCATATCATCACTCGGTCTGTGCACCATCAGTGAACAATAAGAAGTTGTAGAAACGGTTGAGAGGAGTTAGTTGGTGCCTCTTCATGAACCGGTCTAAAAATCCAACGAATGTCATTGGGCCAAGCATATCAAAAGCCCATATAAAAGAAAAGGAAAGATACGCTCAGACGCTAAAGAGATTTGAATCGTTTTTCAAAACCTAATCTGCCCCTTTCTGTGTTTGCTCTCATCTCCTTCGCCATTCACTCTCTGCGAATCTCACAAACAACAATGGTGAAAACTCGGAGCACAGTAGCCCCAAAGAAAGCCTCCGAATCAAAGAAAGCTGAAGCAAAAGGATCCAGGAGCAGCAAAGCGGAAACGAACAAGCATGGAGTTCGAATTAAAGGGGCCAAAAACCCTGAAGAAGTCAGAAGAAATTCCCAAGGATGCTTCACCGGAGAAAGCCCCAATGCCAGTTTTTACTCGAGTTCCCAAAAAGTCTCGGACCGGAAGCTCTGCATTCTCCATGTCTGACCTAACTGGGCCAGAGAGGGAGAATGATCTTGGCCAGGAAAATCGAGGAGCCTCCATGCAAATCGTCGCAGTTCCAACACCAACAAACATCCCAGGTAACGATTTCTCTATCGATACTTCTAGGAACAGTGATTTGTTGGAACGCATTGTGACTCCGGTCAGTCATGGGTTGGAACGCATTGCGGAAGGAGAAGGAGGAGAAGAAGAAGGAACATATGTCATACCGAAAGCCACTGAAAAAGTTGTAGAAGAGGAAGAAATCGCTGACTCGGAAGAAGCCGAGGAAGAAGAAGAGAATGAAGAAACCAGAAACGGAGAGACCGATCTGGAAGAAGCTGAGAAGAACAAGGATGCCACCACCAACAACACAGAAGAAAACCGTCTAGATGCCAGAGAAGATGTCACGGAAGAAGCTGCTGAGACGGCACACACAGTGCTATCGTCCCTGGAGAAAAAGGTTCTAGAAGAAACTGAAAGTTTGGCTGTCATGGTTGGAAAACTAAAAGAAAAAAGGCAAAGAAAGGAGGTTAAGGATGCTGGAGGTCCCAGCAACAAAAAGAAAAGGCTGTATGTCAAAGAAAAAGGGAAGAAAGTGATCTCGACAAGGAGTTTGATAGATGAAACAACTGATGATGACGTAGAAGAGGTTCCTGCTGAGAAAGGAAAGACGAAGAAGGCCCTGAAAACGGCAATGTTTGAAAGAAGAAGAGGTTCCTGCTGAGTGTCACTTACGACAATGTGTCGTTTCACTCAGCAGACAGTGCAAAGAGGTGGGAGTTTGTGTTTCAAGGAACGGCGTACCCAGAGAAGACACTGTCGTCGGAGCTGCTTGGACTAGAGGCCATTGTACAGCTCCTGGAGAAGGCAGAATTAATGAGAACCGTCTCAAACATTGGTAACCACTATCCCCTCTTGGTTAAGGAGTTTATTGCCAATTTTCCTACCACGTTTGGTACCCCAGATGCTCCAGAGTTTGATAAGGTATATGTCAAAGGCATTCGCTTTGACATCTCCTCTGACATTATCAATGACTTTCTGGGAAGGAAGAAGGTTCGATCTATGCCACCACCCGACCTCAACAAAGTCCTCCGTGAGATTACCGGAGATAAAGGCAGAACATGGCCGACCAAAGGTACTGTGGCAGCATCAGATCTCACTTCCAAATACTCCATTCTCTTCCGGATTGGAGTGGCAAATTGGGCTCCCTCGACCCACGCATCATCCATCAAACCTGAGCTGGCAATACTGATCTACCAAATAGGTACTGGATCTAAACTTGACTTTGGGCAATTTGTGATTGATCATCTTATTCGCCATGCTAGATCACTTGCTGTGAAAATTCCCATTGCCTTTCCATCCCTTATCTCTGAACTGCTTGTACATCAACACCCCGGAGTGTTGAAAACATCGGATAAGGTGGGCAAAAGAGGAGGACTGATTGTGGTGAGCCACAAGTTGTTTGAGGGGAAGCATGCTCCTGATTTTTTCAGGCCAGAAGCCAAGGAAAAGACCAGTCGAGCCACAAGTGCCGTCCCTCCAACCAGGACCACCAGCAGGGATGCAGTTATGCTTGAGCAAGAGATTACTGTGCTTGACGAGAACATTGTAAATTTGAAGACAGCCCTGAAGCATCTCTCCCAGCGCCGATCACATTGCGCCAACCTGCTGAAATCCATGACTCCTCCGGGCTCTGAAGATGATGACACAACCTCTCTGCCTAATGATCCATAAGAAGCTACCCAAGAAGCCTCCGCTGAAGATACTGAAGAAGAGACTGCAAGTTCCAGCAGCAGCTCTATTTGATTTCATAAACTTTCTGATTCTCGAACAACTGAACAATTTAAGTTTGTAATTTTTGTTGAACTCTCTGTTTCACGCTTACTCTCGACTGCTAATTGGGAGTAAGTGTGAGTTATGTTTGGGTTTATTTTCTTATTTCCCGGATATGTTACAATATTTGTTTAAGTTTTGGCTCTTTTTGAGCCAGCAAGGGGGAGTAAGTTTAAGGTAGATATACGCGCGCGATCACGATGAGACAATGAAGAAAGATAGAGACGGCGCGAAGACACAAAACCGCGATGATACGCGCGACACTGCCGATCGACGAGACGACAAATGCGATGCAGAATGCGACGCAAAATACGATGAAGAATGCTGTCCTTAAAAATAGCCAAAGGGGGAGATTGTAGTTACGACGGTTTTAGAGATTGGCTGATTTTTAAAGGAACTGAAGAACATGTTACAAAGAATGTCGAAGCATCTTCTACGACATCTTGTGTAACATTGTTGACGGCGTCTCGGCAAACATCCTGATCGACAGAAATCAGGAAAGTGCAGTTTCGGCAGAAAATCAAGAAGACGATTAGGAAAGTGCAGGACGACTCCTAATCTGAAAAGAAGAAAGACGGCGATTAAGAGAAAACCCTTTAGGGTTAGTACTCATCCACGATTGCTATAAAAGCTTAGGCTACCCCCTTAGCAATTGTGTGGTTCTTTATTTGATTCCTAGCAACAATTTGCAAGGTTCTTAGACGTGAAGGTTTGCGGGCTGAGAAATTGTAGATTGAGCTTAGGATATTGTGTATCACATAACTATAGATAGTTAGGTGATTGAGGGTTTACTAAAGTCGTGAGTGAAGACTGCACGCAACCACCAAGCTTGAAGAAGACTTGAAGATGACAGAGCAAGGCGATTGCTCGAAGAGTGGAATCAAGACGTTCTTGGATTCAGCGGGAGACCCTGAGATAGATTGCACTGTAAGACGTAGCATAAAGTATAGATCTAGGGGTGATCACAGGTACTTGTATGTTCTGACGGATTACTGATAAGTGAAATCTTTCCACTAGGCTGAGAGCCCCCAGACGTAGGTGACGTTGCACCGAACTGGGTAAACAATCTGCTGTGTTATTACTTATAGCTTTATATTTACTGTCCTGCATTATCTACGCGAGAAGTCAGACACAACGTTATAGCATCCTGCATAACATTGTGTGTGGCATCTTGCACGACAAGTTGATCAGAATTTCACAGCATACTTCCCAAGTATTTCATTTTGAGCTCATAGCAATTGCATCGTCTCATTCATTATTTCTTGAGAATCATCATATCGACTCACTTTGTTTCCATCATAAGCGTGGGAGAAGTGATAATCTAGGTAGGATGATGTGAGATTTTGGTAAGAGTCGTAGTCTGGATAGTTTTGAAGTGACCTATCTTGGTAGGATGGTGAAGGATCATGATATGATTGGTAGTCATGTGGTGGTTGTCTTTCGTTTAAGTACTGGTAGAGGGGCTCATCCCGATAGGAATAATATCCACTACATTGGCCTTGATATCCTTGCTTTGGAGCATAATACTCCTGCTCCCCTCTGTTTCCATCATGACGTTCATACGAGGTGGATTGCTCTTGAGGAGCCCACTCGAAATCTGGTTGGCATGTCCTCTCTTGATAATACTCACATCCTCTCCAATCTTGCTCCATTGAATTTGACCTCTTTCTTGCCTTCTTAAATTATTCTTCACAAAAATAAGTCACTAGGCAACAGAACAAAGAGAGTTAGGGCATCAAAACACACAATGAGCAAGAGATCAAGAAAATAAAAAAAATAAAAATTCATAGCAAAAATAAAATTAAATTAACCGTTGGTCCCCGGCAACGACGCCAAAAACTTGTTGGGCCCGTAGACAGTTGTCCACAAGCACCCGATAACGCGCAAGTGCACGCGGTCGTTACAAGTAATAAATCCTGGTAAGCACATGGTCGAATCCACAAGGACCAATAAGGGTTAATTCAATTTAATTAATACTATCAAGTGTAACTTAAAGTACTCAATTTATAAATCGATTTTGAGATATGTAAAGTAAAAACGATTGGAGGAGACTATTCAGTAGAGAAAATCATGGATGCTAGGCTATTTATTTAAATTACAATGAAATAAATGAATAAGTTCTGATAAATTATGCAAGTAATGTGAACCCTAAGCAACAATCATATTAACACCTCCTCTCGTTTTGGTGTTAGCCTAGACACAAAGTGTTCATCATCCCTCTTTGGTAGATAACAACCATGAGTCTGCAATAAGTACAACAATAATGGGGTAGGGGTTTCGAAGAGTTGAACCCCTTTGAATCTAAGTTTTTCCGTCACCCACCGGCCCTCTCAGACACGACAACGCGACTCTCACAGATAATATTTATTCGTCAAAAAATATTATAAGCCTTAAGCACTCAGAATCAATCACATATGCATAAAATAATTCAGCTCATACTCATAAATTCATCATAATAAACAGTTACGACCTACCATCCATGATCAAGGGTATTTAGCCCATGAACATGGTACTAGAACCAAAATCCATAAAAATAAATAAACAATTCGAGTTTAAGAAATAAGAACGAAGAACCCTAAAACCCAAAAGGTTGAAGAACATGAATCGTTGAATCCCTTTCGATTGTTGTTGTGTAGCTTGCTTGATCTTAGCACTTGAATTGCCCTTGAATCAGATTCGAGCTCCTCTCAAAGTCCCCAATCCTCTCCTTGGTTGATATGGTGTTCTACTCTCTACTCTCCCAAACCGTGGTAGCTGGATCAGTTCAATTGTGGTGTGAAGACTCAAAATTCCGGCCCCCTTCCTTTAGAATTCTTGTTTGTCTTATATATTTTTTTTGTGCGTCTGGGAGGTGTAACGATCATAACATAATCGTTGCATCATCTTTACAAGTCTCTGTCTTCGAATTTCCTTCAAATTGATATATTATGCGCCCAAATCGGAGTTCAGATGAGAACTCTACACCACCCGAAAGTATCAGACAATTTTTGCCCTCTTCTAGACCTCTAATAAAAAAACTTTCCTCACGAGAATTGTAGATATTTTCATCCTCTTTAATTTAGATATAACATTTGCTCGATTTGGATTTTGAATTTTGAATTTATAGCACTTTCAAGTCAGCTGGTCTGCAATCCCGATATCTGTTTTAGTGCTGCCTTTCAGTGCTGTTTTAAGCTTCTTCCCATGAAATTTAGAGAAAACTTCCATCTAGAGAGTTGTAGATCGCCAAGTTATCTTCGATTTGATCCAACTTTGGATCATCTCGGATTAAATATGAGAAATTTGTACTCTCTGAAAGATTCTGCTGCGATTTTGGTTCGGTTTTGACCCTTTTCACATATATTCTGCACATTCACACCAAACATACCCGAAGGCGTAAAAGTGGAATAAAGATCAATAATTTAACACATCGAGGGTGAAATAACACCTAGAATGTGGGTAATAGATATCATAAACTTACATTTGATGTGACCGCATCAACACCCCACACTAAGCATTTTCTTGCCCTCAAGAAATACAATTATACAACAGTTGTCGTTTTAAACCCCGAGGTTCACCCCGATAGGGGGAGTTCGACATCTCCCGAGGGTTCTGAGGTCCAACCTGCAATCCCATGAAATGCTTACCCTCATGACCGTCTTCAAACTCTTTTATTTATTGCCAAACAATCAATTCACAATTAAGCTCAAATTATTGACTTCTGACAAATCACAAACCTACCCTTCCACCAATCAAACACACACAAAGTGCTTAACCAATTAATATGACTATCAGGTATGTCAGTTATGGTCTTTTTCTCACACTTTCAAAAATTTAAACAAAGGGTAAACTAGTCACACATTAGGTTTTTGTGATGCTCGTGTAAAAAGCGATGTGAACTCGGGGCAGCATATCTGAATTGATGCCACGAGACCGCTATTTTTGGAGTGAGCTTCCTTATTGTTTTTCACTCAACTTTTCTTTATTTTCCCTCCCCTTTTCAAGGTTTGGGTATTCACCATGATTGTAGAGGCTCTTCTTCTTCAACTGATTTTGCTCCTTTGTATTTGATTTCACTTGTGTTTCTTCAGAGACTCTTCTTTGCTTTGCGTTTTTTGCGTTCCTCTGACACTTTAGTTGGAGACGATGTGTACATAGTTCACTCAAGATTTCCCATCCATACATTAAATTCGATCATCCTGAAGTCTCGCCTTTTAACCCGGACATTTCTGAGTTTGGGGATCGAGATATGCACTCGCTCTCTGCTTTTCTCACGCTCACTTCCCTTGCTCTTAATTTTTCTGAACTCCGGTCTCTGCTTTTCTGGCACCACCAACTCAGATACACCCCTTCCGGATTCCAAATGCCATATACATATGAAACCTTTGAAATCCAAATGTGTTTATTGATGTACTCTTTTGCTATCATAGGAAAGAGAGTATTTGATTGGATTTACATTGTTTTTGATAGGGGAAAGGGGTGACTCTTGAGCCCCTAAATTTCATGCAAGCACATTGCATATTTTATTTTTACTTTTACAACGGGGGACCGTGCACATCCTTAGTGTGGGGTGTAGCATTGCGTTGCATGCTAATTTTAGGGCTCTTTTGCCTGAGCTTGTCGATTGGCCGCCTCAAAGGCTTAAGTAGTTTATATGTCATTCAATTGCCCTTGAGATTTATTGTGTGCTGAAATTTCCCAAATATACCCTTTGGAGTGTGCTTGTTTGGTGGAAGTGTTTAATTGGTTAGTATTGAGGTAAGGTTGACTAGTGAAAGTCAAGTACCATACTTTCAATTATTTTTCAAGGGGTCACAAAATCATATGCCAGAGATCATTTTTTTTTAACTTGGCACACACACACGTGAATTCGGAAGGGGTGTATCTAAGTTGGTGGTGTCGGAAAAGCAGAGACCGAAGTTCAGAAAAATAAAGACCAAGGGAAGTGAGCGTGAGAAAAGCAGAGAGCGAGTGCATATCTCGATCCACAAACTCAGAAATGTCCGGGGTAACAGGCGAGACTTCAGGATGAGCGAATTTAATGTATGGATGGGAAATCTTGAGTGAACTATGTATACATCGTCTCCAACTAAAGTGTCAGAGGAACGAAAATAACGTAACGCAAAGAAGAGTCTCCGAAGAAACATAAGTGAAATCAAATACAAAGGAGCAAAATCAATTGAAGAAGAAGCGCCTCTACAATAATGGTAAATGCCCAAACCTTGAAAAGGGGAGGGAAAATATAAAAAAAAAAAACTTGAGTGAAAAGCAATAAGGAAGCTCACTCAAAAAATAGCGGTTTCGTGGCATCAATTCAGATATGCTACCCTGAGTTCACATCGCTTTTTACACGAGCATCACAAAAACCTAATGTGTGACTAGTTTACCCTTTGTTTAAATTTTTGAAAGTGTGAGAAAAAGAACATAACTGACATACCTGATACTCATATTAATTAGTTAGGTACTTGTGTGTGTTTGATTGGTGGAAGGGTAGGTTTGTGATTTATCAGCAGAGCTCAATTGTGAACTGATTGTTTGGCTATAAATAAAAGAGTTTGAAGACGGCTATGAGGGTAAGCATTTCATGGGATTGTGGGTTGGACCTCAGAACCCTCGGGAGATAACGAACTCCCCCTATCAGGGTGAACCTCGGGGTTTAAAACGACAACTATTGTATAATTGTATTTCTCGAGGGCGAAAAAATGCTTAATGTGGGGTGTTGATGCGGTCGCATCAAATGTAAGTTTATGATATCTATTACCCACATTCTAGGTGTTATTTCACCCTCAATATTTTAAATTATTGATCTTTATGCCACTTTTACGCCTTCGGGTATGTTTGGTGTGAATGTGCAGAATACATGAGAAAAGAGTCAAAACCGAGCCAAAATCGCAGCAGAATCTTTCAGAGAGCACAAATTCCTCATATTTAATCCGAGGTGACCCAAAGTTAGATCAAATCAAAGATAACTCGGTGATCTACAACTCTATAGAAGGAAGTTTTCTCTAAATTTCATGGGAAGAAGCTCAAAACAGCACTGAAAGACAGCACTAAAACAGATATCGGGATTGCAGACCAGCTGACTTGAAAGTGCTATAACTTCCATATCCAAAACCCAAATTGAGCACAAGTTATATCTAAATTGAAGAGGATTAAAAGATCTACCATTCTCGGGAAGGAAGTTTTTTCATTAGACGTCTGGAAGAGGGAGAAAATTGTCTGATACTTTCGGGTGGTGTAGAGTTCTCATCCGAACTCCGATTTGGGCCCATAATATATCAATTCGAATGAAATTCGAAGACAGAGACTTGTAACGATGATGCAACGGAGATTTAAGAATGATGTAACGATCGTTACGCCTCCCAGACGCAGAAAAAAATATATAAGCCAAACACGAATTCTGAAGGAAGGGGGGCAAAAATTGGAGTTTTCACGCGACAATTGAACTGAGCCAGCCACCACGCTTTGGGAGAGCAGAGAGTAGAACACCATATCAACCAAGGAGTGGATTGGGGACTTCGAGAGGAGCTCGAATCCGATTCAAGGGTGATTCAAGTGTTAAGATCAAGCAAGCTACACATCAACAATCGAGAGGGATTCAACGATTCATGTTCTTCAACCTTTTGGGTTTTAGGGTTCTTCGTTCTTATTCCTTAAACTCGAATTGTGTATTTATCTTTATGGATTTTGGTTATACCACCATGATCATGGGCTAAATACCCGTGATCATGGATGCTATGTCTTGAATTGAATTATGATGGTTTTATAATTATGCATTGAATTATTTATGCATGCTTTTGGGTGAATTAAAGTACTCAATGCTAGTTATTGGTATTGACGAATATTGATTGCTTGTTTGAGTCACATTGTCGTGTTTGAGAAGGCCGGTGGGTGATAGGCATGCTTTAATTTGCCGGGGTTCAACTCTTCGGAACCCCGATTCCATTATTGTTGTGCTAATGCAAACTCGTGGCGTCTATCTACCCGAGAGGGATGATGAACTTCTCGAGTCTAGACTAACACTAATACCGAGAGGTGGTGTCATTATAATTGTTTGCATAGGATTCAAGTGTGTGCATGAGAATTCATTTCGAAAATGTGACATGATTATGATTCATTGGCCTAGCATCCATGGTTTTCTCTACTGAATAGTCTCTCCCAAGCGTTTCTATTATATAAATTATCAAACCTTTTTATAAATTGCATATTTTAAATTACACTTAGTAGCATTAGTTAATTTGAATTAACCCTTATTGATCCTTGTGGATTCGACCCTGTGCTTACCAGGAATTATTACTTGTAACGACCGCGTGCACTTGCGCGTTATCGGGTGCATGTGGACAACTTTCTACGGGCCCAACAGCCGTGTTGAGTGCCTCTCCCCAAAAGCGTGTAGGGATGTCTTTGGCTAACATCATGATTCTTGCCATTTCTTGTAGTGTTCGGTTCTTTCTTTCAATAATCTCATTCTGTTGAGGGGTAATGGGAGCAGAGAATTCATGGGCAATTCCTTCAGCATCACAGAAGTTTGCAAAGCTTATGTTCTCAAATTCTCGTCCATGATCACTTTTGAGTCTCACAATTTTGACAATGTTTTCTCCCTTCTCTCTTTTAACTCTTCGACATAGGGATTCGAAAATAGAGAACGTATCTGACTTTTCTCGAATAAACTCAACCCAGGTGTACCTTGAGAAGTCGTCCACACATATAAATATATATTTCTTACCTCCAAGGATTTAAACTTGCATAGGTCCCATGAGATGTACATGTAGGAGTTCTAGGACTCGAGAAGTGGTAAGATGTTGCACCTTCTTGTGTGACGTTTTGACTTGTTTCCCTATCTGACATTCTCCGCAGATTTTTCCTTCAATGATCTTTAAATCTAGAACTCTGTTGATGGCTTTTTCAGATAGAATCTTCTGCATGCTCCTTAGATTTATATGTCCAAGCTTTTGGTGCCAGAGCTTGGTTTCTTGTGTTTTGGATATAAGGCATTGAGTAGATAAAGGAGCTGATGTTGGAGACCATAGATAGTAGTTGTCTTGTGACCTAAGTTCAGTCATCAGTTCCTCTAGTTGATTACTGTACATTTGTTGCGAGTAAATTTGACTTTGAGGTCTAGATCGCAGAGTTGACTGATGCTTATCAAATTGGCAGTAAGCCCTTCTACTAGTAAGGCTTCCTTTAGGCAGTGTGAGTTCGGTAGGTTGAGCTTCCCTTTTCCTAGTACCCTGGCTTTCACTCCATCTCCAAAGGTAACAAATCAGTTTGAGCATGGTGTCAGAGTAGTAAGGAATGTACTATTACCAGTCATATGCCGAGATGAGTCACTGTCAAAGTACCAATCATTACTGATAGAGGCTTTTAGTGAGGTGTAAGCAACGTTAGCCCTATAATGTACTTCCTTTACCCTCCATTATTTTTGTATTTTGGGTTGGAGATGTACCTTTTTCTCCCTCCATAATTGTTGATTTTGAGCTTTACCAGTCCTACGTTTAACGGGACTTTTTCCATAGAGGTGATAGCATAATGGTCGAATGTGACCTCTTTGTCCACAGTGATGACATGTCCAATTATGTTTTCTTTTCTTTAGAATGCCATGATGGTGTTCCTTCCGAGGCAGAGTTCTACCGGATGTCTGTGACATCTGTTGGGACATGTGATTGGTAGTTCTTTGAGGAACGAAAGTGGTCTTTGATGTTGGAGCTCCTGTGGAGTAACCAAGTCCTTAAGGTTGTTTGCTGATTTTCCAACGGATAAGATTTGGTCCAAGGTGTCAGTGCTTGGATTCATCATCTTGATGGACTTGGTCATGAGCTCTAGTTCTCCCTTTAGATGAGTTATTTCCTTCTTTAGATCAATGACGGCTTCAAGAAGTCTAGTCTTGTCTTCGTTGAGAGAGAGTGACATCATTCTGTTGCTCAATAACTTGAGTCTTCAAGCCACTTGACATACCAATCTTTATATGCGTTGTTGAGTCTCATCTGATAACTCGTCATCCGAGGTAGATTTCTTCATGGTTTCGGTGGATGCGGAGGCAGTGAATGCTATATGGTTGCTTATTAGTTTTGTGTCACTTTCTTTTTCTTCTTCATCCGAAAAGGATGCAATGTATCCCTTCTTTTGTTTCTTCATGAAGTTAGGACATTCTCTCTGCACATGCCCATAGGATTCGCATTCGAAATACTGAATCCCTCTTTCTGCTTTTTCGCCTCGTCTGCCTTCTTTGTTCTCACCCTTCTGAAACTTTAGCTGTGGTTTGTCTCTAACATCTTATGAGACATTCTTTCCAATCATCTGGTTGAACCTTTTCATGACTCCATTATAGTTCTTAGCGAGCATAGCAATGGTGTCGTCAATATCGTTGTCAGGTTCTGAAAGTACTTGATCCTTCTGGGGATAAGTGGAACTTTTGAAGACTACGCCTTTATGCTTTTTCTCCATGGTTGGTAGGGAGAGCTCGTAGTTCATAAGGGATCCCATGAGCTTATCGAATTTCAGAATTTTTAGATCATGACATTCTTCTATGGCAGTGATCTTCATCTTGGATCTAAAGTTTAGAGCCCTAAGAGTTTTTCTGACTAAATCTTCATCAGTCATTGGTTTTCCCAATGAGTATGACTCGTTGGCTAGATCCCTGATCCGCACATTGAACTCGGCTATGATCTCGTCTTCTTTCATAGGGAGAGCTTCAAAATTAGTGGTGAGATATTGTAGTTTCTGCTCTCGGACTTTGGAGGTTCCTTCATAGGCAGTGGCAAGAGTATCCCAGGCTATCTTGGCACTAGTACACGTGTGGATAAGCCTAAAGACATTCTTGTATACTCCATTAAATATAGCATTGAGAGATTTAGAGTTACCTAGGGCTGCTTCATCTTCTTCGTTGCTCCAATCTTTCTCAAGTTTTAGATCGGTTTGATTTCCTTGAGCATTAGCATAATGAGGTTCTTTCCAACCATTGACAATAGCCTTCCAGGTCTTGCTATCGAGAGATTTCATGAAGGCACACATTCGTACTTTCCAATAACCATAGTTAGTTCCATCGAGCACTCGTGGTCGATTGATCGATCCTCCTTCTTTTTAATCCATATTAGCTACACAGAATCTTTCAAGAAAATCACCTAAGAATTTAAGGTGCCCCCTATGATACCAATTGAAATTTTTTTAAGTAGCAAGGACAAGATGTCGAATCTAATGTTGTAACGTTTGTTTCGACAACTTGCTCAATCACAGTTTACGGACAGTAAATAGTAAAGTAATAAGCAAAAGACACAATATGTTTACCCAGTTCGGTGAATCCGCACCTACGTCTGGGAGCACTCTGCCAATGGAAAGGTTTTCACTATTCGGTATTCAATAGTACAACTTCAAGCATCAACTAGCTATCACACAAGCTATTGTCCTAAGCTACTAGAGATCTCACCGTGAACAACCTCGACCAGGGACTCTCCCTGTCTTTGAGAATGTCTTAATTCCACCCTTCGAGCAAGCCTATGCTCGGTTGCGTTGTCTTCGACAATCTTCTTCGTGAGTCTTTAATCACGAACAAAACCCAATAGACTACAAACACTCAAATCTCCTCGACTTGATGTATGTAATCGAAAGCGTCCTCTCTAAGAAGATCAGCCTCTCAATCCGCTCGTCTTCCACGGTTAAGAGCTCTGTCAATTTAGCACAGAGAAATGACTGAGTTGCTAAGGGAGTAGTGTTGGTTTTTGGAGCGTTCAAGATGATCAAATAGCGGAAGCAATAACAATACAAACTCCAAAATCTTTCCAAGAACATAAACCATTAAATCTCAAGGCAAAAAATATTCCACAAGAGTTTACCTTTTAGTTTTGTTGAATCAAGAAAGAAGAACAAGATGGTCTTCTTCTCTAGAGCAAGTCCACACCAAGAGGATGATCCTTATGATCCAACACACTGAGCCTACTAGAGCTAGAGTGTGAAGAACAAGAGAGCAAAGGAAGAGGGAAAGGGAGAGTGGCCGGCCAAGTCTTGTGAAGGAAAGAGAGAATGAGTTCTTTTTAATTGTTGTGATATTTATCTACTTCATCATCTAATAAAGTTGATTGATTAAAGTAACAAATGATGAAGGCATGGGTTAAAAGGTAAGTCATCACAATCCCACAAATCTCTCTTCATCATAATCAACAACACCAACTAAGCATGGTGTGTGGCCCCCACACTTGGACCCACCAAGTGGCCGGCCACCTTGTGCTTATTGGGCCTTGTTGGGCCGGCCTTGTGACCTCATGGGTCGAGCCCAATGGGCTCGCCCATGCGGTCGCGTGCCGTGTCCAAAAATTATCCGACCATTTGTCGTCACTTATCAAACAAAGTCTGACGCGATATCGACGACAAACTCGGTTTTCTCGATTCGCTAATCATTCTCACAAAATCGAACTCATGGCCTAAAAACCCTCAGTTTTAGCCATGTCTTGCTCCTCAAGAAACGCCAATGTTTCCTTGTCTCAAGTTATCCATATTGTATGTGTGTGACCCTCTAGACTCATGCCACCGTTGGCATATCGGCGTAAGAGATCTCTCTTGCCCGATCCATCATAAGTGGTCTCTAGTAAGACATTATGATTAGCCAAGGTGCATGATGATCGATGATTCGATTTAACCTTGTGTGTACAAGTCACTATTCTATTATTTTTGAACATCCTGATTGATCACAAGGCATAGAGTCGTCATCCTTGTTTAACCAATTATCGTTACTTGATATGCGAGACGATTAAGAACTGATAACTCGTATCACTGGCATGGCCATGCACTTCCTCTCAGTCACTCTCGATCAAGCGGCCTAAACGGATATCTTTCCCATACCGTAGTACGAGGGATAAATCCCTTAGGTGTCTTTCGTGTCACTCATGCAATCTGTTCCGCCACCCAATCATGCCCGTTGTTGCAATCCTGTTACGGAAAGCGTTAGGCGCAAGTCAAAGTCGTACGTCAACCGCATAGCGATCACAAAGACTCATTGGTCTAAGGATATTGTGACAAGCTATCGCATTTGAATATGTTCATGGCTTAATCTATGAAACACTATTCAAAGCGGGTCGTCTGATACCAATCACCTCAAGATATCTATGATATGATTCTGGGATCCCACATCCCTATGATAAGCAGAACTACATCATTGAGAACCATCCTCATATTGGTCGCTTCAATTGAAGCATATATTGAACAGGGACTTGTTAAGTGTGATCTGATAGCATTTGTGCCCTAGTCCAATTGCTATTAGCCTGTAAATGTCTATGTACAATATCATCGTTTGTAATATATATATAAAACGGCTTTGTATTACTTATGTGTTGAAGTAATATGTTAAGCATGATCTGATTTATGACCACTAAAGTAGTAGAACCATAAATCTGTACGGATCACACTTAACGAGTCCCTGGTCAACCTATGCTTCCTTAAAGCGACCAGTATGAGGATGGTTCTTAATGACGTAGTTCTACTTGTCATAGGGATGTGGGATCCTGGAATCATATCATAGATATCATGAGGTGATTGATATCGGACGACCCGCTTTGAATAGTGTTTTCATAGATTAAGCCATGAACATATTCAAATGCGATAGCTTGTCACGACATCCTTAGACCAAGGAGTCTTTGTGATCACTATGCAATGAACGTACGGCTTTAACTTGCGCCAAACGCTTTCTGTGAAAGGATTGCTATAAAGGGCATGATTGGGTGGCGGAACGGGTTGCATGAGTGACACGAAAGACGGCTAAGGGATTTATCCCTCATACTACGGTATGGGAAAGATATCCGTTAAAGGGCCTCTTGATGGAGACTGACTGAGAGTAAAAGCATGGCCATGCAAATGATACGGGTTATCAGTTCTCAGCCATCTCGCATATCAAGTAACAATGATTGATTAAACAAGGGTGACGACTCTATGCCTTGTGATCGATCGGGATATCTAGAGATAATAGGATGGTGACTTGTACGCACAAGGTTAAGTCGAATCATCGATCGTCATGCACCTTGGGTAATCATAATGTTTTACTAGAGACCACTTATGATGGATCGGGCAAAAGAGATCTTTTGCGCCGATCTGCCAACGGTGGCATGAGCCTAGAGGGTCACACACTTTCAAGACGGATAACTTGAGACAAGGAAACATTGACGTTTCTTGAGGAGCAATACATGGACAAAACTAGAGGTTTTGTGCCATAGGTTCGGTTTGAGAGAATAATTAGCGAATCGAGAAAACTGAGTTTTCTTGTCGATATCGCGTCGGACTTTGTTTGATAAGCGACGACAAAAGGGTCGGGCGACTTTTGGACACGGCATGAGACAACACGGGAGGGCCCATTGGGCTCGGCCCATGAAGCCTCATGGCCGGCCCAATAAGGGCCCAACAAGACCTCTTGGCCGGCCCACATGGTGGGTCCATGTGTGGGGGCCACACAACACTATGCTTAGTTGGTGATTGTGGATTAAGAGGTGAGTGATTTAAGGGGTATGGGTTAAAGCACCTTTAAGCCCATACCAATCACTTTTAACCCATACTTGTGAGTTGGATGATGAATTCAAATACTAGACATTAATTCATTAATCAAAATATCACAAAAACTCACACTCTCTCTCTCTCTTCTAGCTTGGCCGGCCACCCCTCATCCTCCTCTTGTTCTTGCTCTCTTGTTCTTCATTTAATTGTTCTAGTAGGCAATTAAGTGAGGGATCATCAAGATCATCCCCTTGGTGTGGACTTAATTTAGAGAAGAAGATCCGAACGTTCTTCTTTATCGATTCATACAAGACTTAAAGGTAAATATCTTGTGGAATAGATTTTGCTTTGGGATTTAATGGTTTATGTTCTTGGACAAGGTTTGGAGTAGATTTTCTTATATTGCTTCCGCTATCTCGACGATCTAGAACGCTCCAAAACCCTACAGTGGTATCAGAACGTGGTTACCCTCTTAATCTTTGTCTTGTTGAATTTATTTCGGTTTTGTGATTATTTGCATGCCAAATTGTTGATAACATGATTTTAATGCTTTTTGGGATATTTGCATGAAATATGTTATTTTTGAAAATATATTGAATTTGGAATTTTTCGGAAATTATTGGATTTGTCGGGTCCGAGAAGAGACTCTCGGGGAGCCGGATCGGAGGTACCGGAGGCCGGTGAGGCCGGCGGTGACCGGGCCCGTCCCCACTCTTGGCCGAGGCCGAGAGTGGCGGCAAGCCGGGTTTGGGCCTTCCAAGGCCCAAACCGGGCCGTGCATAGTTGGGCTCGGCCCAATGGGCCCTCGGCCCATTGGCTTGGCCCGACTTGGTTCGTGTGTGGTGTTTGATCCATGTCACGAGCCCGCGATTCAATATTTCGAAAACTTTCAAAATTTAATCGGTTTCGATAAACCGTTTTTCGAAAAGGTCTAGTTTCGATAAACCCGACCAAGCAACTTGGCAAAATTAAAACCGGAATTATTGCATATTATTTGATAACATGTTGGATGATGTGATGAAATGTATGATGCATTAGTAGCCCATTAGATTTTATCGCTTTCACGGTTTGCATACCGTTAGTGTTAGCGTGTAATTATTCTTTTATTCGAGCCCATAAAGTGTAATTATTTTTTATCCGGTCTACGAACCGAGTATTAATTGTAATTATTACTCAAAGACGAGAAGGATGGAAAATCGAGCACAATGATGGTCTTGGAGGAAGTCCAAGAGCTAGTGGAAGCCCGAATGAGAAAGACGAGAAGATGTGATGACTCGTAGAATCCTAAGATTAGGATGGGCTATAAAATGCATATTTAACGCTTTATGAATGCTTGCTTGAATTATTTAATTAATAACATGCTTGCATGATTAGCTTATAAGTTTATAAGCCATCACCTCACATGCAAAGATTAAAATTGACTTTAATTGTTTGCATGTTTAAAGCGTTGTGAACTATCATCGCACGGGTTGTGATGGATGAGTTCAAATTTGAAACGTGTTTGCAGGGGTTGCAAATGACGGTTTCAAATGAAGATAGTATGTGATACAATTAGAAACGTCACAACACAGGTTGTTGATGACGGATTCGTAATTATGCCAAATACTTTCGAATTATTAAGCACAACCAATTTACAAGCGAATTTGAGTCAAGTGAGATGCCACCCAAATTCACACCCATGTAGAAACATTTTATCGGTGTCGTGCGCCTTAGCGGAGCATCGATCGAATGGGTTCTAGATAGGGAATGGTAAACTTTCTGGGATCTCGTGCGCCTTAGCGGAGCATCTGCACAAAGTTTGCTCGTTAGTGAAGGTTGGTTGACTCGACCACGATTCTTGGCCTGAGGTCGAGCTGGGGCATCGGAAGGGTAAGCCGTGTGTTTTTGCACATACCCTGACTAAGAGTTACATGAGTTGTAATTGGACGGACGTCCTACCTAAATAAGTCAATTGGAGCGGTGCGCCTTAGCGTACTTCAAACGACGAATAAGGGATCTTGGTTTAAGATTCTAAAAACCTTAGAATCTTATGGTTGGTGTTTAATTCGGATCTTCGTAAATTTATTCAACTATTCTGATTAAATTTACTTTCTTTGTGTAGAAATGGCTAGTAATTCAACAAATTCGTCTAATTTGTCGTTGAGGACTATACTCGAAAAGTGTAAACTCAATGGGACAAATTATCTGGACTGGGACAGAAATTTACGACTTGTGTTAAAGTTGGAACGCAGGGAGTACGTCCTTGATAAGGCTATCCCGGTGGACCAGCTGCCAACGCAACGAGGGTCGTTAAGGATGCGTACCAGAAACACCTTAGCGACTCTATCGACGTTGCGTGTGTCATGCTGGGCTGCATGGAGGCGGACCTCCAGAAGCAGTTTATGGAGCTATCCCATGATCCGTTTGCAATGTTTGCACAGATCAAGGATATGTTCGAGGAGAAAGTACGTATTGAAAAATACATTGTTCTCCGAGAACTAATTGCCTGCAAGATGTCAGCAGGCAGCTCCGTAGGTCCACACGTCCTACGTATGAAGGGACATTTTGACCATATGACTAGCATCGGTATGTCTATGGAAAAGGAAATGGCTGCGGATTTTATTCTGCAATCCCTTCCTCATGCATATGGTGGGTTCGTAATGAACTATCACATGCATGATATGGACAAGACCGCGTCGGAGTTGCACAGCATGCTAGTGACTGCCGAGAAGAGCATAAGGGGCAGTTCGCCCAAAAATGTCTTTATGGTCAAGAAGGGACCCAGCTTCAAAGCTGGTGGTGGCAAGGGTAAAGGCCCAAAGCACCTGGTAGGAAAGAACAGACGACCATTTGTTCCTAGACCTTCCATGTCCGTACAAGGCAAAGGGAAGGCAAAGGAGTCGGTCTGCTTCTACTGTCAAAAGCCTGGTCACTGGAAGAAAGACTGTCAGCAGCTGAAGGAGGATCAGAAGAAGGGCGGTGGGGCCGCTACTTCATCAGGTATTCCATTAGAGTTATATCTTTCTACAGTAAATACCTGGGTACTAGATACTGGAGCTGAGTCTCATATCTGTGCTGATGTGCAGGTGTTACACAGTAGAAGAGATATGGGGGAAAGCGAGGTGGACCTAAGAGTTGGGAACAATACCAGAGTTGCCGCAACTGCCGTGGGTTCTGTGAACCTTGCTTTGCCCAGTGGGCTTGTAATTGAACTTAATGATGTATTTTGCGTACCTGCTTTCAGCAGGAATATTATCTCAGTTTCTCTTCTTGAGAAAGAAGGTTATTATTTCAATATTAAAGACGGGTTTTTTAATATTATGCGCAACAACATGATTTATGGCAATGCTCACACTGTTGGAGGTTTATACATATTGAATATGCAAAACCCGAAAGCCAACATGCTCTATAATATAAATGCTAAGAGGTTTAAAGCTAATGATTTAGACCAAACTCTTATCTGGCATTGTCGTCTATGGCACATAAATGAGAGACGCATCTCAGCGCTTCATAAGCGCGGACTTCTAAGTCAATTCGAATTCCAACCGATTGAAAGATGCGAAGCTTGTTTAATGGGCAAGATGACTAAAGCGCCCTTTGCTGGTTTAGGCGAAAGGGCAGGTGATCTATTGGGTCTAATACATTCAGACGTATGTGGACCAATGAGTACACCAGCCAGAGGTGGCTTAGGCTACTTTATCACATTTACTGACGATTTCAGTAGATATGGTTATGTCTATCCCATGAGACATAAGTCCGAAGCTTTTGATAAATTCAAAGAGTTTAGGACTGAAGTAGAAAACCAACTCGGAAAGAGTATCAAGGCACTCCGTTCTGATCGGGGTGGAGAATACTTATCCGAGGAGTTTCTTAGTTATCTTACTGAAGGTGGAATACTATCTCAGTGGACTCCGCCAGGAACACCGCAACTTAATGGTGTGTCCGAGCGGAGGAATCGGACATTGTTGGATATGGTTCGATCGATGTTAAGTCTCACTGATCTCCCGATCTCCTTCTGGGGTTATGCTCTGCAAACGGCCGCATTCATAATAAACAGGGCTCCGTCGAAAGCAGTGGAAGGGACATCATTCGAGAAATGGTACGGGAAGGAACCCGTTTTGTCCTTCCTAAAAATCTGGGGTTGCGAGGCTTATGTAAAACGGTTGCTTGCAACCAAACTCGAACCGAGATCAGATAAATGCACTTTCGTCGGATATCCAAAAGAAACAAAAGGATACTACTTCTACAAACCGAGCGAAAATAAAGTTTTTGTCGCTCGAGGTGGGACATTCTTGGAAAAAGAGTTCATTTCCAAGACAATCAGTGGGAGGGCTGTTCATCTTGATGAAGTTCTAGATGAGATGGTCACTCGGGAACCACTAGACAACCCACTAGAAGAAGTAGAGCCAGAAGTGGTCGTTGAGCAAGAACCAATAGCTACAGTTAATGAGGACGGTCCGAGGCGGTCTGAAAGGATAAGTCATGCACCTGTCAGATACGGTTTCTTAGTAACTGAAGGTGATGGTTTAGTATTAGTGGACAATGATCCAGCTACCTTTCGAGAGGCCTTGGACGGAACCGACTCTGAGAAATGGCTGGAAGCCATGAGGGAAGAAATGCAATCCATTTCAGATAATCAAGTGTGGGACTTGGTGGATCATACCCCTGACGTAAAAGTCATTGGGTGTAAATGGATCTTTAAAATAAAGATTGACATGGACGGCAAACCTCGGACCTATAAAGCAAGACTCATAGCAAAAGGTTATAGGCAAATCCACGGAATTGACTATGAAGAGACCTTTTCTCCAGTAGCTATGGTCAAATCTATCCGCATTCTACTTGCCGTAGCAGCGTATCACAACTATGAGATATGGCAAATGGATGTCAAAATCGCCTTCCTCAACACGGGAGGTTAGCTGAGGACGTTTATATGTCCCAGCCTGAGGGTTTTGAGGATCCAAAGAATAAGGGAAAGATTTGCAAGTTGCTCAAATCAATCTATGGTTTGAAGCAAGCATCTCGGAGTTGGAATCAGCGTTTTGATGAAGTAGTGAAACAGTTTGGCTTCGTCAAAAACGATGATGAACCTTGCGTGTATAAAAAGGCAAATGGGAGCAATATAGTCTTCTTAGTGCTTTATGTTGATGACATACTACTCATTGGAAACGACGTCCCTACCTTGCTCTTAACAAAGACTTGGTTAGGTGAGTGTTTCGCAATGAAGGACTTAGGTGAGGCCTCTTACATCTTGGGGATCAAGATATATAGAGACCGTGCCAAGCGGGTCTTGGGCTTAAGTCAAAGCACCTACATAGACAAAGTGTTGAGACGATTCTCAATGCAAGATTCAAAGAAAGGATTGCTGCCCATGCGTCATGGCCTGAAGCTTAGCAAGAAGCAGTGTGCTGAGACACCTGCAGAGCTAGCAAGAATGAATGAGATCCCATATGCTTCGGCTTTAGGGTCCATAATGTATGCCATGATATGTACGAGACCGGATGTCTCGTTTGCCCTAAGCTGTACCAGTAGACATCAATCAAAACCCGGTGAGGCACATTGGATGGCCGTCAAGGCGATTCTCAAATATTTGAGAAAAACCAAAGACATAAACCAAAGACATAAGGCGATTCTCCGTACAGATTTATGGTTCTACTACTTTAGTGGTCATAAATCAGATCATGCTCAACATATTACTTCAACACATAAGTAATACAAAGTCGTTTTATTTATTACAAACGATGATTAATATACATAGACATTTATAGACTACTAGCAATTGGACTAGGGCACAAAAATGCTATCAAGTAGCGCCTACTTTTATAGCAACCATCATTGCATAATCAGATTCCTATTCCGATCAGAAAATCCCTTGCCGCTTTGCGTATCAGGCAAGTGACAAGTTAGTGTTGCTGCCTTCATTAAATCTTGCTTGCGTGTCTTTCTTCCAAATGGACCTTGCCTAAATTTGTCATGCTTTGACTTCTTTGCGCGCATCTTCTGTGAGTAAAATAGGAAGTCTTCGATGTCTTGCTTATTACTGCGAGTAACATGTCGCACCAACTGTCTTCGCACTAAAAAATATGCCAATACTAAACGTAGGAACAACGCCGATATCTTTTCAGAGTCTGTATCACGGCAGGAAGCTTTCCACAATCTTGACTCAATCAAGACTTACCAAAAGTCTTGTACACAGCTGGATCTTTCCAATCGCAATATGTCTCCTAATTAGGGAAACTTTCCAATGCTGTGATCCACAAATGTCACGCAAGATGTTGAGACTAACTGCTTGACATCTTTCCTAACTAGATGCTCAACATCGTTCGTATTGCCTAAAAATAAAGCCAATAACAAACGTAACAACATTGAGAATTGAGAATTGAGAATTGTTGATTTTTGCTTGAGAATTTATGCTTGTTTGGGGATTGAATTTGAAGTGTTTGGATATTGGTGGCCTAAAATACGACGCACAAAAATGTGCATTGCCTTTTGGGACTCTCGTTAGTGTACCGTTCTCAAGTAATATAGTAAAATAAGATTATGACTCCGAGTTATCGAACTCAAAGGACAACGAGTTATCGATTTTAATTGCTCAAGCTTAACTTTATGATTAATCTTAGTAAGTCGAAAGTGTGTGGAGGAATATTAAAAAGAAAATATTCGCAAGCAAGACAATAAAAAAAATAAAGTCTTAATCACGCGGGAACATGTTGAGGCAACGAACTTTAATACTAATTACGGGGAGTTTAAAAATAAAATAATAAATATGCTTGTAGGATGGTACTAAACCTAGGGAAGTAACGAGAACTCCTATTCCATCTACGAACTCCTCCTGAGTAAAACAATGTCTTAATTCAACGAGAACTCCTATTCCATCTACGAACTCCTCCTGAATAAAAAAATGTCTTAAT
Organism: Geranium rotundifolium; assembly: GCA_963920655.1. NCBI lineage: Eukaryota > Viridiplantae > Streptophyta > Magnoliopsida > Geraniales > Geraniaceae > Geranium > Geranium rotundifolium. Next base: position 36,206,310 of record OY987311.1, on the reverse strand, counting down.
TCAACTTAGGTAACAAAGATATCCCTATTCATGATTTAACCGGTTGAAAAGCATTACGTTCTGTGAATTATGCTAACTTTCCGTTTTGGAAACCTATAGTCATTACTACCGTGTTAACCCACCTATCCCTAGTGAGGATTTAAACCCGAATTTCATTAATCAGTTCCATTTATTAATTCATCTCCCGATTTCATTAGTAAAATAGATCAATCTATTCGCAATTAGGGGAATTAAACATTAAGTACATATTAAAATAAAATCACCCTACTCGACACTGCAAGCATATAAATGAATTAAATTAAACTCTCTAAATTATCATTTCAGTTCATAGCCTGAATCCCTAGATGAATTAGTCAAACATGTTCATAATTGAGTTCTTATGTAAGGCCATGGAAATAATCTGAATATGCATACACTTAATTTCATGAGCAAATAAATTTAAGCATACTAGAGATTAAATCCAAAAGAAATCATAAACACCCAATTAAAGTATATCTACGATTAATTCATCAAATAATAATTACAACAAAAAGAGGAAGAAAGGAAAAACCTGTTGATTCTCAATTGAGAATTAAAAACATGGAATGGAGCTCTGAAATCCGATCCTCCTTCTCCAAACCTTGATTGTCTTACTTCTCTGGGATGATTATGACTCTCACAATGGCTCTGAAACTCAGTTGCACTATCAGATGTCGAAGAAATATTTTCTAAATAATTGATGCCCTTTCCAAATGCGCAGACTGGCTTTTATTGGTGGAGTTTTCGTAGGGGACACGGGGTAGTAGCTAAAGTGCTAAGAACCATGGGCCATCATGCCTCATTAATTGCGCTCCAATTCTCGGCGCACGAAATTCACGTTTTGAAGTGGGGAAGTTGCTACTAGCCGTGGCCCTTTTGGCCACGGGTAGTGGCCCTCCGAAGTCTATTTTCTAAAGTTTGAGGGTGGCAACAGTGTTATCCCGAAATATGCCAAAAATAGACCAAAAAATAACTCAAATCTACGTATAAAGCTTAAAGTACTCGTGAGAAAAAAGAGAGACAAATTAAGGGTATATTGTGCCCAAATAGGACAAAACACGATTAAAATGTGAGAAACGGACACTAAAAAGTGGTGTAAAACACTGTATCAGACATATAATGTGAATTGTCGTGTACATTGATATGTTGAGTTGATGATTAAAAATTGTGATGGGAGATATTCAGTTTGTGAATGTTGAGTTGATGATTAAAATTTGTGATGGGGGATATTCAGTTTGTGAATGTTCATTTGACTTATTGATAGTTCAAGTGTACAATTGTGGATTTTGGGATTTTAAGCGTTTCCAACGAAGGATATGAATTGTGCTTACATTGTTGTTTTCGTGATTATGAGGAGCTAAACACATAATTAGGGAGTCAAGAAGAAGGGGAAATGGATAAGATTGGGGTTAATTGCTTGAAAGAGATTAAAGGTACTAAAATTGAGATTTAGACTACGTATCTTAAGGCTCTATCGGATTAAAAATTCGGAGTCGCAATCTTGTTCCTATTACTTGACGACCGGTATATTTTTCGTGTATTCGGAGAGGGTGAAAATCTTCTGGTGAGGTTTTCATCTTGTAATAAGATAGTGTTGTGTACTTTGTTAATGACAAAAGTATGTCGTGATGTATGTTTTTTTTAATGCAAAATGTATATATTCTTTCAAAAAAAATTGTGAAATTTCACTTGAATTTAAAATTTGATATAAGGGATTTTAAAATAATAATTTTGAACCAAAAATAAAATTACAAATTTTAATTAGAAAATAAAAATTGAACAATAGAAAAATATTTATTCTTGAATTTTATAAATAAAATATTTTTTCAATGGTACTGATAATTTCATCTTTTTACAAGGAAAATACATGCATCTTGAACAAAAAAATTAAGTTCATAACATAATTTTGCTATTCAAGAAATACACGTCATCCTATTATATGGATGGCATTATTTTCTGAACCTGATGGGGACCTCATGTCCCCGATCCTGCATTTGAGCGGGTTAAAATCTTCATTGAGGATAGGGCGACCATACACAGACCTACTCTGCCCCCATTTTCTAAATAAGTTGTAAAATTATTATTACACAACCATAAAGTTAGAACTGCAAATTCTGACCGAACCGACAGAACCATATCGACCCGAATCAAACATACCATTTGATAGCCAAACCATTCGATTTGATTCTTTGCAGCAACCGAAATTGTTATGGTTCGGTATGCGGTTCCATTTCGTCAAACCGAACCGCTATGTAGCAGTAAATAGAAGCTCCCAACCACTGAGCTACACTACCAATTGTTATAATTATTACTTTGTTTTGGATATTGATAAACAAGAATTTCTTGAATTCTCGCGAGTCAAATCTCCTCATTTAACCCCATTTTTGTCTCGTTTTCAGGTAATTTCAGAGTCATTAATACCCAATTCAACTTAATATTTGTTTGTGGTGAAATTATAGGAAAACAAGCTTTTTCGAGGCATTTTGGAGCAAAAATGAGCTCGGGAGCAAAACCGAGAACAAGCCAAGATGATTTGGGCAGCGCGATCAAGCTGTGTTGTAGCGGCGATAACTCTTTCATCTGGAGTCCGATTAGAGCACACTTTACATCGGCGTAGAGAATTCAACATTCTCCAACTTTTAAGAAGGAATCTTGTTCATCGGAGCTCTATTTCAAGTTATTGGCCAGTTAAAAGGGCTGACCAACAACCCGTCCAGCACTCAATTCCAGCAGTAGCGAGCTATCTTGCGAGGAAGATTCGAACTACATCCAAACTCAAAATCGAGAAATGTTTGAGCCTAAATTGAAGAGAAAGAAAAAAAAGAACATTTCTCTTGAAGTAACTTTTCTCAGTAGAGGTCCGGAAGAGGTCGAAAACGGCATCAGAAGAGGAGTTGTTCGCCAGAAAATGAGCTGAACTAGTCTAGACCAACCCGGTCTTGGACTGTGAACAGTAATATGAAGACCTAGAGCTCTCATTTGAGAGTACTTTTATATTATTAGGCATTATAGGAGGCTAGGATGTAGAGAGAGTGAGGATGAGGAAGATGGAGATTGGAAGAGAAGAGAAGACCTAAGAGCTTGAAGGTATTCATCCATGGTGGAGGTCTCTCCCTCATCCCTCTCTCCTTTTCTTTGTAGTTTAGGTTATTTGTTAAATTTGATTTTGTAAACTTTGCAGAGATTCTATAATTTTGTAAATGAGTAGGTCTTATTAGTTTTGTCTTTGATTTTGCATTTGTTCATGTTCATGGATGGATTGTACCTAGATACTGGTGAGATTGTCAATCTAGGTTGATTTTGGTGGAATTGACAATATGGGTTTGGTTGTTTGAGCTTAAATTGATACTAATTGATTATGGGTATTTTGTATGTTGAGATTTGATTGCTTAATTATGGATTTAATTGTTGAATTGATGATGAATCTAGGTTATTGTTGATAATTGACATTGATTTTTATAGATTTGAGGTTCTATTGTTAAATCCATGGTAATGATGAGCTTGCTTGAGGATTTGAAGTCCTATTTTGGTGATTTATGATTGATGGGATTGCCAATTTAGGGTTGATTTGTCATATTTATGTATATGAGAATTGTGGAACTATCATGCCTTTTGAGCTTAATTGATTTGATTAGTGCTTAGGTCTTGTAAATTAAACAATAATTGCTAATTTTGTTTTTTTGCACGATGAACATGAGCTTGGTTGACTTTGATAAGTTCTAGATTTAGGTGTTGTTTAGAGTTTGCTAGACTTTTGTTAGATTTTGATTTTAACTCTTCCCCAGCCTCGAAACTACCCTATTTTTCCTTGCCGGCCTCAAGCCCGACAATTCAGAACACCTAAATTGGCGCCTACTACTTAAAACTCTCCGTGGGATCAATAACTCGGGCTTAAGAAAACCCAAATATTACTTGACGACCGGTACACTTGTCGTGCAATCGGGAGAGAAAAATCTCGCGAGAGATTTTCTCCCGTCAAGTTTTTGGCGATGTTGCCGGGGAGATTTAGGTATCTAGTGGCCTTAGTTGAAGTGTTTGGAGCCGCGTCTTGATGTTTTCGAGCCCGACACATCTAGCCACTATAGACTCGCGCCCGTTATGTTAGCTCTGACGGCCCGAGTTGAAATGGTTAGAGCCGCGCCTCAAGTTTCTTTATATTTGGAAAACAAAAAAGTGGATTTAATTTGAAATTACGATAAGCCAATGTAGTTTGAGCCCCAGAGATTGCGCCTTGAACGCCGAGCCCGAGAAATCGTGCCTCGAGCATTGGCTTTGAGTATTTTCATCTTGCAACTACTTCAGAAAATTTATCTTTATAGATTGTTTATCTTTGTATAGTTTTATATCTTTTATCGTTAATTGTATTTATTTTCATTTTTGTATAGTTCTATAAGAAAAATTCTATAAAGAGTTTCTTAATGAATGACATGTGAGCTTAATTGATGAAATCTTAACATGTTATTTGTATTTATACATGTTATATAGACATCGCGTCTATTGGAAAGCCAGTAAAGTCGACATGTTTTCACAATGGAGTGTTCAAAGGTACCCCCTACCTATCCTATACAGGTATTGACTGGAGAATCTATCACCATATCGTGTTGGGTCTACTCGTGCCTATTTTGAGTCGTTTATTTTTGGTATCGCTCAATTTCATTCATGTGGGGAATTGTTGGAAAATATAATCAAATAATTATATTTATCTTAATTGAATGAAATTGAAATGAATTTTATTTATTCATGAGATAAAATGTTCATTATGGGCATTTGATTCTCTTGATTGTTTACGTTACAAACCTTTCAAATTTTTTTATTAATTTGTATTGATTCAATATGTCTTTTGGTTAAAGAGTTGAAGACTATAAATAGATAGTCACATCTTTTTTCTTTTCACTCATCTCAACACCAAGAACTCGTGATTAATATTGAATTCATTCATGGGTTGAAAACCATAATTATATGATTAAATTGAATGATTTTATTAGTTTATCATAAATTGATGAATTATATGAGTTTAATGATATAACAATTTCATTCACAAACTCATAAATCATATCAATATGAGTTGAGTATATGATCAATGGAAAAATGAAAAAGAGAAGAAAAAAATTGTATCATTCATGAATTGACAAATCATGAATTAAACGTGATTTTATTCATGTGTTGATAAATCATATTAGTTGAATATGATTAATTTGAATGAAATATTATTTTCATTCATGGATAGGTAAATCATATCAATATGAATTTAATGTGATTAAGTTGAATGAAATAATGGTTTTCATTCTTGAGTTGATAATGATTAGTTTGAAATCATATCAACAAAGTAATGAGATCAACATAATAGATATAATGATGATTTAGTTGTGTTGCAATCTCAAAAATAAACTTTGGGATATCAAATCTCAAAAAGTGTTGGCTTGACATGATTGTTTGAAGTCATATTTGTTTAGATGGAATTGAAAATTTTAATCTAAAGCTTACTGATGATTGAGAGAGTGTGTACATATGCACCTATGTCATCTCAAAATATGGTTTTAGAATATGTCATCACAATAATCAAATAAGTTGTATGTGGAGCATGAGAAAGAATGCAGTTGATGGTAATCTCATTGGGGAATTACTTGTAATTGATGGTTTCAATAGTGTAATTCATTTCTTGAAAAAAATTTGTCCATAATAATAATGTATAAGTACAAAGGTTATTTAATCGATGACATGATGACGACGACGAAATGTTAAGAATAAAATAAAGCTTTCCATTGATGTGGTAAACACAAATGAGAATTTTGTGTAAACAAAAGAATCTAGAATGTCTTTCAAATTATTGGAAGAAAAGTTGAATCTCTTGAGCTAATTCACATTGATATTGTGATTTACAATATGCTCAAATAAGAGATGGAATATAAATATTTTGTGACTTATAGTTTGATTGTACAAAATATTATTGTGTATAGTTGCTTAAAAGTAATAATGAAGATAAAATCAATTGTCATGACTTTAAGATGAAAATGTTGAAATGGTTGGTATATGAGTATCGAACACAAAATATTCATAGTGTAACACAACCAATTCAATGATGTTGCTGAAAACAAAATATCACATTTTATAAGACAAGTATGTGATATTTATAAGTTTTTGGGTCACCACTATACATGTCGGGTAATGATTTTTTAGCAAATTACCTTTGAATAAGGTAATACAAAGAAAGTTCATAAAATTTTATTTAAGTTAATAAGAGGAAGAAAGATTTCCTACGGATACTTGGAAGTGTGGGGGTGCTTAGCAAAAGCTTAGACTTTGACTCCAAGGAAAATGGATACATGAACAAAATTGTTGATTGTGTCTTCAATGGACATGCAGTAGTAGTGCATTAAAGTTCTTGTATATCATTTGAAAATATCTTGATATACACAAGAATATTATATTAAAGTCTAGAATTGGTATATTAAGACAAACGAGATGAACTGGAATCATCAAAATGAATTCTTGTGAATTGTGAGAAAATTCTTAAGAGCATGATGAGCTAGCAAGGTTTAGCAAAAGAGCAAGATAGAAAAATCATTTGATTATTTTCTAACTTGTATGTTATAAGCTAAACATAATACTAACAAAGATGTTATATAACTCCTACATGTGAAAGAAAATGGTGCAAGTTGGTGAAGTTCTGAGATGGACTTAAACAAACACCTAAGTAGTGACAGGAAAAATACTTGACATTATTATGTTGTCAAATCGATTCCATATCAATGAATGTGGAAAATGTGAATCATATGGGACTCGTTGATGCAATTTAAGGAATTAAAGTTGCTAGAAAAGCAAACTTATTGGTCACACGATGTTGATAAAGTTTGGCAAGTTTAACAAATGTGGTGGTGTTTAGCTATAATTCTATTGATTTAAGCTAACACTTGTGAAATAATAAAAACGAAAGTATCTCTCAAAATGAGTATACAAAAGTGATAGATGATATCATGTATTTAATGGCATGTACATGACGGATGTTGCATCTATCTTACATAGACCAACAAGATACGTGAATGATCCAAAATTTTGGATATTACATTGTTATCATGAGAATATTAATGTATCCATGATTGAATCATGATCATAGTCTACATTATAATAGATATTCAAAAAGTGTAAGGGAATACACATAGACAAGTTGAATATCTTATATCCATTGGTGGATAGATGTTGTCATGATATGAAAATCCTTCGAACAAACTATGATAACTGAATTCCCAATGAAATATGAGTTTGTGAATATTTTGAATAGACATTAAAGTCTAAATATTTGTTGACGGATATTATGAAGGGGAAGGAATAACAACAGGTCTAGGCATATATGTCGAAGACATAATGTTGTTAACCAACTTTTCAAATATGGTGCAATGAGCATTGACTACATAAGGTCTAAAGAAAATATTGCAGAATTAGTGATCAACTAGTTAAATGAAGATCAAGTTGAGAAGGTATCTAAAGAAATGGGACTTAAACCCATGAAATTGTATAGTCGAAACAAAGGAAACCCAACCATGTTGACTGAAGATCCCAAGATCATGATTCAATGGGACAACCTAATTGTTCAGACTGGTAAGCTCACTGTGGGGGTTCCCCCAGTTCTATTTTTATGATGCAAACAGTGACACCCGTATGAAAAGGTTAAGAGATTGAGCTTTTAATGATTCTTATGCGTCGAAAATATTGACGTTTCGAGCCGAGTAAAGCGGGTTACTCTTAAATAAGAAATCACCTATGTGAGAGAGAAGTGGGATCGCTTCAAAGGAGGATTGAGAGGTTAAATCCTTTAGTAACTCTTGCAAAACCAGGACGTTATTCACGACCAAAATGAACATAATTGTTGCTGCGTTTAATAGTTGGCATGATTTTTTAGCGCAAATGTAAGAAGTCGTGTAACATGTTACATGACATGTGGAGCGACTTGTTACGAGCCGAAGATTAGGAAAGTCTGAAGCTTTCCTATTTCGACGAAGCTTGGAGCAAAAGAAGAAAGGCGCCACGAAGACTTGGAGCACAAGAGATTGACGTCGACAAGTCAGGCGACTTCCAGCTGGCAGTTACACGTCAGCAATAGGCGGCAACTCTACTTGCCTGATTTATTCAGGAAGTCAGAAACAGGCAAGACGACTTCCAGCTGTCGTGGAAGGCGGCAACAACTTGCCTGATTTTCCTGTTCCTGATCCGAGAAGGATTAGAAATGTGAGCTGCTATAAAAAGCCCTTGGCTTCCCATTAGCAGTCATCCGTTCTTGTTCTAACACTTGCAAGATTTCTCAGAGCTCTTAACCGTGCACCATCGGCGTGTTGAGAGGCTGATTAAGGTTCATTAGAACGGATCTTTGCTCCGATCAAACCTTGAGTCGCGAAGACTAAGTGTTTGGATCGGTTAGGGTTTTTGTTTGTGATTGAAGATTCACAACTCCGTCCAAGAAGACAACGACACCGAGCATAGGAGCTTGCTCGAAAGGTGGAATTGAGGGAATCTCAAAGACAGGGGGAGAGGCCCTTGGTCGAGGTGATTGACGGTGAGATCTATAGTAGCTTAGGACAATAGCTTGTGTGATAGCTAGTTGATGCTTGAAGTTGTACTATTGACTACCTGATAGTGAAAAACCTTTCCACTGGCAACGTGCCCCCAGACGTAGGTGCGGAGTCACCAAACTGGGTAATCATCTCTGGTGTCGTTATTATCTATTTACTGTTTACTTACGGTTTACGTTTTAGGCAAGTAGTCGATCCACAAGTTACGACTTTGGGTTCGACTTCTTGTCTCGGGTAGGATTCAGAAATTAAATTGGTATCAGAGGAGGCACCTTTTCTTTAGGTGATTTTCCTGCAAAATATCTGAATAGCCAATATGGACTCAAAGGAAGGAGGTTCAGTAAACCGACCACCAGTTCTTGACGAAACAAACTATGGGTACTGGAAAGCTCGGATGTGTGCTTTCTTGAAGTCCCTCGACAGCAAAACCTTGAAATCAATCATCAATGGATGGGAGGAACCTTACTATGTTGATGCTCATGGAAATCAAACGAGCATCAAACCAGAAAAGGAGTGGAGCATGGAAGAAGATGAAGCCGCCCTAGGTAATTCTCGTGCACTCAATGCTATTTTTAATGGAGTAGACAAGAATGTGTTTCGACTCATCAACACATGCACAAGTGCCAAAATTGCCTGGGACACGCTTGCTGTTGCTTACGAGGGTACTTCCAAAGTCAAAGAGCAGAAGTTAGAGTACCTCGCGACTAACTTTGAGGCTCTAACCATGAATGACGACGAGACTATTGCGGAGTTTAATGTGTGCATCAAGGATCTGGCCAATGAATCATATTCACTTGGCAAGCCTATGACTGATGAAGATTTGGTCAGAAAAACGCTGAGAGCTCTAAGTCCCAGATTCAAGATGAAGATCACCGCCATCGAAGAAGTCCATGACTTGAAGACACTGAAGTTTGATGAGCTCATGGGCTCACTAATGACTTTCGAGCTCTCCCTACCTCCTAACGAGAAGAAATATAAAGGTGTGGCTTTCAAAAGTTCTAATCAAAAGCAGAAGAACTCAACACACTCTGAGTCGGATAGTGACATTGAGGAAACTATCGCCATGCTGGCCAAAAACTACAACAAAGTCATGAAAAGATTTGGCCAGATGACAGGAAGAAAAGTCACCCGAGAAGTCAGAGACAAGCCACAGCACAAGTTTCAGAAGCTCGAAAACACAGCCAACGATGGAGGACGAGGAGAACGATCAGGTAAAGGAGCTCAGTGCTTTGAATGTGAGGGGTATGGACACATGCAGAGAGAATGTCCCAACTTCTTAAAGAAACAGAAGAAGGGATTCAATGCCTCTCTAACTGACGATGAAGATGAGAAAGACAGTGACCTTGAGCATACAAGTAACTATGTGGCTTTCACTTCCTCCACAATAGATCAACCAGCTGAAAGCTCAAAGAAGTATGACTCTGATGATGAGCTATCCGATGAGACTCTCAACAACGCTTACAACGAATGGTATGTCAAGTGGCTTGAAGACTCTCAGGTAATCGAAAAACAGAACGCTCTCATTCTTACTGAAGACAAGTCAAGACTTCTCGAGACGACTGTTGATCTCAAAAAGGAAGTTTCTCGACTAAAAGGCGAGTTAGAGCAGGTCACGAAGTCAGTGAAGATGATGAATCCAAGCGACCAACACTCTAGATCAAATCCTATCAATCGGGAAACCAGCCAGGAATATGGAAGGACTTAGATATTCAAAAGATGCATCATCATCACACACCATCTTCGTCCCTCAGAAGTCCGTCGCCTAGAAGCCCCGTCAGAAGTCACCTAACTTCACGGCTGACCAAGCGACCAAAAAGCTTCTTACTCTGGCCGCTTCAAAAACCCAGACCAAAAGACACAACTGGGTCTCTCAACACTGTGGACGAAGAGGACATATTCGACCCTTCTGCTATCAGCTATATGGGAAGAGCTTGGTCAAGAAAAGGACCACCATCAAGAAAAGCCAACCACGGAAGGAATGGCGAGTCAAAGAGGTCAACTGTTGAGCTAACATCTCGTACACCGCTTTAAAGGCCTCAACCAGCAACGATTGGTACTTCGATAGTGGATCCTCTCGACATATGACGGGTAATAGCTCTTTCTTGGTCACTTTAATACCATGCACAAATAGCTTCGTCACTTTTGGAGATGGAGTAAAAGCTAGAGTGCTCGGGAAAGGAAAACTCAATCTTCCCAACTCTCAATGTCTGAAAGAAGCTCTGCTAGTAGAAGGCCTCACAGCAAACCTCATCAGCATAAGCCAAATATGTGATTTAAATCTGAATGTCCACTTCACTCGTGACAAGTGATCGGTCAAAGATGAACAACAGAAGGAAGTCATGATAGGCCACAGGTCCCTTGACAACTGTTATCTATGGTCTCCAACAGCCACAACTTTGCCAACCAAGTGCCTTTTATCCAAAGCTCAAGAGACAAAACTATGGCATCAAAAACTTGGTCACATCAATTTGAGGAGTATGCAAAAGATTCTCTCTGAAAAGGTGATCATTGGAGTTCCCAACCTCAAGATCATTGAAAGAAAAATCTGTGGAGAATGCCAGATTGGGAAACAAGTCAAGACGTCACACAAGAAGGTACAACATCTTACTACTTCTCGTGTTCTAGAACTTCTTCATGTTGACCTTATGGGACCCATGCAAGTAGAAAGTCTAGGAGGGAAGAAGTACATATTTGTATGTGTAGACGACTTCTTGAGGTACACCTGGGTAGACTTTATTCGAGAAAAGTCAGATACCTTCTCAGTCTTTGAAGCCTTATGTCGAAGAGTTCAACGAGAAAAAGGAGAAGTCATTGGGAAAGTCGTCCGACTTCGGAGCGATCATGGAAAGGAGTTTGAGAACATCAGCTTCGCAAACTTTTGTGATGCTGAAGGTATTGCACACGAATTTTCTGCTCCCATCACTCCTCAACAAAACGAAATCGTTGAAAGGAAGAATCGCACTCTTCAAGAGATGGCAAGAGTCATGATGTTAGCCAAAGACATCCCGCAGCACTTCTGGGCTGAAGCTTTGAATACGGCATGCCATATTCATAATAGAGTGACTCTCCGCCCTGGAACTTCGCTCACTCTTTATGAAATATGGAGGGGGAGAAAGCCGAATGTCAAATACTTCCATGTCTTTGGATCAGTCTGCTACATACTCGCAGATAGGGAACTTCGACGCAAATTGGAACCTAAAAGCGACGAAGGCATCTTCCTCGGATACTCCAGAAATAGTCGGGCTTTTCGTGTATTCAACAAACGCACCCGGACTATCATGGAATCCATCAATGTCGTGATTGATGACAGCAACGAGCAACCCAGTGACGAGGACGAAGAAGTCCTAAATCTCTCAGGAGAAGTCAGACCTGAAGTCAGAGGAGAAGTCAGACCAGAAGTCAAAGGTGATGAGCGCAACAAAGAGTCTGAAGACGAAAGCCTAATCATCCCAGATAAAGAGGTATCTCCTATAAGGCAAAAAGCTCCATCAAGAAGAATTCAGAAGAATCATCCACCCCAGGATGTGATTGGAGACATTAATGAGGGAGTTCGGACTCGACAAAAGGCATCTCTTGACCGCCAAGAGATGATAGGTAACATGTGCTTTATTTTCAAAATTGAGCCAAAGAATATACAAGAGGCCATCAATGATGAGTACTGGGTCTGCGCGATGCAAGAAGAATTGGTTCAGTTTGCGAGGAATGAAGTATGGGAACTTGTACCCAAACCTGACAATGTCAATGTCATCGGGACAAAGTGGATATTAAAAAACAAGTCTGACGAGCAAGGAAACATCACTCGAAACAAAGCGAGACTGGTTGCTCAAGGATACACACAAGTCGAAGGAGTCGACTTTGAAGAAACTTTTGCTCCAGTAGCCAGACTGGAAGCCATACGACTTCTTCTCGCCATCGCATGTCATCTGTGTTTCAAACTCTATCAGATGGATGTAAAGAGTGCCTTTCTCAATGGAAATCTGAACGAAGAAGTCTATGTAGCTCAACCAAAGGGATTCGAAAACCATGACTCTCTGCACCATGTCTACAAGCTAAAGAAAGCTCTCTACGGACTCAAACAAGCTCCACGAGCATGGTATGAATATCTTATCCAATTCCTTGTACAAAATGGCTATATTCGAGGGGGAGTAGACAAAACTCTCTTTGTGAAGAAGGAAGGAAGGGACATCATGATTGCTCAAATATATGTCGACGACATTGTATTTGGAGGAAAGTCAGACAAGATGGTGGAACGCTTCGTCCAACATATGCAGTCTGAATTTGAGATGAGTATGGTCGGTGAGCTCACATACTTCTTAGGCTTCCAGATCAAGCAGATGTCAGATGGAATATTTATCTCCCAAAGCAAATACGCAAAGAACATTGTCAAGAAGTTCGGGTTAGAAAAGGCTTCGCATAAGAGGACTCCTATTGCCACACATGACAAGTGCACAAAGGACGAGATGGGAGAATCAGTTGATCAAAGTCTTTATCGAAGCATAATAGGAAGTCTCCTCTATCTAACCGCAAGTCGACCCGACATCGCTTACTCTGTGAGAGTCTGTGCTCGATACCAAGCCAATCCAAAATTCAGTCACTTGGCTCATGCAAAGAGGATCATAAGGTACATCTCGGGAACCTCTGAATTGGGTTTGCTATATTCCTTTGATACCTCTCCTACTCTGGTTGGATATTGTGATGCTGACTGGGCGGGAAGCACGCCAGACCGAAGAAGCATCTCTGGAGGTTGTAACTACCTGGGGAACAATCTTGTATCGTGGTTCAGCAAAAAGCAAAATTGTATTGCTTTGTCTACTGCTGAGTCCGAATATATCGCAGCCGAAAGTAGCTGTACTCAGCTTCTTTGGATGAAACAAATGTTGGCAGAATATGGAGTCAAGCAAGAAGTCATGACTTTATTCTGTGACAACATCAGTGCAATCAACATCTCGAAGAATTCAGTGCAACATAGCAAGACAAAGCATATTGACATCAGGCACCACTTTATTCGAGAGCTTGTAGAAGACAAGAAGATAAAGCTCTAGTACCTACCCACTGAGAAACAAGTCGCAGACATCTTTACAAAGGCGTTAGATGCCAACAGGTTTGAAAGTCTGAGGTCAACCCTCGGACTTTGCTGTCTAGAATCGTCAGAAGTCAAGCAAGAAGAGGGAGAGCTTTTAGTTGATTTTACTCTCTCTCTCGATCAGGACCAACCAGGGTCCACAAAATCAAGCCGGGCCCAAATCCTTTTATCAAAAGCCCGTTAGTCTTATTTGAATTTTAAGAATGATTACACTCTGACAATCCACCTATCAGAAATCGTTCTGTTCAACTCCCACCCAGAAAAGGCTCTGCACCTCCTTCTCCTTTTGAAATCGCTAGGGCACCACAAATTCTATCAAGCTTTCTGCCAAATGGTTGGAACCCGAAGCGGACGTATACCATCTGCCTCAAAGGTGCTACGAGCAAAAATGAGGGCAAAAGTTATTGCCAAGAAATTATCAGCCTCCAAATCGACGAGAAACAAGCATGGAGTGAGGATCCGAGGAGGAAAAGTCTTAGGGGAAAGTTCGGCAGCACCTCAGGAAGTAACAAGTTCACCCCCAACGATCACACTTGAAGACGCAACTCCCGTCGTTGAAAAGGACGATACCTTAGCCGATTCTGGGAACATAGAAGAAGAAGCTTCTCTCTCTACTCCGACTCCAACAAAAGGTAATTCTGTTATCCTCCCTAACGAAAACACCAAAGATAAAAGCCTGCCTGTAGAGGGTTTAGAAATCCTTGTTCCTGAAGTCCATGGCACTAGCACCAAGGACCAATCCAGCCCCTCTAAGTCGACACCAGCACCAGAGAAATCTCCTCTAAACGAGGACTTATAGAAAGAAGGAAGTTCCCATGTCGCCCCGAACAGTGATTTAGGGCTTAATGAAAATCCTGAAGTCATTCCAGAAGTCACTCAACCTTAGAGGAACCTGTCAACATCGAAGAAAGTGTCGACATTGAAACCATGGAAAAGGAAAAAACAGTGCCCAAAAGGGCTGAGAGAAGGAAGCTACCAACACGAAGGTTGGTTGATAAAGAAGAAGAACCTCAACTGCCAAGGAGATTGACCCCAAAGAGGAAAGCCACAGAGAAAGGAGGAGCATCGGCGTCCAAACAGCCGAATAAGTCAAGAAGGAAGTCACTGACTACTGTAGTAACCTCTGCACCTGAAGAAGAGGACTCTGAAGAAGAAGACACCCAGATTGTGCTACCACGAGTCAAAAAGGCGATGGGAGGGCAGAAACTCCCCAAGTATGTGCCTAAAGCGCCTACAGACAATGTCTCTTTCCACTATGTAGACAATGCCATTAAGTGGCAGAATGTCTATCAACGCAAGATCTATCCAGAAAGAGAACTCTCCACAGAAGCGCAGGGGATAAACTTGATCGTAGAACTTCTCCGAAGAGCAGGCCTGACCAATACGGTCATAAATATTGGGCCATTCTACCCGGCCTTGGTCAAAGAGTTTGTTGTCAACCTTTCAAGCGAGTTTGATGATCCAGAAAATGCTGAATACATAAAGGTGTTTGTTCGGGGAGAATGCTTCAAAATCTCTGCCTCAACCATCAACGCCTACCTTGGAAGAGAAGACCCAGAAGTCCCGCACTTGAACAAAGTAGCGGTCGAAATCACTGGAGGACGAAAGAAGGTCTGGCCCGTCAAAGACACCATTGCGGCTACTGAGCTTACATCAAAATATTCAATCCTCTACCGCATTGGTCTGGCTAATTGGGCACCTTCTACGCATGGGTCAAGCATCAAAACCGAGCTGGCTAAACTCATTTACCAAATAGGTACGCAGTCTTCTCTTGATTTTGGCGCTTATGTTATTAAACACCTAGTCAAGCACGCCAAATCATGTGCTATCAAACTTCCTATCGGGTTTTCTTCACTGATCACCGGTATCCTTCTCCAACAATGTCCTCACATTGTTCGAGAATCGGATATTCCGGGCAAGAAGCCACTGCACCTTGTTATCAACCTCAAGAACTTCGAAGGGAAGCAGTTGAAGGACCTCGGACTTCCTATGGCCAAAACATCAGGAGCTGGTTCAAGCTCTCGACCCTCAGGACCAATTGGCACTAGGATGGAGGAAGAATTGGTGGAGATGATCGATGATCTGGAGAAGTCAATTGCGATGCTATCAACCCGCAAATTCACCTATGAAGCCCTTCTCAATGACCTCCGCTCTGCTGCTACTACTGAAGAAGATGTTGACGACTCCACGTCGTTTTAGGATTTCTCTAAATTTGCTATAATAACTCTGTTTCACACACACTTTTAAATCCTCGGGGTTTGTCTGAGTTATTTTCCGCACATTATGACTTTTTATTTTTGGGATATTTGCTCTTGGTTGAGCTGGATATTTGCTCATGTTTGAGCTGTTTATTTTGCTCATGGTGTGAGCTGGCTTTTTACCCTGCTGTTTACTCGAATTTCATTGTAAGATTGCCTTTGGCAATATTGTTAGACAAACAGGGAGAGATAAATGTGATACGACAGAAGTTACGCCAGGAGTTACGCCAGAAGTCGCGCCGAGAAATGTGCATAGAAGTCGCCGCTCCACGATGATGTGCCTGCTTGGAGTAAAGAAGTCACATCACTTGTTGTGCGTAACTGCCACAAGATAAATCACTTGCTGTGCGTAACTACCACAAGATGACGATGGGCTTAAAAAGGTGTTTGCCTAAAAAATTGCCAAAGGGGGAGATTGTTGCTACGTTTAATAGTTGGCATGATTTTTTAACGCAAATGTAAGAAGTCGTGTAACATGTTACATGACATGTGGAGAGACTTGTTACGAGCTGAAGATTAGGAAAGTCTGAAGCTTTCCTATTTCGACGAAGCTTGGAGCAAAAGAAGAAAGGCGCCACGAAGACTTGGAGCGCAAGAGATTGACGTCGACAAATCAGGCGACTTCCAGCTGGCAGTTACACGTCAGCAATAGGTGGCAACTCTACTTGCCTGATTTATTCAAGAAGTCAGAAACAGGCAAGACGACTTCCAGCTGTCGTGGAAGGCGGCAACAACTTGCCTGACTTTCCTGTTCCTGATCCGAGAAGGATTAGGAATGTGAGATGCTATAAAAAGCCCTTGGCTTCCCATTAGCAGTCATCCGTTCTTGTTCTAACACTTGCAAGATTTCTCAGAGCTCTTAACCGTGCACCATCGGCGTGTTGAGAGGCTGATTAAGATTCATTAGAACGGATCTTTGCTCCGATCAAACCTTGAGTCGCGAAGACTAAGTGTTTGAATCGGTTAGGGTTTTTGTTTGTGATTGAAGATTCACAACTCTGTCCAAGAAGACAACGACACCGAGCATAGGAGCTTGCTCGAAGGGTGGAATTGAGGGAATCTCAAAGACAGGGGGAGAGGCCCTTGGTCGAGGTGATTCACGGTGAGATCTATAGTAGCTTAGGACAATAGCTTGTGTGATAGCTAGTTGATGCTTGAAGTTGTACTATTGACTACCTGATAGTGAAAAACCTTTCCACTGGCAAAGTGCCCCCAGACATAGGTGCGGAGTCACCGAACTGGGTAATCATCTCTGGTGTCGTTATTATTTGTTTACTGTTTACTTACGGTTTACGTTTTAGGCAAGTAGTCGATCCACAAGTTACGACTTTGGGTTCGACTTCTTGTCTCGGCTAGGATTCAAAATTTCAATAATCATGAGAACCGAACTTGGGTTAGGAAGATACTTGCGTGAGACATGTTATCATTTACACAAATGGCAGAACAAATCAAGGACATCGCGTCTATTGGTCAGCCAGTAAAGTCGACATGTTTTCACAATGGAAGGTTCAAAGGTACCCCCTACCTATCCTATACAGGTATTGACCGGAGAATCTATCACCATATCGTGTTGAGTCTACTCGTGCCTATTTTGAGTCGTTTATTTTTTATATCGCTCAATTTCATTTATGTGTGGATTTTTGGAAAATTTAATCAAATAATTATATTTATCCTAATTGAATGAAATTGAAATGAATTTTGTTTATTCATAAGATAAATTGTTCATTATGGGCATTTGATTCTCTTGATTGTTTATGTTACAAACCTTTCAATTTTTTCATTAATTTGCATTGATTCAATATGTCTTTTGGTTGAAGAGTTGAAGACTATAAATAGATAGTCACATCTCTTTCTTTGATCTCAAATATTCTTCGTAAGTATGGTGATAGAGGAAGTAACAAGTTCAAGTTCGCCGGAACTAGACTTTTAGTGTACAGTGCTAGTTCGAAGTCGTTGTATCCTGGAAGGTGTACGCTCATTGATTCCAACACCCGAGGGAGAGCGAATGCACTTTAAGTAAAGTGTCTAACACGCCTCGACTTATTTCTCGACTTTGTATCGATTAATTTGTAAAGGCTTATATATCTTTGTAATTTTAATTTTTCATTAGTATTTTATAATTTATTAATTTCCGCAATTTGTTAATATTATTATATAATACCTAACAGTTTGAGCCCGAGAGATCATGCCTTTAACGTCGAGCCCGAGAAATCACGCATCGGGGTTTGGTTTTGAGTAGTTTTATCTTGCAACTACTTTTGAACAACTTTATCTCTTCATCATTTTCATTCTTGATGCATGATGGTGACTTTAAAAGTGTTAAGAGCAAGTGTATTGTTATTTGATATTTATTGATACCTCTTGGTACAAAGTTTTGTCACTTTCCCTCTAAAATGCAATTTACGAAAAAAAAATTGAATTCATTGTGCTTTTAATGAGTTACTTTTTTGCTTTCTCAGGAAAAATTTATTTTTGGGATTCAGGTTTTCCTTTTGGATAGGTCTCCCCAAGAGACTCATCCTGTCTAGCTAAAGACATTAAAGAAATGAGCTATTGGGAGGCACCCCCAAACTTTTAGTGATTGTGTGAATATTTAGTTTTGAATTTTAAATACTTGGTTATTTTTTTGGTTTGTAAATAATTGTGTATACTAACGTTTTTATTTTTGTAGTTGTATAGCTAACATGAGTAATTGTAAGATATATATTTTGCATAGCTAACTTGTTTAGTTTGTAAATGATTACTAACTTAGCGTTGTGTTTTGTGGGCTATCACTCTTCTACGAAAATGGGAAATCGAGATGGAGCATGAAAGGATAGCAAAGGAAGAGGACCATCAAGATAGGCGACAAAAGGTCGTTTGGCCCAGGTACAATCATTCATTTACTTGTGTTTCCCATATGTATGTAGTCTTGGTCGCATTTCATTGCATATATTCATGATTGAAAACTTCTGTAAATATTTGTCTAACATGAAATGAGTTTCCTACAATCGTTATACTTTGTATGAGCATGAAACTTGGAGTTAATTAGTTGGAACAAAGATGATTGAGCTTAAGAGAGAAAGAGGAAATCATTTTTTTGTATATATTGATGTTTTACTTGTTGAGTCTTGCATGTTAGTAGAGTCCAAGACTTGGTTAAGTCCTAAGTGTGGTGTGTATTTCATACACATCGCATTTTTTAGTGTACTTAAGCCAATTGAGCGATCCTAAGTGTGGTGTGTACACACCACAATCGAGTTTTTTTTAGTCAAGGGCTCGGTCAAGCCCTAAGTGTGGTGTGTACTTCGTACACACCACAATTGAGTTTGCATGCATTGCACGTTTCTTGTTGCACTGTATAGTTTGATTATAATTTTGTATAGCTTTTTACTGTAGTTTTGTTTATGTTTTTATTTTTCTTGTGAGTTCACTTCCATGGGTTACTTGAGATTAAAGTAGCAAAATGTTAATCAATTGTCAATGGAAATCCTTATGCATGTAATAGGCTTGTAGTGTGATCCTTTGTATTGTGTTGGAAGTTTGAAAGATAGGGTTGTTTGTGCATTTGAAGTATGGTTGATCTGAAAAAATTTAGTATTGAGTTCCTCTTGGTTTGACAAGGGAAATGGAAATCCTACCTTGTGCTTACTTAAAAAAATTCAAACACAAAAGCACGTGACCTCGGGGGAAAGGTGAGGGTTTAGTCATGAAAAATCTAAAAGACGGGTTTGGGTGTAGTAGAGGCGGGGCGCCGATGGAACCCTTTGCATCCAAATCCTGACAAATCCAAACTAGTGGCTAAATTCCATATCCCCGACTCGAGGGAACAACTTGTTCTACACGAGCAACACATGAAAAACCTTGATATTGACAAGTCTTTCCTTGATTAAAGCGAGAAGAACTTAAAAAATATTAAACTAACAAGCCTTATATTCACGCATTCAAAGCTATCACACGGGCTAAGACAGGTAAAGTGTAGGGTCATGCTATGCGTACTAGGCATGCATTGCGGGATAGGGCTTATAGGGTTTGAATGATTTTGCCATTTTGTGAAATTCTTATAGTGGTTTCATGCAAGTGAGTTTTTTCACCATTTAGTGTATAACTCTTTTTTACTTTTTGTAAATAATTGAATTTGTATACCTTTTGAGATTTTGACTTTTAACTTTTGATTTTTAATTTGGTCGTTTGTTAACTTTTGTTAATTTTGACTCTTTTCTTATTTTTGTATACTTACTAATATTTTGAGTTTAGTTCGTTTTTGGTTTAGTCTTTTGCATGTAAGATCGAGTCTAGTAGCATGTGCATTTTCGGATTCGTGGGCGTTCCGTGCCAAGTAGCCCTCAGGAGGCCTCGAACTCCTCCTATTGGGTTTATCCCAGGGTTCAATTCGAGGGACTATCTATTTTTAAATTCGTATATTTGCCTCATTTTCTTTTGTTTTTTCTTATTTTTTTTATTTTCTCAGGACGAGAAAATGTTAAGTGTGGGGTAGTTGATAAGCGAGAATTCAAGCGCGAGTCAAATCTCCTCATTTAACCAAATCTTTATTCCATTTTTAGGTAATTTTAGAGTCATTAATACTCAATTGAGCTTAATATGTGTTTTTGGTGAAATTATACGAAAGCAAGTCATTTTGAGGCATTTTGGAGCAAAAAGGAACTCGGGAGAAAAATTGAGGACAAGCCGAGATGATTTGGGCAGGGCGATCAAGCCGTCTTGCAGCGGCGATAACATTTTTATCCAGAGTCCGATTAGAGCACACTCTACATCACGACGTAGATAATTTAACATTCTCCAACTTTTAAGAATGAATCTTGTTCATCGGAGCTCTAGATTTCGAGTTATCGGTCGGTCAAACAGGCTGACCAGCGACCCGTCCAGCACTCAATTCCAGCAGCAGCGAGCCATCAATCGAAAAATGTTTGAGCCTAAATTGAAGAGAAAGATAAAAACAACACTTCTCATGAAGGAACTTTTCTCATTAGAGGTCCGAAAGAGGTCGAAAACGGCGTTGGAAGATGAGCTTTTCACCATAAAATGAGCTGAACCGGTCTGGGACTGTGAATAGAAACCAAGAGATTTTTCCCCGAAATCTAAATATTGTGTATATGAAGGCCTAGAGCTCTCATTTTAGAGTACTTTACATATTATTAGGAATTATATGAGGCTAGGATGTAGAGAGGATGAGGAAGATGGAGATTTTCTCCCGTCACATATATCCAATAATAAAATTTCACAAACAACAAATACACCTACATCAATCAAGTCTCACATCGGCCAAAGAGATTTGTTTTATCAATTCTCTTCTCTATAAATACAGTCAAGCTCTATTAGACCAGTCAAGTTGTTGTTTCCTTTAAGAACTAAAATATTGTATAAACTAATTAATATTTTAATTGTTGTTTAGATTATTAATATTTAATTTAAAAAAATGGGGTCTATTGTCTGGGCTCGGAATTGTACGTTTGGGCTAATGGATTGCATTCGACTAAAAAAGTCCTATAAACGTAGCCCATTTCTAATTCGGTCTAACCAACTGAACCGAACTAATCAGTCGGCCGGTTAAATGACACTAATCAGTAGCCCATTTAACTATATATTATCATTAACGTTCAAGTTGGTTTACCTTACATATACTCAATTAAATTTTAGGGGTAATGATACTTTGTTACACCTAAATAGTGAAATGACACTTTCATACACTAACTATTTTTCTCTCTTTTTTAGTACCCTAATAGCAAACATGATATATATTAATCTAATTGCAACCAGCCTCTGATACCACTGTTGGGGAATGTAGGATCCAAATCATGTCAACGGGAGCAATAAAAACCAGAAAATAACTACATTCCCTTTGGAGGATCTTTTGCAACTTAATAGATTAATCAATATGTGGGTTCCTCAAGTTACTACCTTGGTCGATCAAATCTTTGAGCGTCACATATCGGTCCACCCCTAAAGGTATCCACACAAACAAGCAACCTCCAAGCTAGCAATGGAGAACCTATTAGAATCAACCATAGCTCAGGAAGCAAAGAAATGAAGAAGAGAGAATTGTGAGCCTTAGCCATTTTACTCTCTACAGTGTTGTATTTATAGAATTGCGAATTGGCTCGCCACAGAGTACGCCACGTTCCCGTGGCGCCTGAGCGCCACTGCCTGTGGCCAAAAACCTATGGTCACGGGCCCGTGGTCAAGTCCTAGACTTGGTCAAGGACCGTGGCCAAGTCTTATCAACCATGGGCCCGTAGCCAAACCCTAAGTTTGGTCACAGACTGTGGCCAACTTGCCACGATGTCGGTTTTCTCCTTCGTTCTTCCACTACTTCATGTTTGTTCTTTGTGTGTGACCCTATAGGCTCATGTCCCATTTGCAGATCGGCATGAAATCTTATTTCACCCTATACATCATAAGTGGCCTCTAGTAAGCCGTTATGATTACCTAATGTACATGATGATCGATGATTCGATTTAACCTCATGTCGTCTATGTCACTATCTCTTTGTCTCCATATATCCTTATTGATCATAAGGCATAGAGTCGTCATCCTTATTTAATCAATCAATGTTTCTTGATATGTGAGATGACTGAAAATGATACCATGTATCAATAGCATGGTCATGGATTTCCTTTCAGTCATACACATCAAGTGGCCTAAACAGATATTGTTCCCATACCGGAGTAAGAGGGACAAATCCCTTAGCCGTCTTTCGTATCACTCATGCAGCCCGTCCCTGAGCTAATCGTAGCCGTTATGGCTACTCTATTATAGATAACGTTAGGCGTACGTCAAACTCAGATGTTGACTACATATTGATCACAAAGACTCCTTAGTCAAAGGATACAATGACAAGCTACGACAACTAAGTATGCTCATGATAGTATCTATGTTACATACTCAGGGTGGGTCGTCCAATATCATTTCTCAAATGATATCTATGATCCAACTTCGGCAATCCCATTGTCAATGATCAGTAGAGCATGATCATAAATAATCATCCTCATACAGGTCGCTTCTTATGAAGCTTAGTTGACCAGGGACCCGTTATATGTGATCCGTGCGGATCTATAATTCTACTATTAGTGATGACACACTCAATGATATTGATCAAATCACATTCAACATATTACTACAACAGAATAGTAACATAATGTCGTTTTATTATTGCAATGATAATGTAACAATTACACATAAACTGAGATTGGCATATAGCACAACTTCTACAATCTCCCACTTGCCCCTAGTTCCAATCTAATTCCCAGTTTATTCCCATAGACTTTACATGACCTTCATGTTTAGGCTATGGGAGAGCCTTTGTCAAGGGGTCATTATATTGTCATCAGTTGCAATCTTGCATATCTTCACATCACCCCCTTTTTATGATCTCCCGGATCAAATGTTAACGTATGAGTATATGTTTGGATTTCTGATGTGATATTGACTCTTTCGTTTGTGCTATAGCCCCGATGTTATCACAGAACAAGTCCACCGGATTAGATGAGTTTGGTGTTACATCTAACCCACCCATGAAACTCTTAATCCATACAGCCTCCTTAGCCGCTTCCGAAACAGCTATATACTCAGCATCCGTCGTAGAATCAGCAACGGTTGTCTACTTGCAGCTCTTCCATCTAAAACCTTCTCCGTTCAATACAAACACATAACCAGGCTATGATTTAGAATCATCTAGATCAGTCTGGAAATTGGCGTCAACATAACCTTTGACGACAAGCTCATTATCTGTACCCCCGTACACTAGAAGGCGTCCTCAGTTCTCCTCAAGTACTTGAGGATAGCTTTGACCGCAATCCAGTGTTCTTCACCATGGTTAGACTGATACTTTCCGGTACAACTTAAGGCAAACAAGACATCCGGTCTCGTACATATTAAGGCATACATAATAGATCCTATAGCCGAAGCCTATGGGATCCTATTCATCTTACTCAGCTCATCATGTATTGTAAGTCACTGAGTCTTGCTTAGCTTTATGCCATGGCGCATGGGAAGATATCCTTTCTTGGAATCTTGCATTGAGAAACTTCTCAATACTTTGTCTATGTAAGTGCTTTGAATTAGGCCCAAAACCCTTTTGGAACAATCCCTATAGATCTTGATACCCAAAATGTATGTGGCATCCCCTAAGTCCTTCATTGCGAATCACTTCACTAACCAAGGTTTAGTCTCAAGCAGGGTCGGAACGTTGTTTCCAATGAGTAGTATGTCATCGACATACAGCACTAGAAAGACAATTTTACACCTACTTGCCTTCTTGTAAACATAAGGCTTATCTTCGTTTTTGATAAAGCCAAACTCTTTAACAGCTTTATCAAAACGAAGATTCCAACTTCGAGAAGCATACTTTAATCCATAAATGGATTTCTGCAGCTTACAAAATTAATCCTTTATTCTTTGGATCGAAAAAACCCTCAGAATGTTTCATATACACATCCTCTGTTAAGTTCTCGTTAAGAAAGGCGGTTTTGACATCCATATGCAATATCTCATAGTCGTAATATGCTGCTATGGCTAGATGAATTCGGCCTGATTTGAACATCGCTACTAGAGAAAAGGTTTTATCATAATATATACCGTGAATTTTTCTGTAACCTTTTGCTACCAGTCGCGCTTTATAAGTCTTACAACCAATGGTTTTTACAACAGCGGTTGGTTCAACCAAGTTCCAAACTTGATTATCTGACATGGATTAGATTTCCTCTTACATGGCTCCCAGCCATTTCTCATAGTCGGTGATGTCCATGGCCTCTTGAAAGGTTGTTGGATCATTTGGATCCACAACTACCAGATCATCACCTTTAGATACCAAAAAATCAGATCTAGCAGGTACATGACAGACTCTTTCAGGCCGCCTTGGACCATCAGGAATAATTTCAAAAATTGGTTCTATCTCTACAACATGCTCTGGCTCTATAACTTCCACATCGTCATTATGGGGTTCCTGAATTTCTTCAGGCTACACTATTCCATCTCGAATTTCTTCAAGATGCACAGCACTCCCACTGACTGTTTTGTAAACAAATTCCTTTTCCAAAAACATGCCACCTCAAACAACAAAAACCTTGTTCTCATTTGGCTTGTAGAAGTAGTACCCATTTGTTTCTTTTGGGATAACCTACGAAGATGCATTTCTTAGATTTGACTTCGAGCTTATCTACAAGGATACGCTTAACATAAGCCTCGCATCCCCATATCTTCAGGAAAGACAAAATGGGCTTTCTCACATTCCATATCCCATGTGGTGTCCCTTCTACTACCTTCGTTAGAGCAATATTCAAAATGAATGTGGTTGTTTCTAGGGCATAACCCCCGAAGGATATTGGGAAATCAGCTTGACTCATCATGGAACAAACCATATCCAATAGGGTTTGAAATCTTCGTTCAGACACACCATTTAATTGTGGTGTTCCAGGCGGAGTCCGTTCCGAGATGATCCCGCAATCTCCAAGATGACCTATAAACTCTTGGGTCAAGTAGTCACCACCTCAATCCGATCGAAGTGCTTTAATACTTTTCCCGAGTTGGTTCTGCACTTCATTCATAAACTCTTTGAACTTGTCAAAAACTTCAAACTTATGTCTTATTAAATAGACATAATCATATCTACTGAAATCATCAGTAAACGTGATGAAGTAGATGAACCTTCTCCTGGCATGGGTACTCATGGGACCACATACATCGGAATGTATTAGACCCAATAAGTCACTCGCCCTTTCACCTCTACCTGTGAAAGACGCCTTTCTCATTTTGCCCATCAAACAAGTCTCGCATCTATGAATCGAATTGAATTTGAACGGGCTTAAAAGCCCACACTTATGAAGTGTCGATATGGGTTTCTCGTTTATGTGCCCTAAACGACAATTCCATATAAGATTTTGTTTAAATCATCGGATTTAAGCCTTTTCGAATTTACATTATAAATTGAGCTTGTGTTGGAGGTTTCAATATCAAGAACTTACAGACCTCCAATTTTAGTAGCATTGCCGTAATAAATATCATTTCTCATTATATTGAAAATTTCATCCTTAATAGAAAAATAAAAACCTTCCTTGTTTAACAAAGAAATAGAAATAATACAGTAAACATTGTTTAATACTAAAAAAAGCCCAGTGGGAAAAATATGGTTGATGACCCCTACAACAGTTGCAACGATTCCAATTTCATTGTCAACTCTTAGGTCCACCTCCCCTTCGCCCAAATCTCTTCTACTTCCCAACACTTGCACATTAGTACAAATGTGTGATTCAGCTCCGGTATCCAATACTCAAGAATCATAAGTAGAAAGATTTATTTCTATAAAGTAAATACCTTAAGACGTGGGATTCCCACTCTTCTTTTGATCATCCTGGAACTTCTTACAGTCCCTCTTCCAATGACCAGCTTCATTGCAGTAGAAATAGACATATGTCTTCTCATTGGCTTTCCCCTTTGCATGTGAGGGCTTGTGAGCCTTTTGAGTAATAGTCAACCTCATCTTCCCTGCAAGGTGCATAGGGGCATTGCCCTTATCACCACCAGCTTTCTTGAAGCTTGTCTCCTTCTTGTTGACCATGAGAACATCCTTGGTAACCTTACCCTTGATGCTCTTCTCAACATTTTGAAGCATCTCATGCAACTCTGAGACGGTCTTGTACATGTCATGCATGTTATAGTTCAAGATGAAACTATCATATGCATAAGGAAGGGATTGTAGAATAATGTCTGCAGTCATCTCTTTATGAACACCAAGATCCAGTCACTTTAAGTGCTCGAAAAGGCCCTTCATCTTAAGGACATTAGGACCGACAGAACTGCCTGCTGACATCTTGCAGGACAGTAGTTCCTTGAGAGTGTTGAATCAATCGATTCTAGCCTTCTCCTTGAACATTTCCTTAATTTCGCCCATCATGGCGTAAGGATTGTCTGCCAGTTCCATGAATTGCTTTTGGAGCTCAGGATCCATGCAGCCCAGCATGATGCAGGCCACGTCAATGGAGTCACTAGTGTGGTTTTGGAATGCATCTCTAGTGACCCTCGTGGCTTCTACAGCTGGTTCCTCGGGGGGAGCTTGGTCAAGAATGTATTTCTTTCGCTCGTGTTTGAGGGCTATCCTCAAATTTCTGTCTCATTCCAGAAAGTTAACGTCATTGAGTTTATCCTTCTCCAAGAGATATCTAAATGATGAACTCTGTGTTTGGTTTGATGTCATTTAATCTACACGGATAAATAAATTTAACACTAGTATGTCGAATTTTAAATTGAAGATATTATCAAACCATGACCATCGATTCTAAGTCTTAGAATCTGAACCAGGATCCTTGATTCACCCGATTGAAGTGAACTAAGGCGCACCGCTCCAATCTGCCTATGTAGGTAGGAAAACCCTTCCAGATACATCTAATGTAACTCCTGGCTAGGGCATGTACACATGTGTATACGGCATGCCCTATCAGACACCCTAGGTCAGACCTGTCTGATAATCGTAGACAAGTCAACCAAATGCAACTATGGCCCAGTTCTCATATGGCTACTCCGCTGAGGCGCACACATCCATATGAAACTGGCCATCTCATTATAGCCCGCATCCTTGTGAATGCTTCGCTAAGGCACACCCATCTACATGACTGGGAATTAATCCGAGTGTCTATATTTAGATGGTATCTCACATTACTTGTAATTAGTTGTGATTGATCATGTTTGAGTTCGAGCATTGTATCCAATACAATCACTTTCTTTAAACACTCAAATGCATATAATGCATTGATATCTCAAGATCTAGTTTACATGCAAATTGATTATTAACCGATTTTAATCTTCGCATGCTGGTCATAGTTCATCATACATCACATGCGTATAAACTAAAACATTCAATAACATGGATATCCAATAAGCATAAATAAAACGTGTATAACATAGCTCATGCCTAAGTGATCTCCATAGGGCCGGTCTACAGAGATCACGGGTCAATCTAATGGTGAAGTATTACAATGAAATTTAAAGGACTTCTCTTTCTTCGAGCTTCATTTAGACTCCAACCTTATTGACCTCGCACTAGCTCCGAGCTACCATCGAGACTCCTGTAATTTGCCACTATCGTCTTCTTGTCTTCTCGACTTCTCTTGTCCCAGTCTTGGTAACATAAATAAATCATTTCAAATTTCAGAAATGGCACGCATGTCTTATTTAATTTACATTCCTCAAAATTATAGCAACACGCAGGTCGCAATAAAAGAATATTACAACCCGAAAGAGAAAAGCGAGAAAAATGGTAAACAATCACACGGGTCTGAATGGGCTATGCTTTACACCATGTTATACATATATAAAATGTTACACACATCATGTTATCACACATTGATGCATATAACGATTTTATCTTGATTATGTGATAAAATCTGATATATCGAAACCGCTTAGAGTTAAAAATCTCGGTTTATAGAAACCAAAAATTCTAGAATTTCTGCGATAGGGAAGGCACCACAAGGTGGCCACAGTCCGTTGCCACAAAGTGCCCAAAACCGTGGTCGTGGCCCTCAGAGCGCTAAGTCACGCCCTAGGGCCACAGAGCTGCCACGGCGCCGTGACCATTACATGGTCACGAACCGTTGACCGCGACCATTCAATGGCCATGCCCGTGGTGGGGCTTTCGCCACGGAGCCGTGGCCATCCCATGGCCACGCCCCGTGGCTCGTGACCAACCCATGGTCACGCCCGTGGCTAGAACTCCGCCACAGCCCCGTGGCGGTTTCTCCAAAAACCCATAAAACTTTCAGACCGATTTTTCACCTCAAAATCATGCAAAATCCAATTTTGACCGATTCGCTCAGCATAATAACTTGTATAAACCTATCATGCATATCTATACACACAATAGCAAACATGATATATATTAATCTAATTGCAACCAGCCTCTAATACCACTGCTGGGGAATGTAGGATCCAAATCATGGCAACGGAAGCAATAAAAACCAGAAAATAACTACATTCCCTTTGGAGGATCTTTTGCAACTTAATAGATTAATCAATATGTGAGTTTCTCAAGTTACTACCTTTTTCGATTGAATCTTTGAGCATCCTGTATCGGTCCACCCCCGAAAGTATCCACACGAACAAGAAAGCTCCAAGCTAGCAATGAAAACCTACTAGAATCAACCACAGCTCAGGAAGTAAAGAAATGAAGAAGAGAGAATTGTGAGCCTTAGCCATTTCACTCTCTACAATGTTCTATTTATAGAATCACGAAATGGCTTGCCACGGACCCTACCACGGTCCTGTCGCGCGCCCGTGGCCCATGCCACGTCTACCCTAGGTAGCCCTAGGTCGTCACGGTGACCCTAGGGCGTCTGAGAGTTGCCGCCCGTGGCAAAAAACTTATGGTCACAGGCCCGTGGCCAAGTGGCCAAGTCTTATCCACCACGGCTCCGTGGCCAACTTGCGACGATGTCGGTTTTCTCCTTCATTCTTACACTACTCCATACTTGTTCTTTGTGTGTGACCCTATAGGCTCATGTCCCATTGGTAGATCGGCATGAAATCTCATTTCAGCTTATCCATCATAAGTGGCCTCTAGTAAAACATTATAATTACCCAATGTACATGATGATCGATGATTCGATTTAACCTCATGTCGTCTATGTCACTATCCCATTATCTCCAGATATCCTGATTGATCATAAGGCATAGAGTCGTCATCCTTATTTAATCAATCATAGTTTCTTGATATGTTAGATGACTGAAAATGATACCCCGTATCAATAGCATGGCCATGCATTTTCTTTCGGTCATACTCATCTAGTGGCCTAAACAGATATCGTTCCCATAACGGAGTAAGAGGGACAAATCCTTTAGCCGTCTTTCGTATCACTCATGCAGCCCGTCCATGAGCCAATAGTAGCAGTAATCGCTAACCGATTACAGAAAACGTTAGGCGTACGTCAAAGTCAGATGTTGACTACATAGTGATCACAAAAACTCCTTAGTTTAAGGATACAATAACAAGCTACGACAACTGAGTATGCTCATGACCATGATTATGAAACTCGAAACTCGGGCAACTCGAACTCGCTGAAATATGAGAAGAACTCGGAACTCGGGAAAAGCTCGGCAAAACTCGGTGAACTCATTTTGTATTAAAATATAATTTTATACATATAATTTTTATTATAGATAAAATAAATCATTTAATGCCAATTAATATATATATATTATTGATTTATTTATTTAAAATTTGTTATGATTAAATTAAAATTAGATTTTTCAAAAAGAAAATTTTTATTCTAAATCAAATTAAAAATTTGCAAAAAAAATCAGTAAAATGCTTGAAATTTTTTTTACTAAAATGCTATAAATTAAAATGTCATAAAACTAAATTGATAACTAATAAATGCCATAAAATTAAATTTATAACTAATAAATGTTTGACCCTTCAACTTCTCTTATTTTAATTAATATAGATAAATTTTAAATAATAAATGTCTCATCCTCAAAATGACTAAACCCTTCTTTCTCATCACATCCATAGCCACCTTTGTCTGAAACGAAAAAACGGCCTCTCTGCCTCCAAACGTGACTCCACCTCCTCGCCTCATCTGCACTCATGCTCTGATCTAGTTCGCGAAACCATACATCCTCCTCCACAAACAAGCTGGCAAGGCCAGATCTGGTTCCGGCGAGGACAGATCTGGCTCCAGCGAGAACATATATGGTTCCGGCGAGGACAGAATTGGCTCCGGCGAGGCCAGATCTTGCTCCGGAGAGGCAAAATCTGTCGGGTTTGACCGTCGTTGACCGAGTTCTGCCCGATTTTCGGCTTCTCGTCTCGGTGAGGTCAAAAATTTCGAGTTCCGGCGAGTTTCATAACACTGCTCATGACATCATCTATGCTACATACTCACCGCGGGTCGTCCAATATCATTTCCCAAATGATATCTATGATCTAACTCTGGCAATCCCATTGCCAATGATCAGTAGAACGTGATCATAAAGATTCATCCTCATATTGGTCGCTTCTTATGAAGCTTAGTTGACCAATGACCCGTTAAATATGATCCGTGCGGATTTATATTTGTAATATTAGTAATAACACACTCAATGATATAGATCAAATCACATTCAACATATTACTACAACACAATAGTAATATAATGTTGTTTTATTATTACAATGATGATGTAACAATTACACATAAACTAATATTGGCCTAGGGCACAACTTCTACAGTGACAATATATGCTAAAATACCCCTAGTTTAAGAAATTCGAATATAACTGGTCCAATTTGATTGATCAAGCCAGATTTGAAATGATTCAAATTTAATTTTAGATTTGGGGGCATAATTGTAATTGCATCATAATTAGATTTGTGAATGGATTTAGGGTAACTATTGTCAGACAATGTAGCAGTGTCTTGCCAAATTCCGTATTGGTATAGATCGGCAACGAGTATATACAAAAAATTATAAATTTTAGTTGGGAACATGACACTTTTGTGCACTTGAATATACATTTTTGACACTTTCATACCCTAACTTCTTTTTTTCTTTTTTCCATATCTTACTTTCATTTTAGACAATTTACCCCTAAAATTCTCAAAATACCAAAATTACCCCTTGTCTAATGGAGAGAACCGGCCCAATTTTTTAAAGAGTGTGAAAAGACGAAATTACCCTCAACTATTCATCAAATTTTTAAGTGAATACCATTGGACCCTCCTACTTCATCAAAACAGAGCCTTGAACTCATGAACTCATTTCTTATTCCCTCTCTTCCTCTATCTCTTTTCCGGTCATTCTGTGCCGGAGACGATCGTCGGAGCACCGTATTCTACCCTTTTGGTCGCTGCCCATTGCCCACCTCGTCGATGCTCGCTGCCCGCTGGCCACCTCATTGATGCTCGCCATTTTATGTTGTGGAGGTTGGAGAGGAAGAACCATGGCCGGCTCCGGCGAAGAATCACCGAAGAAGACGAGAAGGAGGGGTCGAGACGGACACCTTAGCGAAGGTGTTCTGGAGGCCTCGCCGGTCCACCGTGCTCCCCACATGCCAGAGAAACGCCGGTGAGGAGGGGGTGGCGGAGGAGGAGGAGAGGAATAGTTGAAAGGGTGGCATACTTTTGAAAATTTGATGAATAGTTGAGGGCAATTTTGTCTTTTCACACTCTTTAATTGGACCAGAATTAAATCAGATTTAATTTTGGTTCAATTCATGGGTAATTTAGGTATTTTAAAATTTCTGAAGAAAGTTTTCCCAAAATAAAAGTAAAGTGTGGAAAAAAGAAAAAAAAAAGTTATGGTATAAAAGTGTCAAGAGTGTATATTCAAGTGCACAAAAGTTTGATCCAAAATAAATTCAACAAAATTGAGTGCGGATTAGAGGAGGTGGACTGAGCGGAAATGGAGTAAAAGGTCTAAAATCGAGACGGAGACAAGATTACCAAATTTGTCTTAGTGGCAAGTATATAACACCTTTTTGCTATTATCACTTATTTTATTCGTCGAACATAAATGTTTATTCAAGAGGTATTGATGCTGTAGAACAAAATCATGCCCGTGTATTCTCATACCCTTATTTTAATTCTCTTTGCATATAAAAAAGATCGTATCCCTTATGTTCTTTTTCCTATCACTTTATATTTATTTTATCCAATCTCTAGATTTTCATTTCTATTATTTTCTATATTTTTATTTAAAAAGAAAAGTATATGTATGCAATTTATATGTAACAAACATGATTGAAATAGATAATTGGAGAAACAAATTTCTCAAAAAAAAATCTTGGAGGAACAAATTTTAAAAAGACTTCTTACACTAACACTAATGCAAATAACTTTCTACATTAGCTTAAATGCTCCCACGGTATGTTTCTAAAAAATGTTACAAGAAAATCTCTACATAAAGTCTGCATTTCTGGCCAACTCCGTAAATATTTTACAGATAAATGTTTGGTCAATATGTTACACTAGATTACATTTGAATACGAAAGAAAACACGTGCATTAGACTACAAGCAAGCCACGGATCAGCATAGAAAGCACATGCCTCTGCTCCGCCCTGCGTCACGGTCTCCAAAACCTCTCAAAAACGATCTGATTGAAAGGTGCTCCGCAGCATATGTCATGAAAGATGCCAAAACTAGGCCGCCGACGACCATCAAACCTAACCTGTTGAGAATCATATGTAATAATGTAAATAACAAACATGACCGACACCCATATATAAGAGAATATGGTAATTCATGATACTAAGAACCTTCAAAGAGATACACTTATCTTTGGAAAATGAACTGAGTAAATATGTTAAAAGAAAACATTAAGTATATAAATATTTTCCTAGTTTATGGGAGACAATAGCCCCATCCCCAAAAGACAATATTTCACATAATTTGACGTCACTTTTAAGGGATCTACTTTACAAAGGAAATAGTTTCCCTTGTCGAAATGAAGCCTGAAAATAAGTTTTATTACAGAGAAAGATGCATACATCGGATATGTGAATTTTATCATTTCAACGCTACATAAATGAGTATTAGCACAACAAGCATGTATGAAATCTGTAGTAATATAACTGAATTTCCTCATAAAAAGTTAATACCAGAACCGAAACCTAACCTCACAAACAGAGCAGTGATGCCGAAAAGGCATGGCAAAGATGGGGCCACAACCGCCAAAACTGCCATACCTAACCCATAATACCACGTAGCAATATCACAAGAAGACAATTGCCTCTGGTGACCTGTAGTAACCATAAATGAATTTTAGAACGGCATAAAAACCTACAAATCAGCAGAATTCATAAAGGTGGTATTAAACAATTACTCCATAGTTAGCACACCTTTTCCAGAATCATACTCGTCGGATTCGGGAGAAGAAAAAGATCCTACTTGATTTGCTATTTTTTTACCCCACAAATATACCAAACGGAGATAACCTCCAAAAATAAGGAAGAAGATTGTGATTGTCCACTCGTACATCAAAAGCAAACCAGTCCACGGCATCACTTGCCGAGGCACAATTGCTAGAGCAACAGCAAGAGATATCAAAGCGGCCATAAAACAGACTACCACAGACATTCCACCCAAATACACAGGAACCTTGGACAGCGCAAAACTCAAAAACTGCAGCAGCATTGAAAGCAAAGAGTATTAAATCACAATTTAATTTTCCAGGGAGCAATAGCAAATTAAAGATTTGGGTCATAAACTGTATGTGTACAGAAAAGATAACAGTAAAATCACAATTGAATAAATTAACAACCTTATAGTAGAGGATAGCAAACTGGCATATATTGTCTAATAAAGTGGATACAGCATAGCATTTAGATACTTATTGAAATATCAAAAGGTAATATAGTCACCATCAAAAACATGCATCATTTATGGCAAAATAAATACATGTATCAACAATGCATGTGATAGTGGCATTAAGTTTACTACCTGCTGATTTGCATGCATGGTAGGGGACGAAGAAACATTAGTATATGTCAGTCCTCCACCGGCTCTGATTTTGTAATAGAGATGTCTAATATGATCCCATAATGAAGTTCTACAAAATGAACCAAAGACCTCTCGTGCCTGAACCGAAAAGAATATTGTTTGTGATCTAACCAGAAAAAAAGAGTATTTGGTAAATTCCTGATGGTTTATATCATATACTGACCTGAAAAAAAGAAGGATAATAACAGAAAAGCAGAACACAAAAGGGAAGCAAGAAAAGAACTCTGACTAAGAGATCATCATTAGGGTTGCTACCCCCTCGAGTGCCGGGAAGGGATTCGTGAAGCTCTTTCCTGACATTCTGCATCACCAGTAGAAACAGAACAAAAGAGTAGAGTAAAACATGTTTCTTAACTACTGTGGAATCAATACAATATGCCAGCACTAAGGCCTTTTCTTTGACATCATAAAAGGAAGCCATGGAAACATTTGAATACATAACAAGGAAACCAATCTGGCATAACAAGCCCACCAACTCATGAGAAAAGGACTATGAAAAGAAAGCATGATGTCATCAAACTTGACTAATAGAGTTCAAAGAATATACCTGCCAGACGTCGACAGGTTTAAGGAGCCACGATGTCCACCAGTCCCAAGGTTTCAAGGGCCCAAGGGTATAATGAATTACACGAAGTTCACTCTCATCTACCATCCACTGTATGTAAGAGTGAAAAGATTAGAATGCTCAACTGACATATTTAAAATTAGACTTTTGTACCAACTTCACCCCTCTAGTCCTAGATTTGGGGAAATCATAGACAAGCCCATACACCTAAAATGTAGAAACAACTAATCATCCTACATATAGACAATCCAGGACTCGCATCTAGCACTATCTCATCAAATTGATCATGTGATCTCAAGATTCCTGATTGCAACGAGGTCAATATGAATCAGAAGAAGTGATATGAAACTTGGGGAGAACTTAGGAAAAACGGCATATCCGAGACGAGGGACAAAACTTGATCAAACTCGGTTGAGCCCGGTCAATTTGACAAACTCGGGACAAAACTCAGTCAAACTCAATTAAACTAAGTCAACTTTTAAAAATTAACTAGAAGGTAAATTTTGTTTCAATTGTTTATTGTTCTTACTAGTTAATATTCAAATATTGTATGTTTGTTGTTCTTAATAGTAATTTTTTTAGCAATTAGTAATTTTACTCTTAACAAGTTTATATTAAAAGTAATCAAAATTATGATAAGATAGTTGACAAGTCTGGGATCAAAAGTGACTAAATATTATTAATTGTCTTTAATGAATATTATATATATAATTGTTTGTTTAATACAAAACGAATTTTGCCGAGTTCTATGAGTTCTCCTCGAGTTCTCGAAACTCCTTATTTCTCACCTCACAGAGCTCCCTTAATTCCGAGCTTCATAACCTTGATCAAAAGAACAGAATGAACGCTTTGTAGGTTTGGCCTTTTAATTTGTGAACTCTAAAAACTACACAGGCCACCATCTATCATAATGAAAAGAACAATTTGAGGTCATATAATAACCATGCTGATAAAAAAGATGTACTCTTCCCCCTTGATCCATATAGTTTATATGTAGAGAACTAGAAGAGGTCAACAATGGCCACTGAGTACTCTGCTTATGCAACAAAATCAATATATAAAGGAATACATTAAGTAAGACATTTTTCAAAATAATATACTGATATTATTATATATACTACGGTAAATAGCACTTCGAACAAACAATGCACGAAACCAAAGGAGCATGAGCATAAACTACCAAGATCTATGTAGTACCTTGTTAGCAAGCATGTAAAGGCCAACGTCTGCATTATATAATGTCGAAAGTCGCTCCATATCAGGATCTGGTCTAGATTTCAGAATCTCTGGGGATAAATCTGGCTCAAAAAGATGAGCATTTGGAAAGTTGCTGTAATACGAATTCAGAAAACCTTGGTCACCTGTTACAATAGAAAAATGTAAGAAAATCACTCATACATATCTACAGAAAACATAGAGAGAAGATTGCACAATTTGTTCCACGAAGCTATCAGAAACCACTTGAAACGTCATGTTTGCATTATCTGTAAGGCTCACATCAATGTAATAATTCATTCTTGACCATATTACATTTTGGAGTCATATATCAAATATGACGTCTTCATAGACGCCTATTCCTCCATAAGTTAGAGCAAGAGAATCCTTTTGTAAGATAAAGATACTTCCTTGTAAACAGAGTGATACAATGAAATACTGTCCAGAAAGCAATAATATTCATGGTTATAATTATATCCAAAGCAAAACTATTTAGACACATAACATGTAGCTCTGAAGAATAACTAGAAAGGTGATGTATATTTTTTACTACCTCCAGTGTATGAATGCAACGTGGTCACTTTGCTCATCATGTCATTAAAAAGTGCTTCAGATGGCTCCACCACCATAACGCCCGAATTGAGTCTCTCTGAATGCTTCAAGTTAGCACAAAATTTCCGACATTGAAAGAGATCATCGATATTTTTTACCACAATAGTATCAGCATCAAGGTATACAACTGCAAAAAAAACCAAAAATAGAGCTTCTTCAGTAGCACAAAGCAAGCCAAACATGGTTATAAATGCACAATAACCCAAGAATGAACCTTAAATCCTGAAAGGAAGAGATCTAAGAGCGTGATCCTCAAAAATTTTACTATAATGGATTACATTAAACCAAACCCAAGTCAGATGACTGGTTTTAATTTTCTACCAAACCAAGACAAAAAAACAGATCATACATGGTTCAGCAAATTGAAGCATATGTTCATATAACAAGTAAGAATACTCAAAATATTGAAAGAGTAACAATCCTCACAAATAGTTACGCCTAAAATCCAAGTAAATTACCCTGGTTGCTTATCAAAATTTCATGAATGTATCCCAACATACTCAGGCAACAAAAACAGTTCCTCTAATATTCTCATTCCTGCAAACTGTGAAATGTGGAAGGTAACACTTGCAGTAGTATATGTAGACTTGAGTGCAAAATTATTATCCATTTGGAAACAGATTTTAGATCTTACGTGCCATCATGGACAAGTCCACTCACAATTCCAATTATTGTCCAATGCAGTAACTTTTTGAGTAATTATATATTTGCTAATTGAATTTTAAGGTTTGCCCCAATAATTCAATAACATCTTCATTAAAGTTAACTGGACCTGCATTTGATGACAAAATGTACTTGAATTGGATTTAACACATTTTTCTTCATCGTACATATAAAAAGTAATATTATCATTTCCCTCACTACAAAAGTTCTCTCGATTTGTCCCCTTCCACCAGTCATAACCAAAGGAGATAATATTGAAACAAAGATCTAAGATTGCTTCACTTTCACACACCCATATATCTATGAAAAGGAAAAGGAGAAAGGTGGTACCTTTCTTGTACTTAGTCATGTTAAATATTTTCAGCTTTGTGTAGACTCCCCAAAACCTCGTTGGACGAACTTGATTTGGGTTTGCCAATAAACTAATACTCTCAACAATCCAACCATCAGCCTGCATAGAAAATACAAACAATACATCATATTCCGTTGTGCTTGAGATCCTGCAACACCGGGTCCCATCGGATTCAGGGATTAGTGCCCCTCTATAGAATGGCAACGGGCAGGTTAGGGACAAGTTTAGTGATCCCCGTCCTCAACCCCGTCAGATCGGGGACACCGGGTCCCCGTCGGGTTCGGGGATTTTATTCATTCAATGTATGAGAGATAAAAAGAGTTATACATGAGTTGATTGGACCATGTGGCGTTAGCGGAGAAGATAACAAGTCTTAGGCGGATATAGGCTATAGCCCTTGTAGGTGTGGCGTCATATCCCTCACCGTGTCAGTGGCCTCAAACAGAGCATGGTCATGCAGAGAATAGCAAGGGTGTGCCACAGTGTGAGTTTGATGTTCAGGGTTTTGTTAGTTCGTAAAAAAAGTTTTTGATATTAATTGTTATGTATTAGTGCCTCTTGAAGACCTTCAACCCTTAAGGAGAAGATTGAAACTTTTCGGATCATAAATAGTTTGAATTTTTACTGGTTTCTCTGTTACTGTTTGGATTTTGGTTGTGTTCATCAGTCTTTTAAGTTTTGCACCAACCTACACCATCAGATGTCCAACATTCAAATCAACACAATGTTTCCGAATATTTTCTTAGCTATCTAAGGGTGCATAAATTTATGACTCACGTGTCATTTTATCTGTCTACCCACTCTCTCAACTGGTTAAAACTTACATTAAACCCTAAAACAGAAAATAACTGCATACCCATAAATTCTATTACCTTGTCAATGCTCTCATCTTTCTCATAATCGATAAATAGAATCAAATATTAGGGGAACCGGAAAGAAAGAAGAAAAAACCTTGAGCAGCTTCTTAGAGTATTCAGAAACCCCATCGGAGACGAGAACCACCATGTCCTTGCTGGATCCAGAGTCGCGAATCGATTTTCCGAGAACACGAACGCCCAAGAGGAACTCATCCCCGTACAGGAGCGTGACGTAGGCTTCTTCTTCTGTGGACTGCTCAGATCCCATCGAAGCTGTGGGGTGCAGCAGCAAAAGGAGGCCGATTGGCAATAGAAGCCGTAGATTCGATGATTTCGTCATTTCAGGATCTTCCCGAGAAGAAGATGATAGGGCTTGATTTCGATTTCGATTTCGATTTCGAGGACAAAGCTATTCTGCTTCTTAATTAAGAGAAGTGAATTGGAAGATTCAAACTTCAGAACTGGGACGGATTTGAATTTTCATGTTTGGTGTTTCCTCACGTGCGTCGTCTCTTGTGTGCTATAGTGTATGTGTAGTGTTTCGTCCAATTTTAGTTTCAATTTCAAGTATATAATAAGTAGATAATATGAAAGGCTCAGTTACATCTCGTACTTTACACGAATTTCACTTAACTTCCTTGCAAATAAAGTCATTCTGTGTAGTGTCTATAGTTTACTAACGTTTCACCTAAGTCTGATAAAGTTAAGTTGTTGGTGAAAAGTCTAAAGCTTTTGTTTTTTTCTCTCTCTTCAAACTCAAATCATGGATCTCCAGTCGCGTCCACCTCCACCTACCTTGACCACGCCGCCAGAAACAAAAATTGTTCTAGAATAGACAGAAACTGTTCCATAAACTTTTATTTCAGATCAAAAATTAGCAATTGCCTTTAGAGTCTCATAGGCATCGACAGAGCAGGAGTGAATGTTAGAATCGTCGGAACCACCAAATTCATCATCAGAGCTATCTCTGCACGTTCGATCGAAGTAGTTGCAACATCTCTGGCCACACCAGACCGCACCTGATTTCTTCTCGTTGTTATCGATGGAGTTATGCACCATCTTGTCCAGGCACACGGAGCTCGGCTCGAACTCGCCCGAGTCATCGCAACCGCTCTTTCCGAAATGCGCGTCCTCCACAGCCCGGGACCACAGCGGCGTCGCCCTTCTCCGCCGCATGTGTCCTTAGAACGCCCTAAAACTGGCGCTCGAACAAGTGCTTGAGTCGCAATTTCACCACGGGCTTGAATCGAGCCGAATCTTCAAGTGATTAAGAATCGATCAGTTGGATCTTCATTGGAAGCGGCATGACTATCACAATGGAGAAAATTAATTTCTCGCATCTCTCTGATTCATAAAAATTAACTTAAGTTTAAACTTGACCTCTAACTCGTTCTTCGTCTTCAATATAAAAATCGCTAAAAAGTGACTCTAGCTACTGAAATCAATGCATATACATTGATCAAAATAGTCAACGAGAAGGCTCGCATCATGAGTTCCGCGATTTGCAAAATTTGAAGCTAAAACAAGTACTTATACCTCTTATTGTCGTATTATACTAGCTCGTTGCCTCTGATTCGCAAGACAAAGCTTCTTTTCTGAACGGTGATGGATCGCCGGCCGGAGCTTCCGTGCACATCCTCGGCGTCGTCGGGTCAAGTTCAATGTGATATTTAATAGGGGATGTAATTTCATATTTGTATGTCAACATTTTAAAATTATATATTGAGGACATTGTGGGCATTTTAAAAATAATTCAGTTACCTTGTTGGGTATTGTGTTATGTCATTATCCGTTAACAATATAATGCTTTACTATTTGAGAATACATGATATAGCTTTAATGGGGATGCCATATGTCATCCTATACTTTTTTTACATACATATGTACAAGGATGCATTCAAGTGAGAACCACAAGAGGCATGAGAGTTATGAGAACCAATATGGGGGTGTTACCCTATCGAGGGAGTGGTGTAACGAGAGATTGGAATAATTCCTTTTCTTCGTGCATACCACGTGGCATTCTCTCACATGTTCGACAATGTAGAGAGGTTCTCACCGAATTATTCCTCTCTATATATATATTAGATTTTTTTTCATTGATATTTTGACTGTACACGAACCTTTTACCATGAATTTACATGGATTCACTTATATTTATACAAAATTCTAATAATTTGAAGCAAAAACCTAAACGAACCGACTCGAGTTCATTTTTTTATCAAGCTGAATACAACCTTAACCATACGAGCTTGTTTGTACCCAAGTCAAGTTCGAGACGAATAATATTTTTTTTTCAAGCCGAGTCTTATCAAAGTTAGGCTCTATTTAACTCACTTATACACTCTAGATAAGAGGTGCTTAGTAGTCGGCAAATCAGACTGAGAGGACTTTTCTAGCACCATATGGAAATCTCGATTTCTTTATCGTCGAAACC
Source organism: Geranium rotundifolium (assembly GCA_963920655.1). Lineage (NCBI taxonomy): Eukaryota > Viridiplantae > Streptophyta > Magnoliopsida > Geraniales > Geraniaceae > Geranium > Geranium rotundifolium. The sequence continues at coordinate 36,165,223 of OY987311.1, read as the reverse complement.
AAAATTGTCACAAAAAGTATGGAGTTCTTGACTTTTTAGTTAATTAGTTTCTTACCGATTTTCGGTTATAACTGACACCAACGTATAAGGAACGCCATTACCTAACTTAATGCTGGCCGAAGGTCATAAGATGAGAAGCATCATATATGTCACGGGATGGGCTCGTGTTCCAGGTGTGCGTGGAGGCACACCATATGCGTTGAGGAGGTGGAGGACAGAGAAATGTCGATAGAGGCGCACAAGAGAAAAAATATTTCAAAAACATTATATGTTATTTAGGAGGAGAGAACTTTTTAAAGATTATTCGATGACTAATTAAGACTTTAATCAAATTAATTATGAATGAATAGTATAATAATTGGGCAAGTCCAAAATTCTTACCTATACTTACATGACAAACCACAATATTTTGAGTTACAGTTATATGTCATTTTCTCTTATTTTTATTTTTTACTTAAAAAAACTTGTCGAGTCCCAATGAGACACTTTTAGAAAACAAATAATACTTTAAATTTGATTGAATATCTGAATAAATTATTTCATTTATCTTGTAATTATCTAACTTAATTTTTTCATAAGAGGAGGGGATTATATTAGTTAGGATAGCCATATCTATGTCTAATAAAGTAACTTATAATCTGATGAGTAATAACTGAGCATCATATTGGTTATAGTGAAGTTAACAATTCAATTCTATTGAGAAGATAGGAGTAGTCTCAACTCAACAATTACGGACGCCTACAACAAAATTTATCAATGAACTTTTTTATTCTTATAAAAAACATTTTGTTACAAATTAAATATTGTTTTTTAAATTGGACATAATATTTACACAATGTAATTATATTTTTGGCATTTTCATTATATTTAAAGTATTTTTTAAGTGATTCTAAATCAATTGCTTCGTTTACTTTATGATGAGCCGGCTAGAGGTGGGACACTTTGGACCCGGAATCGGAGACTGAACCGGAACTGAAATCAAAGAGAATCGCGGCTAACGGTTCCGGTTCTAAAAATGAAAGAACCATAATTTTTTGGTTCGATTCCTGTTGTTCAAATATAGAACCGGTGGGTACCTAGAACCAGACTGATATGCTAAATATTAATCGAGCCACCACCAACTTATATGAAGCAATAGAGATAAAGTACGTGAACCGAGAAAGATATATTCCTTATCTTTCATCAGTAATTTATTTGCGAATTTTATAATTCGATTGAGTTTAATAATTAAGACTTAATGCTCTTGTTTGTTAGAATTTATAATAATTATAAATTTCATGTTTTGTCTAAAAATCGAATTAAAATCGTCTAATTTGGACCTTAAACCGTATCTTAAACAACATAATTAACAAAAATAAACAATTGATCGGTTCAAATGAGTAGACCGAGAAACCGAACCGGATAAACGGTTCCAAAACCAAACCGTCTCAATATGTAATGATTTCGGTTCTAAAATAAAAAAGTACGTTCCGGTTCTGGACCCATACCCACCTCTTGAGCCGTCCCTGGTAGAGAGGATTTGACGAGTTAGATAGGGTTGCTGCAATTTCCTTTCAAAAACCTTTGTTGTTGAACAAGATCCGACCCAATCTAAACCGGTCCAGATGAAACCCGAGAGTCACGGTCACGACAATTCCACTTCGGCTTTGCGTGTACCGCAACGGGAAGCAGAAACTTGAGGGTCTGTGTCTGGACGAACAACATTCATCCTAGACCTAGATTTTCAAATCCCCAACCCCAATTCCATCTTCGTCCCCAACACTCTCTGCAATTCGCTCCTCATTGCTTCATCATTTTCACAGGATTCGTTGAATGTCATAGCAACTGTACAGCTTCGCTTCACGAATGTGAGGTAGGGCTTGGGGAATGTGTCCGCCTCCTCAACTGCTTGCTCTCCATATTTCTCTGATAATTATTGCATTTGCTGATTCTGGTTTGGATTGTGTTCATGATATTTGCATGATTTTCTATTGGCTGTTTTGAATTATTATTTATATCTGTTCCAGTTGAATCAATAATGGAGAAGCACGATGAAGAGCAAGTTGTTGATAGTGCTTCGGGAGTTGAAATGGGGGAGAAGCACGATGAAGTGGAAGATGTTGAGAGTGATTCGAAAGTTCAAGGGGAGGAGAAGCAAGATGAAGTGGGAGATGCTGAGAGTGATTCGGACTATTCGTTCATTGATGACGAGGATGACACATCGGTTCCTGTGCAAGATGAGGCAAGAGGCTGAAGAATGAGTTTTATAAAATTTACCCTGGATTATGTGACATCTGTGGGGGAAAAGTTTCAATATTAACTTGTTCTACTTTGTGTTTCTGTCAATTGTTAGGAACCTTTGACTGAGAAGGAAATAGATGAGCTAATTGACGATTTTGTTGAAGTAGAGAGTAAGGTAATGCAATTCACTGCTTTACTCTTGCCTTTTATTTGATCCATACTGTTTGCTTGTTAGGTTACCAAATATGCTCGTTTTAGGCTGCAGAGGCTCAAGAAGCACTTGAGGAAGAGTCACTCGTGAAGCTGGAGAAGGATGTAAGAGAAGAATTAGCCCAAACTCGTAATGGCGACGATGTTAGTTTCTTCCTTTGCTCGTCTTTCTTTATTCTTTACACCCTATCTCATAAATAACATGTTTTGTTTACGATTTTTTTTACTTGTAGTTGGAGACTGCTGTTGCGGATGAAATGACTACATATAGAGAAGAGTGGGAGGCTACACTTGACGAGCTTGAGACCGAGAGTGCTCATCTATTGGTATACTTCTTTCTCTGGTTTGGGTAAAATCGTTGGTTCTTAATCTATTTATGATATATTGTTGTTTAGATATATCTTTGGCATAGTTAAGGCTAAAAACTAAATAAACCTGCGCAGGTCTATTGGATTCTTCAGTCCTGATATAGAAAAGAATTTTGTCCTTTTTGGTATACATATTGAATATAAATTTGCTATTATTTCCTGGTCCATCGTAATCCACCAGGCATCTTTAGTTGGTTGTTTTGTTGCGCTTACCATTAATTAGTGTATGATTAAATATGATTATAGGTTTGAATTGGTTCACAGAGTGTGATGGGCTAACATTCTACCTTGTATATGGCAATGACACTACTTGGTGTAAAAACCAATGAAAGCAATTAGTGTGAGAGGTTTACGTATCAACCATAAAACTTATAAGGATGAATGAAAAATTGGTTTGAGAGATTTAAAATATCAAGAAATTTTAATTTGAATACACTTATTGGTGGAGATGAAGCCATCACATTCAGAGAAGACAAGTTCTTGGACATGGTGAAACTTTGTTGTGAAAATATTGAAGGTCAGAAGTAACACCGTGTTTGTTGCTTGGGGACGCACACACAGAATCTGAACCCCTTAAGTTGTGCTTGTTTTGGCTCCCAAGTTCTCGTGTTTTGTGCTTAATATTGAAATATCCCATGTTTGTTTTTCCATGATTTGCTCGAATGATGTTCTTGAGGGAAGGTAATTAAAAGACAAAATGAAATGTGTTGCCCACTTGAGAAACTGGTGAGAACTCGACCTTTTGCTATTTGGCAATGATGGTTGCAGTTAGCACCTGACGGGAATATGATACCCCCTACCGATATTGCAGGATCTTTACAATGTACAATGACTATATAAATAGGAAATTGTTAACTTTTATTATTTTATACATGGCCTCAATGAATTGGGAAATATTTGAGGATTAGTCGTGAATTATTTTTCTCTTCGTTTATTAAATTTATAGTTTGATTTTTCATAGCTAAAAATCAGTGTTTAATTGGATTATAGCTTTATTCTCATGGAATATACATACAAACAATATAATTTTAGGAAATTAAGCAACAATATTTTCTCTTCCTTACGGGGTCATTGACATACCTACGTTGTGCACATACCCAAACCACCTTAAATGATTCCCTCTCATCTTCCTCCCAATTAAGGCTGTCCCGACCCTTGCTCTAATGAACTAGTTCCTGATCTTATCTATCCTAGGCTACCCGTTCACCACAAATCCCTCTAAGCATTCTCATCTCCATTACCCATGTCTTATGGAATCCACCCACCCAGTAGAACTTGTCTTTCAACTATAGAGAGATCCTCTTATCAGAAAGAACTCCTGAACCTAAAAATAATGTGGCCGACAAAAAAAGGCGTGGAAAGCTATTTACTAGTACTTCCTCAGTATACTTATTAGGTGTCTAGTTATAATCAATGATTGATTTACTTTTTTATTCATACAGGAACAACTTGATGGGGCTGGTATTGAGCTTCCAAGCCTGTATAAGTGGATTGAAAGTCAGGCTCCTAATGGTTGTTGCACTGAAGCTTGGAAACAAAGGGTGCATTGGGTAGGATCACAGGTGACCAATGATGTTAATGAATTGGTAGCTGATGCTGAGAAGTATCTTCAGCGTCAACGACCTGTAAGAAGGTATGATTCCACACTTTGACATTTTGGACTCTGCAATGCCTGACACTCATTTATGTTCAGAAAACATGGTAAACTTTTGGAGGAGGGTGCTAGTGGATTTCTGCAGAAAAAGATTACAATTGAGGAAGGCAAAGATGATTCTACAGAAAATAATGTTGATTGGTCCACTTTCAACAAAATGCTTTCTGGTAATGAATCTCAGGATAGTGCAAAGTTTGGCAGCAAGGATTGGGCTTCTGTTTACTTGGCCAGCACTCCTCAGCAAGCTGCAGTGATGGGCCTTGCATTTCCTGGAGTAAATGAGGTACCAATGTGGTTTCTTTTGTTATGTTGGTTCCTAAGACATTTTGTGGCTGTCTTGCGGTTACTAGTAGATGTCACTGTGTATACCTGGCTGCAGCTTGTTTATTTTTGTTGTATATAATACAATACTATTTTCCTTTCACCATATAGTTGGGAAATGGTTTCTTGCTTTGATCCAAGCTTTTGTTTCATCGAATGCATTCTGGTTTTTTGTGATAGCTCTATACACGAGCCAATTTTGAACAAAAACTTAAGTGAAGATTGGTGGGCATGAAATTTAGGATTTAGGTCAAAATGGGCGGTATTCAGAATTTAGAGTTTTCAAAACGAATAATAATATTATGAAGTCTGGAATTGAAGCATGGTTGACATCTAGTGCTCTAAGCTTCTGATTTGGCACTTTGAAGAGTAACTGCGGCTAATAAATAAGGCACGATTTTGATAAATACGTGGTTGGGAAGGGTCAGGTCTGGAGCTGAACGGTATGGTTTCAATCACAAAGAACTTTCGATGAAAGCAGTAGGAATGACTAACTGATTTTTAAATGGTGTATGAAAATATAAAATCTGAAGCAATCTTGTAGATAGTGGTACCTAGATAATACATAAGCCATGCCATAGGGGTAGTCGTAGATCTTTACAGTTGTGATCTATGATTAATGCATCCCAACCTATTTCTATGGACAAGAAAAAAATTGGACGGCACCTTTCAGTCAGGCTCCTTTGGTCTTAGTTGTTTTCTCTGAAATTGTATCTCTTATTTGTTTTATGAACTAATTTCATCTCATAGAGGGATGGATCTAGAGCATTTAGTTATCGGGGGGAAACTTATCAAATTGTTAGGGAAATGATGCAAATTTTTTGAACTAGTAAGTAAATTTTAAAAACCAGTGGGGCATATATGAATACTAAAAGAAAATGCAGGGTGTATTTTGAGGAAAAATTGTTGACTGGGTGCAAGTACCCCCCACAAACACACTTCGTGGGTCCATTCCTGGTCTCATAGCATTTCCTTCCGTCATAAACTTGTTGCATTGTCTCTTTTTCTCGTGCTACTTTAACTTCAATGTTCTTTTTATTGGAATGTTGTGTCAGGTAGAGGAGATTGATGATATTGATGATACTCCTAGTGATCCATTTGTTGCAGAGGCTATTGCAAATGAAAGAGACCCAGTTCTTTCTGAAGAACAAAGGAGAAATTTTAGAAAGGTCTTAATTGTTACTATAAATATTCTTTTCCCCTCTCTGAAGTTCAAAACTTGAATTGTTGCTTTCTTTTTATTTAGATACATTTATCCTTAAAAGTGAAGCGAGGCGAAATTCAGATTACCATTATTATTATACATATTTTATTTTATTTGCTTACCTGGACACGGATGAGTTGTGACTGACGCTCTCTGAGCATGTCTCCCATGAATCATAAATAATCATCAATTTTTGTAACGCATCATCTTTTTCTGGTCTTCTTTTACATTTCTGAATGTTTTACCTATCTGCTTTGAGTACTTGGGCACAAAAAAGTAATTACCACAATGGCTACTTCAGCACCTCCTCTGCAATGGCTTTAATATATCCCACATGCAATAATCTTCTAAAGCTCATTAGGAGTAAGGATTAAAATGTTCTACCTTGACTACCCTGCTATGTGAACATGAGAAGCATTAGGCCATTAGTTATTTCTTCATATTTCACTTCTATATATTACATGCTTGAAAAAGTCTGCTCTTCCTACTTTATGTGCCTGTATTTAATTTGTCTTGTTTGTTGTTACCTATTGGCACGTTGGATAATTTTTACTTGTGCATATTTTCTTGTCTACCAGTTCTTTCATATAATATTTTGTAAATTAGGAGATGTGAGCTTTGGGTTTGGTAGACAGGACTTTAATTGTGTTTGGATCACATCTATGACCGTTGGCAGGTTAAAGAGGAAGATGACGCAAATCTTGACCGGAAGCTTCAACTTCAGCTAAAACAAAGGAGACATTTGAATATTCACAAAAAGGTGTTGCTAATTGTCACATTGTTTATTTTTATAATGTTGGCTTGCCCTACAATTTATCAAATCTCCGAATTATAGTCATACAATGTTATTCACCCCATTTAATGCAAATATCATTGGTGTTCATAACTTCACAATACTGTATGTGTTGCACATATAAAATCTATGCAGGATCTGGTTAAAGGTAATAACCATATTAGACTACAAGTTTGGGATCTTTTTTTGAACAGTATCAACATCAATCTAGCCATTTTCCAATCAAAGTGCAAAATTTCTTGGGATCTTCTGTCTGTTATATTTTCCTCCACTCAATACTAGATAATGTACATGACTTCATGTATTTTAAGTCTTTTCTTATTACTTTAACCATCATACTTTTGGAATTAGGATTGACGTATTACCACAGGAGAGGCTGAGTTTCTTTTATTTGCACTATGATTATAATGTTTAGCATATAACATTATTTCTTATATATGCCAGCGTAAAGGTTATGTGGGCATATTAGAGTTGCATAATTGAACTTAATAAAGGTTTAATCACTTTGCGAAATTGGCAATGAATGAGGCATTGGGCTGGACTGCAATTACTTGTCCTTTGGGGCTTACATGTACCAATATTCCCCCTCCTTTCAAATAAGTTCCTGTCTATATTCCTTATGTAATACTAGTTTTTGTTCTGCTGTTAAATCTCAGAATGCTATGCGGAAAGGAGTGCCCTTTCCTATTCCCGTTTCAAATGGAAAAATTCATGAAAATGGTGAAAGTGTGCATGACTATGATACTGAGACAGCATGCGAAGAGTTTAAAACTGATGTAGCGGAAAGTCACAAGACTAATAATGTTATTGACGAGGAGAGATCTCTGAATAATGACACCGCTTCAGTGGCTTCTGATTCTGCTATGCCTAATGCCATTGACTCTAGGGGGGTCAAGCGTTCAAGTGATAGCATGGATCTAAGCATTGATAATAAGAGGAGTAAGACTGTTGTCATAGATAGTGATGATGAAGATCATCCAGTCACTGATAAAACGGAAACTGCTGGGGATTCTGTTACTGCTGACCCTGTCCTTCCACATGTTCTGAGTGAGAAGTTTAATTGCACAGCTTGTGCTAAAGTGACCATACAAGTGTACTCACACCCACTTCTGAAAGTAATTATTTGCAGGGACTGCAAATGCTTACTTGAACAGAAGATGAATGACAAGGTATACACTTTCTATGGTATTTTGATTTTTTCAACTTCCAGTATTTTGACGATAGGATAACACAGATTTTCAGGTTGATAGAATATTATTTAATGCAGTAATTATAGTGATAAAACTTGTCATGATTATCCAAGCAGGACAAATACGTATATAGAGGAGTCATGCCCTTACTGGATACATACAGCAATATTGATAGTGTTGGGTGCTTGATGAATGTTTCTAATAACACAGATAGATGTATCTGCGATTTCAGAATTAGTGCTATAGTTTTGAAAGCATCTGATACTACTCGTCATCCACATCCTTGCTGCATAGATCTGTAAATTTTTTATTTTGAATGTCAAAGGTATATGTGCATTGTAAAAGACTCAGAGTTAGCTCCATAAAGAAAAGAATAAGAGCTATGAAAGAAAACATTTAACAGTGGTTCACCTGGTAATTTTAATATGTTTGTAAGATACAAAAGAAGCAAGTAAATTATATATCCTTAGGATTGATAATTTTAAAGAAATGGCTCAATAAAGCTAAAGAATATAGTGTTATGAATACCTAATTTCAGTGTAAAGCATATTTAATAAATAGAAATGACTTATGCATTTGTATCTTTTTCAATATTAGAAATGAAATATAGGATGCATATCTTAAAGAAGGGAGGGAGAACGTGGATGTATGATTTTTGGGATGCAGAGATTAAATAGCTTCTTCCTTATCTTTGTGATGGTATAGTATTTATATGGACGTGGAATTGGATGTTTAACAATTTATCTCTTGATTCTTATCCTGAATTTGCGTTATTGCAGGATTCTTACTGCTCAGAGGGATTCTGTGGATGGTGTGGTCAAAAGACGGACTTACTAAGTTGCAAATCATGCAAGATATTATTCTGTAGTACATGTATAAAGCGGAATCTTGGAGATGATTGCTTGGCAGCTGCCCATACTTCTGGATGGCTATGTTGTTGCTGCTCTCCAAATCTTTTGCAACTATTAACATCAGAACTAGAGCAAGCAATAGGTTCTGGTGGTTTGACAACTTCAAGCTCTGACAGTGATTCTGATTCTTCAGGTGCAGACATCCATGCTGCTGTCAGGTAAATTGCTGTTCCTTTTTGAACGAAGCTGTATATGGTTCCCGTAAGTTTAGTTGGTTAAGTTCAATTTATGCTTTAGTTTTGAAGGACCAATTTTTTAAATTTATTTCTGATGTCTATTTTGGCATGGTAATATTCATGAGAAACTGTTTGTGTTTATCTCCTATTATATTTTGAAGTATTGATATTTGATTAACTACTTTATTACTGCTCATTTTGATATAGTAATGTTGATGGTGTTTGTTTATCATGATTCATGACAGTGTTCACGTGTGAAGATCACACTTTTAAGTTTGTAGCAAGTAAAATGATAGATGTTACTCTCCAAGTCAGGTTAAAACTTAGAAGATATGAGTATGATGGTTCTGTTCCATTGATTTACAGTTTTTAATTAACAAATTGAAAGATGGAATTTGATACACTATGAATTTATTCTTTGCTTACAAAATTTCAAGGATATTTCTGAAGGTGGGAAAAAAAGTTGTTGGGCATCATTTTTCAGCTTTAACCCTTCTAAGCTTCATAATCTTAACAAGATCAGAATATAAAATGACATTTAGCTGTGCAGTTCTAGTTAGTATTTCAGTATTTATTTCAATGTTCTTGCAGAATGTTAGTCTATTACAAAATACTTTAGTAGCTTGTTGTTTAATGTACGTCTGAGTTCCTTTGTTAATTTTTAATCAGCTCCAAGAGAAAGCAGAAGAAAAAGATACGGAGAATTCTTGATGATACTGAATTAGGAGAGGAAACCAAAAGAAAAATTGCAATTGAGAAGGTACCTCTATTTTACTGTGTCATCCCTATTTTATTGGTTCGTAACTAATGGCTAGCTTTCTTTTCATAGGAACGTCAAGAACATCTGAAGTCGTTGCAAGTTCAGTTTTCTTCAAAATCCAAGATGATAAATTCTTCGAGCTGCAAGTACAGTTTACCTGATGGTGTTAGTGCGGAAGTACTTGGTGATGCCTCAACAGGTTACATTGTGAATGTTGTGAGGGAGAAGGGTGAAGATCCTGTGAGAATCCCTTCAAGCATTTCATCTAAGCTGAAGGCGCATCAGGTTTTCTTTTTAGACTTTGACACATTTCAAACTTCTTTTTATTCTATACTTGCACTTGTCCAAATCCCTCTGAGAGTGTTACTATGTAACATATCAATAGTTGGTCTGACTGTAACATCTTTCCTTTTGTGCTATTTAATGTTTCATTTACGTCGCGTACTCGTTTGAAATTCATGGTTAGTTTCCTCTGGTTCTTGACCATTGACCATGTGCAAAGTTGTCTTACTTTCTCATACGATCAATCAGCTTTAGAAAAATGAATATTTTTCATATGATCAAATAACTTCAGAAAAAATGGACTCAAAGCATTACTGCCCCGGAACTGAATTTGAGTTACGCTTAGAACATAAAAGCTCGTAATGAAGCTATGTGTCCGACTTCATATTCATTACATTACTATTCTGATTGAGCCTTCAACTCGTGAAGAATGCTATAGATATGTCCCCTCTAGTCAACATACCCCAACATCAACTACCTACTCTGGAGGAAAAAACTAATAACGAAAGATGCGAGGGGGTTTGGTTGTTATGCATGGAATTTGTACCAATACCTATTCCCCTTGAACTTCTTTCTTGTTTTTTTTTCACAATCTGTTGCATTGAGTGCTCTTGTTGAAAGTGTGTAATCTTGATGGTTTTTCTATTACACTTAAGCCTTATCATCTAGCCTTGTAGGTTGCAGGGATTCGGTTTATGTGGGAAAATATAATTCAGTCAATCACAAAGGTGAAGTCTGGGGATAAAGGCCTTGGTTGCATTCTAGCTCATACGATGGGCCTTGGAAAAACATTTCAGGTATCATGCTTCACCTCTCTAGCTTTATATTCTATCCTTCTTAGGTGTTGAAGTATAAAGTTCCTCATCTAATAAAAATAGAAAAAAAACAGTGTTCTAATGCTCTCTGAGAATTCGGTAAAATTGAACCACTGAGACAGATAAGTGAAAGCCGGTCAAACTCTGTCAACGTTAATTTTTATTTTATTTTCTTAAATATTATTATAACTGTTCTACCCAAGTAGTCCTTGTCTCCTCCATGTGGAATAGACTAATGTCTTTTTCTGAACTTGTTATCCATGTTTGTTGTTTTTTGAACTTGTTCCTGTGTTATTTTTGTTTGAACTATGGGTTGTGTTTTTTTTAACTTGTCAAGTTTGGAATCATTTTATTTTCTTAAAATAGTGTTATCGTTGTCCTAATTAATATGTTCATTCTATATTTAGTATACAATGAGTTTTGCCGATTTCTCAAAAATCCTTATTTGTCGCATTGCCAAGTTTTAGAACCTTGGAAAAAGGAGTACGTATAAAGGGAGAGTCAAACCTAATCACACGGTTGACCTTTTAGTTGAGGAGTCTGATCTGATATATGTTGTTTGATGTATAATTATACATGGTAGCAAAGTTTGGTCTGGTATTGTGCATGTATCTCATTTGTGCTTCCTCCCTGCTCATATATTCTTGGTTCACGTTTGAAACCCTTTGTGTTAGCCGACCTGGATGCGAGAAATAGTGTTAAAAGTTTTTTCCACATTGAAAGAATGTGAATTAAGGCTTAAGCAACCTTTTGATGTACCAGTTGGGCATCTAATAGCTTAAACGTTGGTTTGGAGTATGATTAACCTACGCTCGAGAGTCATAATCAACTATTAAGCTTGATCTTTTAATTGTTTTCCCCCACTTGATATATGCAGCTTAGTTTAAAATTCTGCACTGTATTAGAGCTTGCTGATATGGTTTTGTGGGCATTATTTACCATGGGCATGTTCGTTGCTTTTCCTTGCTGCAATGACATGTGTAAAAGTTCAGTTGTACACATAAGATGACTATTGAAGTATAAAATCCCACATCACATAAAAATAGAAAAAAAGGGGTTCATATAAAGGAAGGAGTCAAATCTGATGACAAGGTTAAGTTTTTAGTCGTAGAGCCCGGCCTGATATGTGTAGCTCGATTTAAAGTTCTACAATAGGATTTGTGAATGTACTATAATTTACTGCAAAATCAGTTCTTGGCTAAATGGTTAGTGTCGCGGCTTCCTGTTCTCTTTGTGGCAGTTTGGATGCATGATTAAGGCCTAATTTGTGCATTTCCTCCCTTCTCTCAATACTAAAATTTCTGTAATTCGGCAAATGGTCTAATATCTCATGTGATTTACACAGTATTAGTTTATTAATAAATAACGGCATAACTTATTCTTCTTACAGGTTATAGCTTTTTTGTATACTGCCATGAGAAGTATTGATTTGGGATTACGAACTGCACTCATTGTTATGCCTGTAAATGTGCTGCATAACTGGCGGCAGGAGTTCTTGAAGTGGAGACCTTCAGAATTAAAGCCTCTCAGAGTATTTATGTTGGATGATGTTCACAGGTTTTACCTTATTATTTTATTCTATATTACAATTCATCATATTAATGATTTGCATGTTGACATTTTGTATGGGCATGATTAAGTTTTCAGCTTTATCACGAGGTAGTATTTTAGCCTTTCTGCAGAGGGGAAATCCTGCAACAATAAAGGTAACTAGGGAAGGTTTTGTTTCAGGATAGTCAGTAAATAGTGTCTGTTTGATCTGAACTGGCTAAAATCTCTATGGACTGTCTGTACCACATAGATAGTATTCAAAACATATGACAGTAGGACGTGAAGGCATGTACAGGTTTTAGGATTAAGAGAGTGAATAAAGATATAATTGATATGTATCTAGTGAAGGGTATAGTTTAGAAAGGGGTGGAATAAAAATTTATGAAAACGTGTTTGTATCAGATTATAATTTGGTCAAACCTGATTAAATCACCAAATTCCTTATATTTTTCTTGTTATGTGTTTAGAAAAATCATTGGTTATAATCACACCCAATTATAAGTTTGAATAACAAGTTGGCTACCCCAGCTTCCGATAATTTTGGAGATTTTAATAAACTAGAAGTTGCTCTGACCGACAATTGAACCCTCCATATTAAAGTCATGGTCCTATATGTATAAACTAATTATCAGAAAATATTTATCATTATAAATACTTATATCCAAACAGCTAACTAATTATTTTAAAGATCAGCAGATGAACTAATCCAACAGCTTATAATAATCTGGTGTAAAGAAGTTAGTCCAGACATCCACTAAATTACTCTAGTAGTTTTGAACAAAGGTTTTGCTGCACTATTTGAATTAAAGCCCTGAAATAAGAGAAAGACTGTTTTCAGGAAAAAACCAAATCTGTAAATTACTCAATCAGGCTAACATGCATACAGGAAAAGTAACTTCTTTAATTGCATACTGACTCAACAAATTGTAAATGGAAATGTATTGAATAAACTGCTCAGCATGCTTTCGGTGGTTGAAATGATTCATATAGTCTTCGTTTTGTGTTTATCTTTGTGACGGAATCTTGTTTTACCTGCACCTGCGCTTTAATTCCATTCCTCACTCAAAGGGAGAGAAATTATAATGTAGTTCTTGTTGAAACAGTGTCATGAAGTACATTTTAAAAATAAAGAAGACTAAATAACTAAGATAGTGATAACCAGCCCATCATAACATTGGCTAAATAAAAAATTGTACCATGAAAAATAAATTCAAATACAGCACACTGTATAATGACCAACATCACTATTTTGCATTCTTAGGTGTACCAGTGAACATCAAAATTTTTGGTAGGAGGAACAAAGTCTAGTATGGAAGTAGATGTATAGCGGAAGTTAGAAACTAGTTAATTTGAAATTCAATTGTAATTAATTATAAAGTTGCTTGGTCTCATATTGACTAAAACCATTTGACTGAGCTCTATAAACATGCATGTAAAATAGTAAGTCTATAACAATTGCTAAGCCTGAGATTTGTGCTCGAATGAGTAACTAAAAGCACAACCAAACCCACAGGCAGCCACATCAAGACACTCAATTGTCGAGGCTTCAAAGCTTTCTTTTGAGGAGTATACTGTAGATATTCTCATGTTTGTTAAAAGTCATATGTATTGCTCTACGCACGAAAACAGTTTTTTTTTTATTATTGAAACTTTGGGAATTGGTGCCTTGCGTGAACATGTGAAGTGAGCTTCTGCTTCAGTAAAGTGGGTTTTCTGCTTTCTCTTGAAGCTTCTTCCAGTAGTTAATGTTTGAATCTGTTGTGTGCGAGGTTTTCTGTGGTTGCAGGAAAAAGCACGTTGAGCTTTCAGGCGTTATTTTCTTGTTAACTCAATAATGTGTTTATTGGCATGGTTACTATCTTGTCAGGGATAAAAGAGTGGAATTGCTTGCCAAGTGGAGAGCCAAGGGTGGTGTTTTCCTAATTGGCTATGCAGCTTTCCGGAACTTATCCTTAGGAAAGAACGTGAAGGATCGACACATGGCTGCAGAAATCCGTTTTGCCTTGCAGGTGATTGTCTCAATGATCTATAAATTTACTAGTCATTGAAGTTGAAATCATCTTTGTGTTTATCATAATTTTTCTACTGCACTGTAGGTATTGAAAATGATTTATTTGAAAATTATAACTTCGTCCATATTAAACATATAATTTATTTCTTTTGAAACATGCAGATCATATTAATAGATGGACAATATTTCTGGTTCAGGAAAATGGAACCAGCTTGTTTTGGTTGTGATTGCATGTAATTAGACTAGATCTAGTTAAATAATACATTAGTTTATAAGCTACAAAATAGTTGGTTTGGTATGGTTCTTAGCAAATAGTGTATAAGCATGTATACCAAACAACCCCTTGAAGGCTGTGGAAGGCCTCCATTCTCCCGACCAAACGTCTGAATCCGTATTGTGTTTATCTTATAGGAAATTAGCATGTCATGCTTGGCATATATTAGGCTAGTCACACTGCATATAATTTTAAATATTTCTTGCTTTGACAACATTATTATTTAAAATTGTTAGGATGGACCTGATATACTTGTTTGTGATGAGGCTCATATAATAAAGAACCAAAGGGCTGATACGACTCAAACTTTGAAGCAAGTAAAATGCCAGAGAAGGATTGCATTGACCGGATCACCTCTTCAGAACAATCTCATGGAGTATTACTGTGTATGTTGAAGCACTGGTTTGGATTATGAGGGACATTTCATAATTTACAATAACTGAAAATGTTCTTATGACTCTTCCCTTAACAGATGGTTGATTTTGTAAGAGAAGGTTTTCTTGGCAGCAGCCATGAGTTTAGAAACCGGTAAGAAGCATTAGTTATGCATTTTCTGACTGTTACCTTATTCTTACAGTTATTTGTGTATCATACGCATGATTTCCATTTTGTGCAGTTTCCAAAATCCTATAGAGAATGGACAGCACACTAATTCAACATCTAATGATGTCAAAATTATGAACCAAAGGTCTCATATTCTCTATGAACAGTTGAAAGGATTTGTCCAGAGAATGGACATGAATGTCGTGAAGAAGGACCTGCCACCTAAAACTGTCTTTGTAATAGCTGTAAAGCTTTCTCCCATACAGAGAAAACTATACAAGAGGTTTCTTGAGGTGCATGGTTTCACAAAGGACAAGGTTTCTAATGAGAAGATGCGGAAGAGTTTTTTTGCTGGTTATCAGGCATTGGCTCAGGTAAAGTCCTAGTGCCTTTTAAGTGTTAAGAGGTTTCTTGCACATAAACATGCATGTTTGAAGTAAGCCAGTTTTAAGTATCTTAAATTGATATCAACCCAATCAGTCAAATAGGTGCATCTTCTAGGAAGAAGTTGTGGATTAAACTAGGTTTTTTTTTCTTTCCTTATTTTTGGAATTTGCATGGGCTCTTTGTGCTTATCCCATGTTTATCGTTTAAGTGAAATGAACATTAATTTTATATATTTTGTGCATAACTTTAATAGATATGGAATCATCCTTGGATCTTGCAACTGAGAAAAGATAGAGACTATGTAGGTCTTGAAGATGAAGATTGCTCAAGCGATGAAAATTTAGATTGCAATCTTGTTACAGGAGGTAATCTTCTTCTCTGTTCTTTTTGTTTGATGAATGGGTAATCATGCTTAAGCATTGTGTGGTAGCTGTGGGTGGATAGCCAATTCAATACTACATTGCATCTGTTGTTAGTATTTGTGTAACCTATTTATACATGTTTGCTCATTCTTGTATTTTTTATTATGATTTGTGCAACCTTGGGTTTTCGCTCAAATGATGTTCTAAAACGTAATAGTAGTCATGAAATGATACTTACTAAGGCTGTAAAGGTGCATTAAAATGATAAACTGACAGAACTATGATTTGTTTCCAATGTTCTTGTACAGCTTTTCTTTCATTATGAACAGATCTGCACTCCATTTCATTCATGTAAACGTCCACCATTTCCTTCTTCTGGATCCTTTTCCTTCATCATTGTTTAAGAGCCTCTCTATCCGCGATATTGTACTTTTTAAAACTCAAAAAATGAAGGGGATGGTTTCCTGACTGCTGTTTGTTTATCATTCATTTCTATTTTATTTTGACACTAGTTATTATGTTTATTCTTAACAGAGAAGCTGAGGAATACAAGTAATCTTGGTCAGGGAAAATATGACAGCGGCATGTTTCAGAAGGTAACTTCAAATAAGCTGCTTCTTGGATGTCAAAATTATTAGTGTTTTGCTTAGGTTTTGAGTTTCATTGGTTTGTGTTAAATTTACTCCAACCCAAAACACTAAGTTATTAGGGGAAGGCTCCAACTATTATCAAGTGATCACTAAATCTACATTCTTTTCTTCAACATTCCCCTCCCGCGCATGCCGCCGGATTAAACAAAAGGCCTTGTATGTAACCCAAACTATATGAACAGGAGGAACACTAACAGATACTAATCCAAGCTGATCCAATGGTAAACTTTAACCTAAAAGCTTCACAGGCTTTGGTTGGTTTGTGGTTCTGCCCTAGAGTGCACCTCTTCTCCATTTGGTCTGCTGGTGCGCGTCCATTATTTTGGGTGACTTTCCCTTTATTTCTGACAAATGTCCTTTGTTTTGACCTCCTATTGTGTTAGATCATCGTTACAGCCACCACATGCTGATAAAAAAGAAACCCAACCCACATCAAATATAAGTAGAAAGGCAAGACAAGAGTCACACCCAACTAATAAAGGACAAGAGTCACATCCAACTGATAAGGTTCACCTTTTAGTTGTATATTACCTGCAATTAAAATTTTACATGGTATAAGAGCCCGATTTATACGTGTTTATGGGCATTTAGACACATGAGGAAAGTGTTGAAATACAAAAAGCCCACATTAAATGAAAATAGAAAGAATGAGATACATATAAAAGCAAGAGCCACGCAAAACTAACATTTTATTTTACTTTTGGTGAAACTTCGCGATTTATCATTTTGTTAGAGCTGCCAGTAAGATTGCAATCTAGTTACTGATGCTGAGCTCTTATACATGATTTGCTCTTGCCTTTTTCAAGTTTAATGTTCCATTATATCTCTTACCAGGACTGGTGTAATGATCTTCTTTATGAAAAAAATTATAAGGAGCTTCAGTACAGTGGCAAAATGGTTGTCCTGTTTGACATTCTGACCATGTCATCTGAGGTGGGCGATAAGGTGTTGGTTTTTAGCCAGAGTATACTAACGCTAGATCTCATTGAACTTTACCTTTCAAGATTACCCCGCCATGGTAAAAGAGGGAAGCTTTGGAAAAAAGGAAAGGACTGGTATAGGTGGGTGCAACACTAGTAATTTAATTTTCTAGTCAAATGTAATGCCAGTTATGTTTCTTTTTATCTCCTTGAAGCAATATAGTTCTCTAAAGCCTTCCTCATCATACTTCTGGATGTTTTCTTGGTTTATACTACACAGATGTACACCTAGATAACCCCAACACTCAATGCATGTTAAAGCTGATATGAATGATAATATCGTGCTCTCATGTGATAAGCTGGGTAATAGCAATCAATGTGATTTGGCCACCCCTAAGATTCATGCATTTGGGCTCAAAAGTGTATACTTGGGGTGGCCAAATGCATTTTTGTTAATACGTGGAATCTCAATTGGCTGAGAATATATAATGAAAGATAAGGTTTGACAGTTCTAATGCTTTTGACACTCTATAGCTATTTTGGCCGCAAGAGTAGTTGTCAACGAAAAGTGCAATTACTGTCTACCATCTATCCTTCTAGCAGTTTTAACTGTGATATGTGACATGCTGATTATGGTTCTCTTTCGGATTTAGAACTGTATCATTCTAATCAGAATTGTCAAGTTTGTTAGTAAAATGTTTTCTAATTATTTGATTGTATGTAGAATTTGAATTGTTTCTGTATTGGTCTGCATGATTGTATTTAAAATAATTATGTATTTTTTTTGCATGAAATGTTCTCTGCATTATATTTGATGTATAGAAATTCAATTGCTTCTGGATTGATTTTTGGTGCAGGTTAGATGGCAGAACGGCGAGCTCTGATAGGCAGAAAATGGTTGAAAAATTTAATGACCCTCAGAACAGAAGGGTTAAGTGCGCTCTTATTTCAACTAGGGCTGGATCATTGGGAATTAATCTTCATGCAGCTAACCGTGTCATTATTGTTGATGGTTCCTGGAATCCAACATATGATCTTCAGGCTATATATCGGGCATGGAGGTGGAATTTAATTTATATGCTTGTTTTATTTCAACTGAAACTCCTTTCTTCTCGTAGCCAATGGTCTTGAGAACATCATTCATCTTTGTAGGTATGGCCAAACAAAGCCCGTGTTTGCTTACAGATTATTGGCTCATGCCACTATGGAAGAAAAGATTTATAAGCGACAGGTAGAGTTATATGGCAGAACAAAAATGCATTTGTATGATTTGTATTTTTTTACAGGAGGCTTATAAAAATGATTCATATAGGTAACAAAGGAAGGTCTTGCTGCAAGGGTCGTTGATAGACAACAAGTGCATAGAACAATCTCTAAAGAAGAAATGCTACATCTCTTTGAATTTGGTGATGATGAAAGCCCTGATTCCCTGACTTGGGAACTTGGAAGCACATCAAAGCAGAAAGCGTCACTTTCTCGGGAAAGCTGTACTTCTGATAAGTTCATGGAAAGTCTACTTGGAAGGCATTTTCCGAGGTACATGTTCTTTTTCTGCTTAATATTTAACGGATTGGGATATGGTACACTCCTCTGTGACAGTAATTAAAACATTTAACTTTTAATCACATTACCTGTTGTTATTAACATTAGGCAGTATCAGTTTAAGCATGCTATTGTTACTAACAGTGCAAAATTTGTTTTGTGGTAACTATTATTTCTGTTAAGGTGTAGGAAGGTATTCTTATATTTTGTAATAAGTGGAACTAAAATTCGAAACAAAAACCGAATCTGGAACCAAATTGGACAAAAATGACATTTCGGAACCAAAGTGTAACCTTTTCCTTTTGTAGGTATTGATTTTCGCAAAGTTAGGATGTTTTATCAATGGTAAATTTTTGTTTGCGTTACTTGATATATGTTAGAATAGTTAATTAAATTAGGGTTTCCTGTTCGTATTATTTTTCCTAGTTTGTTTATTTCCTATTGTTCCTTATATAAAGGAACCACCTATTGTAATTCTTAAATCAAGTTATTCTCAATAATACAATTCTATTTTATAATTCAACAATATATGAATAGTTTGGAAAGTATATGGATAGCTTAGCCGTTGCACCAAAACCAAGACTATGGCCATGATATATGGGAAGATCATTTGGTGGTTAATTAGTAGTTGTTCAAATTTGGTTATTACGATTTTATTTCAGTTTATTACAGAAGTGTAGTTAGTGATATCTAACTAGTGTTACGGGAATTGGGATGTCGTATGGAGCGAAGGGCAGGTATAATAACTGGATAGTTGGTTTTCAAATCATGTTTCATGTATTTCAGCTATATATTTTTCATTGCATCACTGATTTTTGTTGTCAATTTTCTTGCGATTATGGGAATGTTTTGAATAAACAATTTTCTTGATTAAATATACGACGTGGTGTTGGTTTGTTGGTAGCATAATCGAATGCTTTATATACAATCATAATTGCAAAACTGGGTATTCATATACACCCATCTTCAGGTGGATATCTGCATATCACGAACACGAGACCCTTTTGCAAGAGAATGAAGAAGAGAAGTTAACGAAAGAGGAGCAAGATATGGCATGGGAAGTGTACCAGAAATCTTTAGAATGGCAGGAAGTGCCGAATGTACCGCCACCGCCACCGCCTTGTGACGAATCCTCATTGGAAAGAAAAGCGGACGTGTCAAATGCAGCTGCAGCTGCAGTTGCGCCTATGCCTGCCCCTGCACCCATAACAGCTGTAAGAAGCGTAGGTCATTTGAAGGCCACCTTGAGGAATTGTTCGGTGCCTCGGAAATGCACAAACCTTTCTCATATGCTGACCCTACGGAGTCAGGGCACAAAATTTGGGTGTAGTACCATATGTGGAGAATGTGCACAGGAAATAAGCTGGGAGAGCCTCAATAGGGACGGCAAAAAGTAAAGACAAGACCATAGCTTCCTTCATTATGGTTTAAATGGCAGTTTCGTGCAACCTTTTCTTTTTGATAAACAATATTTCAGCAAGTGGATTCCTGCATACGCACGCACGTATAGGGGGTGGGGGGGTTAATTGTTTTGACTGTAGTCGTATCTTGAGGGTTTTGGGACAGAAAATTAAGTATAGTCTAATGTTTGTAAAGAGAGAATTGGGATAGGGATTGTAATTTTTACTGGCTAAAATTACGAGCTTGTGTAACATTAAGGTGATGCATTGCATGATTCAATATAATGAAATGAAGCCAAGAGCTCCCATATTTGAACGTGTTTGATATGTACAATGTAAATGAACAATGCAGATCTTTCTATTTACAGGAGAAAAAAGGTTCTTGAAATATATTTAAGAAAGTTCTGTACGAGTTACTTGCGTCCTGTGTTGCCGGGCCGCACCTTCAATCTATTTTGTTTCGTCCAGTGTCAGCTATTTCTAAACAACGTTCAGTTACAGTCTCCACTACTTACAACTGGCGTTACTTTTCGACGAGCAAGCCTCTGCCAACGACGCTAGAACCGAGAAAGAAATGCAGGCCTACTGTTCTCTGACCTCTTCTAGTCCTCACTGCCAGCACGTCCGACCTTAACGCCCAATTTCTGCCCGCCGGAGTCTCCTGCTCTCGGCGCCGCCTAGTTTTCCGGTAGTAATTTCCAACGAAATTTATTGACTAGGGGGTGGTAAGTTTGGCTAATCATTGTGAGTCTCCGAAATAATTATGTGAAAATTTGGAGCTTTTATATTAAGTGAGTTAACGGCGTATGAAGCGTTAAATGGATTATTTCCATTTAGCACTGTTATTAAAGTGAAACAGACTCATGGTGAACATATGAAGATTATGAGTTGTTTAGTGGGTCTGAGTTTGGGTGGAGGAGGTTTCATTCTGTTTGAGAAACTGTACCTTAATAGCCCAACACACTTAAAGTTGTTAATTTCCAATGAGTGATTACACTATGCAAAAAGAGGCAGCATCAAAAGTTTCCAAAGAGTTCAATCTTTCAAGATCCAACTTTCTTATAGAAGCGTTGCTATCACGCATAACACCAGACTACCCGCAATGATCAGTTCTTGAGTTCCAACCCAATGTAGGATAAGGTTAGTTTGGTTATTAATGATAATTACAAATACACATATATATATCATTGTAACTTTTTAATTAACTTTTTCATCTATTTTAACGGAATTTGCGGATATACAGTAAACAAAATTTTAATAACAAAAATCTAGTTTTTACTGTTAGATTTTGCAATCATCCCTTATTGCATTAAAAAGTTTGAACGGATAGTTTCCTTCTCGTTTTAATTTGTGCGTGCTAAAGTTTGCATATTAAAAGTTACAATAATCATAACTTGGCGACACAGTATTCTGAATTTCCCTTTGTACCAAAAAAATTGTTGCATATATGCTCTAATTATAGGCCAAAAGTACTACGCAACAATCTCCAAAACCACCACTCGGCAATAACATGGCTCCAAAATCCTAGTCTCTTGGAGTTTGTTAGGTGCATATTCATAGGAAGCACAAAAGAAATAAAGAAGAGCTATACATCAAAAATGGCAGAAGTACTGTCGAAAGATGGCATGGCCACCGTAGTCGAGATGGCGCCCATTACCGTAGAGAGGAAGGTGAAAGCAGATCTCGACGCCAAGCTTCCTAGACCGTGTAATTAATTATTACATATTTAATTCTAGAGAAAATTGTAAAAATTCCTAGACCGTGTAATTAATTATTACATATTTAATTCTAGAGAAAATTGTAAAAACATGCTCTATACGTCACTTTCGCAAAAACATGCCTAATACTTTGTTAATGATGAAAATTTGTTGTAAAACTTGATTTTTTGTGTGCAAAATGTGTGTATTTTTACAAAAATGACGAAATTACACGTGACACTAAAAAATATTTATTTTAGAAAAATGTTCACTTACCTCCCTCGTAGTTTACACAATTTTCACTTAACTCCCCCGCAAAAAAAACTCGTTCTGTGAAGTACCCGTGTTTTACTAACTTTTCACTTAAGTCTAATGGTGTTAGTTTTTGGCCACGTGACCATCAAATGCCTGCTCTTTTTTGTGAAAATGGCATAAATGCCTTTCTTAAAAAACACACACAAAAGTCTCTGTACGTGAAGCACTAGGCTGACGAACGCTCCACTGGAGGCGAAGAAGATGTGGGAGGGGACGCCGAATTCGCAGGTCACGTCGGTAAGGACAGTGCATGACATTCCGATCACAAATCCGGCAACTCTAGGCTCATTTTTTTTTGGTTTTTATTCATATTCGATTTAAAAAAATTATTGGTATCAACATGTTGGTATATAAATTTCGAGAACTTTGGCATTTAAATCATTGAAAACGGAGCTAGGTAAATATATGGCAAAAACTTGAAGATGTAGCCTGTTACGTTGTGTTGTGATTTTTTTTCGTTTTGTTTTGTAATATATATACACTAAGTGTAAGCTTTAAACACAAAGATAGTTAGCCCAGTGGTTAGTCATGTGCTTCGGTGCTCAAGTGATTGGGGGTTTAATACCCTTTCAGTTTTTGAATTTTTAAACTTTAATAATGAGAGCAACTTTTCGAATTCTTCCTCCGCCTCCGCCGATTTTGTCGAATCTGAAAATCTTAGACGCGATAATAACGACGATTTGGTTAAGAAAGCTTGGAGCACAAATTATATGGAAACATATATTCGCAGAAAAAATTAATTTGTGATTGAGGGCATTTTATACTTTTCACCTACAACTTAACTCCGTCAGACCTAAGTAAAAAATTAGTAAATTACGAGAACTTCACAGAAAGACTTTTATTTTACGAGGGAGTTAAGTGAAAATCGTGTAAATTACGAGGGAGGTAAGTGAACATTTCACTTTATTTTAAAGTAACTTAAAATAAAATTAATGTATAATAATATATTACAATTTTGTAACGGCACACTCCTCTATGTGCGTTGTTACAAATAAAATCTATAAATGTTGGCAGCACCTCCCACAGAAACTCCACTTTTCTCTCCCACACATTTTCCTCCTGACAAGGGTATTTTCATAATATTGGTGAAAGTTTTTTGACTATTTTAAATTTTTTCAAGTACCTTATATTAAGTCTCCCCCACAAATAATCTCTCTCTCTCTCTCTCTCTCTCTCTCTCTCTCGCTCTCTCTCTCTCTCTATATATATATATTAGCTGGTGGATTCGGAATTGCCAGAATTAGAAGGTATGTCATTTTGAAATAATGTATTTAAATAAATATATTTTAGTTCATGTGATTCAATTTTAAGATATGATGTATATTATTATTTTTGTTGGTAATTTATTGATATAAAAATATATGTCATTAATAATAATTTATATATATATTACATAAATGGATCGGCGATGGATAGGATTCGTAAAAAATGAGTGAGTAATGGATGCGCGGACTAAGTAGTTTTGTAAAACTTGCGAAGTAAAACGCTTTAAGAGATGGCGTGAGACGTTTCAAGTGTCCGTGCAAGAGGTGTTGTAATTTAGCTTGACACGATAAGGACATCATTTGCGATAATATACTGAAGAAATGTTTCCTTAGATTGTTTAATGTGTGGTTCCATCACGGGGAAGCCGAAGAAGGTAGTTCGAGTCGCAATTGGGATATGAGTATGATGCCAAGATCGTAAAATCAGCGTTGTTCGACATCGGACAACAATCCAATGTACGTTGATCTTGTACAGCAGTTCGTGGACGTTGATCCCGTGCAACAATTCGTGGATGATGTAGACCCAACTAGAGATGTAAGAGTTGACGAGGACGAGAACGGAGAGAACATTAATATAATAACCGAAGAGAAGATAAAATCTGCCCAACAATAGTCCACAAATTTCAACATTTTGAGTATCACTACCACCAATTTTTTGTTTTGGAGATGGCAATCGACAAATATTGTAAATGTAATGGCCCGATTTTCGTGATGGATGGAGCATCAAAGAAGCAATAAGATCCATGAGTTTGGAATCTGAAGAAGATCGGCTGGCTAGAAACACGTCTAGTTAGGCTAGAATTAAGTGGTATAGTTCAAAGTATCCTCGTTGCTACTAGTAGTGAAGATAGCACATTATATATACAGCGAGGGTGACACTTATATACGAAATAATACGACTAGAACTATATATAACGTCAAAGGCATGACCTTGAACAACTCAACATGTAACGCCCCAAGATCCGGTTCTCTGAATCTTAGTCGTCACGCGATAAAAATACAAGTATCGATAATACATATACGAAGATACATATACGAAATAGTTATGAAACACCTCGAGCGTCCTCGAGTGTATCATAACTATACTCGCACAAAGTCAACACCTTTAGTTTAGGCGTCCCTAACTTAAAGGTGATTGCACAAGTAAGTAAACCAGTTCTAAAACAATTCCATCAAAACATCCTTTGAAAATGAAGCAAGTAACTCATAAATAAATACCATAATGGTGAGGCATAACGCCACCTCACCGAGTGTTTTACAAAATAAAGTAATAAACCGGATAATGAAAAGCAATAACAAAACAGGTTACGACTCAACAGAGTCTACAACCGCCGACCAAACACCACTGGCAAAGACACGTCGACACGACACGCCCCCAAGCTCCCAGTCAAAAGATCTAAACGCATCCATAACCTGCACAAGTTGTAGGGGTGAACACGCTACCTCCAAGACTCAAACATCACACATACACAAGATGATAACAATGCAAAAGTAGTTGTATAACATAATTAACTACACCCTAGGGTAACCGATTTCAGCCCAGGGAATCCACCCTTGCCTCGGTTCACCCTCCCTTAGGTAAAGGTAACCGATCTCGATCAAGGGAGTCCACCCTCAACTCGATTCACCTTACACCTAAATAAAGGCAACCGATCACAACTAAGGGAGTCCACCCTCAGCTCGGTTGACCTTTCCCACAAAGATAAAGGTAACCGATCTTGATCAAGGGAATCCACCCTCAACTCGGTTTACCTTACACCTAAATAAAGGTAACCGATCACAACTAAGGGAGTCCACCCTCAGCTCGGTTGACCCTTACCACAAATAAAGGTAACCGATCTCGATCAAGGGAATCCACCCTCAACTCGGTTTACCTTACACACCACCTGTAACACAAGTATCACACCATACTCATGCAGAAAACATACTAGGTGCAAGACGGAATAAATCATCGTCTGAAAAGCAAATAATATAATACCTGGCACAATCCCGTGCATACAATCAGTTCAGAGTTATACTAAACTAATTCACCCAACATTATCATGCAAATCTCACTATTCGCATATAATCACACCAAGCATATTCACGCCACTACCATAGTGCCAAATCATGCTCACACGTATATATACACACATATATAATCAAACAAAGGCATCAAGCCATATAGTCCAGGTAGCTATGTCCCCCTACCTCAAATTTCCAACGTAAGCTCCTAAGATTCTCGCGACGCCAAGCTATGCCTTTTCTTTCCCGCGGTCGTCAAAGGAATCTAAAAGTGATAAAATCACAAGTTTTAATAACTAACCGAAATCCGGATTTTCACGAAATTAAACCCAAGTGCTACCCCGACAAGTATCGCTCACTCCAACACTTATTAATTAACCTAAGTTGTCAAAATGGGCCCGGAACGGCCCATTTTGCCCGCTAATTCGAATCTGCCCGGTTGTGTGAATTTGTCCCTCGAGACTCCGAAAATTCCTAAATTGGTGTCTAAATTCCTAATTATATTCG
This sequence comes from Geranium rotundifolium, assembly GCA_963920655.1. Lineage (NCBI taxonomy): Eukaryota > Viridiplantae > Streptophyta > Magnoliopsida > Geraniales > Geraniaceae > Geranium > Geranium rotundifolium. Next base: position 36,138,891 of record OY987311.1, on the reverse strand, counting down.
AGAGGACCAACGCAATTGACGGAATCGAATTCCGACACCCGAGCGATTTAATCGCGCAAATTAAAGTTTCGATACACATTTTCCGATTTTCGTAATTTAAATCCAAAAATCACCAAGGGTGTCAACTATTGATTTGAGGGTTACCCGAGACCTCCCGAAACTCACAAACCCGAATTCCGGGCTCGTGGGACCACCCGGGCCACTCACGGCCCGAGAGGCCCAAACGGCCCGCGGTCGCCATAGGCTACCACGGCCAGCCAAGGCAGGGGCTGGCCACTGCCGGACCACCTCCGGCGCGTCACCACACTGGCCAGAGCTCCGGTGAACGGCCGGAGCTCCGGCGAACCCTCCGGCCGCCGGAAAATTCCAAAAACGTCCCAAAATGCTCCAAAACACCCCTACAACTCCACTCAATCATCATTTCACTCATTTCTCATCAACCCACAACTCAAACTCATCACGATGGAAAAAAAAATGAGTTGCTCACCGTAGCCAATGATGCGAGGAACCCGAATACGCAAGAAAACGGTCGATCACGCGACCGGATCGTCGGGAAATCGCCCCAAGCTTTTCTCTTCTTCTTCCTTCTTCCTTCTTCCTCTCTCTCGGCCAGCCCTCCTCTCTCTCTCTCTCTCCTTCTCTTTGATTCTGCCGAGGATGGCTTCCCCCCCCCCCCCCTTTTATCAATTAAACCAAATTTAAACACTAAACTAATTAAATATACCTATTTCCCATTTTCTTTTAAATCTAAATTAAAACAATTAATTTTTAACCACTCAAAAAGTCTCCCCCCCTCTAGAATCATGCCAAGTGTAAAGTAGGGGGGTCCCACAAGCCACTTTTGTCATTTCGGACCCGAAATCGTCCGAAACGGACACGTTTTTCGAAACCGTCAGAACCGTGATGTTTCGCTAAATTTTAGCTTCCATATGCACCTAATATCCATAATATTACAATTTCAACTTAAAATGGCTCAAATAGTAGTCCTCGGTGACTCTCGGGTCAAAATTTGGTCAAATCGCGAATTTTTAAATTTTTATCCATTTTTCACAAAATTGACCCAAAATGACCGGGAGCGGTCCTTACAACCTTCCCTCCTTAAAGAATTTCGTCCGCGAAATTAAAACGTACCTCAATTCTCGAAAAGGCGGGGATACTTGGCCCGAATCTCATCTGCCCGCTCCCACGTCGACTCTTCGACACCGTGATGTTGCCAAAGCACTCGCACTAGTGGGATGGTCCTGCCCCTCAATATCTGATCTCGTGAGTCTGAGATCTGAACTGGCCTTTCTTCATACGAGGCATCTGGGGTCAACTCCAACTCAGCCCACTCTATCACGTGCGACGGGTCAGGGTGATATTTTCTCAGCATCGATACATGGAAAACGTTATGCACTGCCGCAAGGGATGGTGGCAAAGCAAGCCGGTAAGCCACTGCTCCCACTCTGGAAATGATCTCGAAGGGCCCAATGTACCTCGGCGACAACTTCCCGTCGCTCCTTGCCTTCTTGAACCTGATCAGCCCCTTCTTCGGGCTAACCTTCAAGTAGACATGGTCGCCCACTTCGAACTCAAGCGGTCGACGCCTCCTGTCTGCGTAACACTTCTGTCTGCTCTGCGCCGTCTTCAATCGTTCTCGGATCAGGGCTACCTTCTCGGTAGTCTCCCTAACCAGATCAGATCCTAACAGGCTCTTGTCGCCCACCTCCGCCCAACAGATGGGTGAACGACACGGCCTACCATACAACGCCTCGAATGGTGCCATCTGAATGCTGGCCTGGTAGCTGTTGTTGTAGGCGAACTCTGCTAGTGGAAAGTGATCCTCCCACGCTCCATGGAAGTCCAGAATACATGCCCGGAGCATGTCCTCCAGGATCTGGATCACTCGCTTTGACTGACCATCAGTCTGCGGGTGGTAAGCGGTACTCAGCCGAATATTCGTCCCCATAGCGCACTGAAGGCTGTCCCAGAATCGCGATGTAAAGCGAGGGTCTCGGTCCGACACTATCGACACCGGCACCCCGTGTAGTCTGACTATCTCGTGCACATACAGCCTGCTCAGCTTGTCCACTGGGTCCGTCATCTTCATAGGCAGGAAGTGAGCGGACTTCGTCAGTCTGTCAACCACTACCCAAACAGCATCATTGCCCCTCGTAGACCTCTGCAAATCGCACACGAAGTCCATGGTGATATGCTCCCATTTCCACTCAGCGATCTCTAGTGGCTGTAGCGGACCTGCTGGTCTCTGGTGCTCGATCTTCACCTGCTGACAAGTAAGGCATCTCGCCACAAATTCCGCTATCTCGCGCTTCATCCCGCTCCACCAGAAGTGGCGTCTGATGTCGTGGTACATCTTAGTCCCCCCGGGATGTACTGTGAGTCGCGAGCTGTGCGACTCACGTAGTACCGCCTCGCGGAGACTCTGGGGCACGAACAGTCTGCTCTGGAAGCGAAGACCCTGATCGTTGCCCAGTGACCACCCTTCGGACTCGCTTCCGCTGGTCAACCTTTCTCGGAATGTCACTGATTCCGCATCCTCGATCTGCGCCTCGAGTACCCTGCTGATCAAATCTGGCTGCGCTACTAAGGAACACAGAGTCACCTGCCCTGTGACTTCCTCTAGCTCCATCTTGAACTCGCCGAGTTCTCCCAGCATCTTCCATTCCCGTACAGCTACGGAAACGAGACTGTGGAGTGACTTCCTGCTGAGGGCGTCGGCAACAACATTTGCCTTGCCCGGGTGGTAAAGCAGGTCAAAGTCGTAGTCCTCAATCAGCTCCATCCAGCGCCGCTGTCTCATGTTGAGGTCCTTCTAAGAAAAGAGGTACTTCAGGCTCTTGTGATCAGAGAAGACCTGAAATTTCTCGCCATAGAGGTAGTGACGCCATAACTTCAGTGCAAATACGATTGGTGCAAGTTTCAGGTCGTGCGTCGGATAGTTCTTCTCGTGCACTCTCAACTGTCGGGACCCGAACGCTACCACCTTCCCCAGTTGCATCAGCACAATACCCAGTCCCTCGCCGGACGCGTCACAGTAGACGTCGTAGCCTATGCCTCGCTCTGGTACTATCAGCACTGGAGCCGTGGTCAACAGAGTCTTCAGCTCCTAGAATGAGTTCTCACAGGACTCGTCCCCCTCAAACTTAACTCCCTTCCGTGTAAGGTGAGTCATCGGTGCTGCCAGTCGTGAGAAATCCTTCACGAACATTCTGTAATAACCTGCTAACCCCAGGAAACTACGAATCTCAAACACGCTCGTCGGCTGTGCCCATCTCGAGACTGCCTCAATCTTCACCGGGTCAACAAAGATACCGTCGCTGGACACTACATGCCCGAGGAACCTCACCTCAGTGAGCCAGAACTCACACTTCTCCAACTTCGCGTAAAGCTGGTGCGATAGGAGTAGCTGAAGCACGATCCTCAGATGTGCCTCGTGAGTCCTCTCGTCCGGAGAGTAGATAAGGATGTCGTCTATGAACACGATGACGAACTGGTCAAGGTAAGGCCGGAAGATCCGTGTCATCAGGTCCATGAACGCTGCTGGAGCGTTGGTCAAACCGAACGGCATCACCAAGAACTCGAAGTGGCCATACCGTGTCCTGAATGCCGTCTTCTGGATGTCCTCCTCTCGCACCCTCAACTGATGATAACCAGATCGCAGGTCGATCTTGGAAAAGCATTTCGAACCCCTGAGCTGGTCGAAGAGATCGTCTATCCGCGGCATCGGATAACGGTTCTTTACTGTCGCCCTGTTCAGCTTCCGGTAATCGATGCACATCCGGAGTGAACCTTCCTTCTTCTTCACGAACAGCGCCGGAGCACCCCAAGGCGAAGTGCTCGGCCGGATGAACCCCTTTTCCTGTAGCTCCTGGAGTTGACTCTTCAACTCCTCGAGTTCCGCGGGAGCGAAATGGTAGGGTGCCACAGAAATAGGCGCCGTTCCCGGCAACAACTCGATCGCGAACTCCACCTCTCGCACTGGTGGCAAACCGCTCAGATCGTCTGGGAACACGCCCGCAAACTCATCAACAACCCGTGGTAGTCCTCGGCCTCCGCCCGTCGGGCCGCTGCCCGCTATGGATAATGCTGCAAGTAGGACTCCACTCCGACTCCCTAATGGACATGTGATAGTAGAGCCACCGCTCGATACTGTCACTCTCCTCTTGTAACAGTCGATGATCGCTCGGTACCGTCTCAACCAGTCCATACCCAGGATGACGTCGAATGTCGTCATGTCAAGTACAATCAGATCCCCCACAAGGGGATGGTCGGCTACGCGCACCTCGCATGCCTTGCAGACCCCGTCTAGAACAGTGTCGTTCCCCAAAGGTGTATCAACACGCATGGGCGGACTCAAAGACTCGACCCTCAATGCCAGGGACCGTGCAAACCGTGCAGAGATAAAAGAATTCGAGGCACCTGTGTCTATGAGAATAGACGCCCACGAATTAAAAACAAGAAACGTACCCTGTGCTGATCTCTGGTCATCAGGCTGCGGTGTCTTAGTCTGGCCCGCAATAGAATATACTCTGCCCCGTGTCTGCTGGCCTTGCCCGGTACTCGGCCCTGCCGACCGTGCTGGTGCGTTTCCCTGCCTGGGCCGGTAGTCCTGCCGTGATGCGGATGACTGTACCGGTGTAGCGCCCTTGGAGGGACAGTCCTCGGCAATGTGCCCGAGGCGTCCGCACCTATAGCATGTGGGCGGTCCTGCGCTGGTCCGGCCTCCCTAAGACCCGGCCTGACTTCCCGGCCTTCCCGCCAGCGATCTGGGCTGTCCGCCCTGACTCTGCCTCGCAGTCCCATGCCTCTGTGGGCACTCCCGACAAAGATGTCCCGTCTGCCCGCACATGTAGCAAGTGGTTGGTGGTCTCGATCCTACCGAGCTGGCAGCTGCTGTGTCTAGCGAAGCCAACGGCCTCTGCTCCATCCGTCCAGCCTGCTGTGGCGGAAAGCCCGAATGACGGGGCCTCTTGAAGTCTCTAGACTCCGAAGGGCCACTCGGTCGGGGCCTCTGTGCACGGAGACGTCGGGTCTTTGCCATCCCCTCCTCGATGGCTGCGGCGGTGTCCACTATCACCGAGTACACTCGGATCCTAAGAGCAAGGATCCGGTCGAAGATTTCGGGCCTCAGCCCCCGCTCGAACCGTTTGCAACGGCTGGCATCGGACCTCACCAGATCCGAAGCAAATCTCGACAAGGCCGTGAAACGGGCCTCGTACTCGGCGACCGTCAGGGTCTCCTAGCGCAGTTCCAGGAACTGTTGCTGCCGGCTATCCCGCGCCAACTCTGGAAAGTAGCTCTCGAGGAAGACCTCCCGGAACTCCTCAATGTCCTGCCCAACCCGGGCCCTCACCCGCTCCCACCAGTAGTAGGCATCGCCCTTGAGCTGGTGAACAGCTAAAGTGATGCGGATGCTCCCCTCGTTGACCCCTGTGGTGTCCAGGTCCCGAGTGATCTGCTGTAGCCACTGCTGTAGCAATTCGTGCGACGGCTGTACTGCAGCCCGAACTGGTGCTGCCTCAGGTGTGGTGGATCTAGCTGTCCTCCGCCCCATGATCTCGGTCAGGGACTGTATCGACCTCAACAACTCTTCTTCCCCCATCGGGACCCTGTCGGGAGCGGTCGTCGGGGCAGCGGGCATCCCCATGGGAGTTCCCGCCTGCCCAGCACTGCCGGTGGCAGTCTCCGCGGACTGTGTCTCGACACCAGTGGTCTGCTCCGCGGGCTCGGCAACTCGAGCTCCCTGAGTCGCCCTCGACGCTCCCCGCTCCCTGGTACCTCCACGCCTAGTCTTTGGCGCCATGTGCACTACTGCACGGAAATGAGATTACAATCAGGATCCACGATCAAGCGGACTTCGCGCTAAAGGACAATGGAACTTCAATTTAAATGTAGGTTGTCACAAAAAAATTGTCAGGGCACTAAAAAAGAGAAAAAAATAGTTAGGGTATGAAAGTGTCATTTCGCAATAGTTAGGTGTAACAAAGTGTCATTATCTCTAAATTAAGTTTTGATATTTTTTTGTGACAATCTACTTCTAAAATATCTAAGCTACCATTGGTTTAAGAAATTATAATTGAACCGATTCAATTTGGTTTATATTTAAGATGCAATTACAATTATACTACCAAATTTTAAATTAAATTGAAAGGCATAATAGTCGTTTCAAAACAATTACTCTCTCTCTCTCTCTCTCTCTCTCTCTCTCTCCCCCCCCCCCCCCCCCCCCCCCTCTGGGTTCAATGGATCATGCTTTTGTGTTCGTGAACATACCATTAACAACCCTCATTTTCGTAGACTCACCTCAAAATCACACTAATTAATTGTGTTGTAATAACGAGTCAAGCGATAATTTCAACTAAAGTCATTGAGTGTGTCATCACTAATAATAGAACCTTTAGATGCCATGAAATTATGCTTGACGAGTCCCTAGTCGAATACTTATTCATAAGTGACTAGCGTGAGGATGACTTAAGATCAAGCTCTACGGATCTAGGTAATGGGATTACAAAAGTCATATCACAGATATCATCTGGGAGATGATATTGGATGACCCGACTTGGAGTTTGGCGCATAGATTAAGTCACTAACGCGTACTCCGTCGTCATGTGATCACTGCCTTAAGACCTTGGAGCGACTGGCTCACATGCACGTCACTCCTATAGTTTGACATGCTCAAAAGCTGCATGTAATAGGGTAGTCATAACGGGTATCGTTGGCTATTAGACAGACTGTAGTGGGAGCGCACACTGCGTCCGAAGAGATTTGTTTCCCCACGGTGAGACGTAGTGAAGGGTATGGTTCCGGGCCCCTTGATGAGGCAATGACTAAATAAGGCAACGACTAAATAAGGCTACGACTAAATAAGGCAATGACTAAATAAGGCAACGACTAAATAAGGAAATCTCCAGCTAGTATCAAGAAACATCAGCAAGGCCTATAGGCGGTAACGCCAACTTGCCAAACTTTCCAAAGACGGCAAGGGTTTGGATTTCCTAATCGGTATCTGTGCTTTACCCCTTAGCAACTCGTCTGCTTTTACGTCCTTCCTGTGCTAAATACTCCGAGCTCGTGACCGTGTAAGATTAGCGGATCGACTGTTTTATTTAGAAGGAAATTGTCGATCACAAACATCAACACGCAAGGATTTGAGTGTTTGTGATTTGAAGGTATTTGTTCGTGATTGAAGTCTCACGAAGAAGATTGTCGAAGACAACGCAACCGAGCATAGGCTTGCTCAAAGGGTGGAATTGAGAGGATTTCAAAGACAGGGAGAGAGGCCCTTGGTCGAGGTTGTTCACGGTGAGATCTATAGTAGCTTAGGACAATAGCTTGTGTGATAGCTAGTTGATGCTTGAAGTTGTACTATTGACTACCAGATAGTGAAAACCTTTCGACTGGCAGAGTGCCCCCAGACGTAGGTGCGGATTCACCGAAGTGGGTAAACATATTGTGTGTCTTCTATTTATTGTTCTGTTATTTACTTATACATGATCAGACAAGTTGTCGAACAAATTGTCACAGACATTGGGTTCGACATCTTGTCCCTGCAACAACTCAGAATTTCAGGCTCTATACCTCATTCGATCTTATATGCCTTAAAGAAAACAAATGGTTAGTGATACAGATGACAAGGTTGAGATATCGAACCGATCGATATCTCGTGGACATTGGGTAATCACTACATCTTACTAGAGACCACTGGTGATAGATTGAGTGAAATGGTATTTTAGGCCGATCTGCCAATGGGCCACGGGCTTACAGGGTCACACGCCAGTGGCAAGAACCGAGCCACCTGATGCGACTCAAGAGGTCCAAAATAGGTTAAGTATGGAAATGACGGAGACATGACAAGTGCGGTGTCGATCGACACAATTGCGGGTGTGGTGTCGATCGGTAGCTTGGTTGTGTCGATCGACACGTAGGTGGTGTAGATCGACACCTTCCATTTCGGAAGGGTGTCGATCGACACCCATGTTTGACGGGGTAAAAACCCAGGCTCTCACCCAAGCCTATAAAAGGAGGTCTTGGGGTGAGAGCCTCCCCAAGCCAAAAGGCACCATTAGCCAATACACCTAAAAGTTATAGCTCTTGCATTAGATAGCAAGGGCATCGAGAGAGAGGTCCTACGGCGATCTATTAGTCACCGGGAAAGTCTTGGCGTTGGGAAGTTCGAGCCCAAGCGTGTGTGCATCCGTGGAGAGCGAGTTCGAGGACACGCTTCAAGATCGGATTCGGGAGCTAAGCATAGAGACTACAAGAGGTAGGTTCTCTAGCTAGCTTGCCTTCTCATGATTCATCTAGGTTTATGCACACGATCCTCGAGGGGTTCGGGTCAATTTCTTATTTCCGCTGCGCTTGACCTGTTTGGAACCCCAACAATGGTATCAGAGCCTAGGTTGCTCTCTAGATGAATCATTGTGCATGATTTAGGGTAAAAATGCATGCTTGATGATATGTGATTGTTTCCATGATTGGTTTATGCATGAATCTCTATTTTTTCTCTTGATTTGGTCCCATGACATCATAAAAATCTGTTCTCAATTGTTCTTCGGATAAAGTAGGGATATTTATGTGTTTTCGTGTGTTGTTTCGGCATGGTATTGATGCACTCGGTGCATGCAATCATTCCCAGGCCTCAGGAATTGACTCGAGTGAAATCATATCGAGAATCGGGCTCGATAAAGACCGATTTTGGATCAGGTCGAGGAGGATGTTGATCGACACCCATGGGGTGGCGATCAACACCTCTCCTCGGTTTCTCCGCCCGAGTCAAGGGGCGTCGATCAACACTACCTGGTCGCTTGGGGTTGTGATCGACACCTAGTGTCGATCGACACCTCTCAGACCATGAAGGTTGGCGATCAACACCCATGGACAGAGGGGTTCGGTTCAAGTCGAAATTTCGACCTTGAGGCAAATCGGGAGGTTGAATGAGATTGTTTAATTTCTGTATTGATGCCATGAATATACTCTATCCTCGATTTGGATTAAATGGTTTTGATCGAGTATATAATGATATTGAAAACTATTTTTTCGTCGAGATAAAGTACGTTCTCGAGTTTCCACGGGATTAATGACCCGAGAAACCAGAGAACTGCATTGTTGTGTCGTTCAATGTACGCGGTACATTGTTGGCATATTATGTTGAACTTTTTGTATCACCTAACGACCTATTAGGGTTTTGCTCGATACACTAGAGTTTCAACATACCGGTTGATGAAGTGATTACATCGACCAGCGGCGGGGCTAGGTCCTTGCGATTAGTTCGAAGGACCGATTCCTGGTTTTCATTCGAAAACGCAGGAGTCTCGGTTTAGGATTTCGAGATCGGGACTTTCGAGTGCCGAGTGAGATCGATACACTAAAAATCATAAAGACTAAAATATGATTTAATGTGATTGATAACATGCATTGTGAGACAGCATATATGTTTGATAACATGATATGCTTGCAAAATGCGTAAGTTAGATCACATGATGTATAGCCTAACCCGTCAAGACAAAACCGTTTATATTGCACTTGATTTGTAAATATAAAATGACGGTTTGTGCCATCTTAAGATTTGGGTTGTATATATTTTGCGATGAGATGCGTCGTAGTTTACATGTATTATATTTATACCCAGCCTGCGAGCCGTTGATATATTTTGTAAACGCACTTCCCAGATATGGCACGTTGGGAGTCTTGGAGTTGGCATTGAGTCGTGTAGACGTCAAGGAGTCAGTGGGAGCGTCGCAAAGGATGAAGAAGACTCTTATAGTTGTAATATTCACCCTTAGGATGTGACCTCGATCTTTATGAACTAGCCCCATAAGAATCATACCTAGATATGGCTTAGGCTATACATGTTTAAATTATGCTTTTAAGAATTGCATGATTAGAAATGTATGTTTATTTTATATGCATATGAGCATGATAAGTTTAAACGTACATATGTTTTGCATGTCCGAAATTGGTTAAATAACGTAAAATTGGACATACAAAACTAAGTGAACCATGAAACATATCATCGTACTCGGTATGGATGAAGAGTTGTCATGTAGAGAATGTACTCAGTGCATTTCTCGCAAAACTTGACCATATCGCAATGAAATTGAGTCATGCGATGATTCTATCCAATTTTGACACTCAACAAAACCGTGTGACCACGAACGTCGTGTGCGTTAGCAGAGCGTTCGTGGAAACAAAGCTAGAAGAGGTGGACAGTTTTGTTTGGGGCGTAGATGCATTAGCTCTCTCCAGTTCAAGTTCTGGTCCACAAGTCGTTAATTGGTCGACTCAAATAGGCCATGAACGTCATGTGTGTTAGCAGAGCGTTTGTGGAAGCAACGTTAGAGGATGTAGACAGTTTTAGTTGGGGCGTAGATGCATTAGCTCTCTCCAATCAAGTTATGGGCCACATATCTACGATTGCATCGACCTAGAGAATCCGGCAGAACATCGCCGATGTACTTTGTACATATTTTTTGGCCAAGAGTCACACTCGGTGTGATTGGAAAATATTCCTACCTACATAACCTAATTGAAGCGTTGATGCATTAGTTCACTTCAAGAGGGTGACTCAAGGGTCTTGGTTCTTGATTCTTGCAAAGGATCAAAATGGTCAAGGTTTTGCAACAAATCTTCATAGATAAATTCAAAGTTTAAATTGAATTTATTGATCTGTGTAGATAAAGACAACGAGTCAAACACATGTTGTGTCACTAAGGTCGATCATGGAGAAGGAGAAACTTGGTGGCACTAACTTCCTTGTACTCAAACACGAGAGGAAGGAATATGTGCTTGAAGTGTCTATTTCCCATGTGCTAGATGCTGATTCCACGAGGAGTGTTTTGAGCGCTCATCAAAAGCATATTAAAACGACTCGCTCGATGTGGGATGCATCATGTTGAGCACGATGGAGGCTGATCTTCAAGAATAGTTGATGGGGATTAGTGCATACTCATTCGCCAGGAGCGGGCTAGAACCGAAAAGTTCAAGTCCGTCAAGGGTTTGATGTTCGCTGAGATGCCATCAGGAGAATCAGTCCGCCGTCATGTTCTGAAAATTAAGAATCAATTCAAGCACCTTGCCCGGCTCGGTGAAAAATATACAAAAGAGTAGAAGGTCGTAATAATAATGTCAACTCTCCCTTCAATGTATGATGAGTTCATTATGAACTGCAACATGCATGATATGGACATGACCATCGCATAGCTTCACAGAAGCTTATCTCTACTGAAATGAAAATTTTGACACTCGACGAAACTTGTGACCACAAGCGTCGTGTGTGTTAGTAGAGCGCTCGTGGAAGCGAAGCTAGAAGAGGTAGACACTTTTGTTTGGGGCATAGATGCATTAACTCTCTCCAAATCAAGTTATGGTCTACATGTCAAGAATTGGTCAACTCAAAAGAGATGATGGTGGTCGAAGGGGCACTAGTTTCAAGAGTGCTAATGGGAGCTCGGTCAAGTCTTCCACATCGACTGAAGGAAGAAGAAAGGGTCACATGGTCCATAAGGGCGAGTCTACGCCCAAGGGAAAATGCAAAGCCATGTTGGACCTGAAGAACACCGTTTGCTTCTTCTACATTCATCGTGGTCACTGGAGGAGGGACTGCAAGAAGTTCATGGAGGAGTAGAAGAAGGTCAGCACGGCTGACGCTTCAGGTATATACTTCATTGAAGTAAATATGTCTACTGATTCTAGTTGGGTGCTAGATACAATCTCACAATCTCACATATGCGGGCGCTGGAAAGTGGACGAGATTTGACTGGAGATGAAGCAGACATACAGGCTGCGGACGACCAGAGGGTTGTGGCGATAGACGTACGGGTCGTTTATCTCAGTTCCCTATCAAGACTTTGTTTGAAACTGAATTATGTATATTGTATATCGACTTTCCACAAAGACATTATTTCTATTTCTGTAATGAACGTTGAAAGTTTTAATATTACCATTATTAATGGTTTGTTTAAACTTTATAGAAATAGTGTTTGTTGTGGGAAACAACGATTGTTAATGGTCTCTATGTTTTGAAAACTATCGACATTAACAAATATGCGACATACAATGTAAAAACCAAATAGCTTGAGGTTGATGAATCGAGTAAAACTCGGTTATGGCACTTATGTCTGGGCCGCATAAGTAAGTGAAAACTATCAACACTTCACAAGTGTGGACTGATAGGTCCGTTTGAATTCAGTCAAACTGATAGGTGCGAATCTAGCTTGATGGGAAAGATGACGAAGTCGCCCTTCACCGGTAGGGGTGAGAAGGCGGATGACTTATTGGGCCTGATACACTTCGATATATGCATGTCAATGAGTACACAAGCTAGAGGAGGATTCAGATACTTTATCATATTTACTGATGATTTTAGTAGATATGGTTATGTCTATATTATGCGAGATAAGTCTAACTCATTTGATGAGTTCAAAGAGTTTAAGACTGAAGTTAAGAATCAACTTGAGAAGAAAGTTGAAGCACTTCGATTTAGACTGAGGTGGCGAATACTTGACACAAGAATTCATCAACCATCTAGGAGTGTGTGGGATATTGTCTGAGTGGACTCCGACTGGAACACCTCAGCAAATTAGTGTGTCCGAAAGGAGAAACCGAACCTTTCTAGACATGGCTCGCTCTATGATGAGTCATATAGATCTCCCCGTATCCTTTTGGGATACGCTCTTGAGACAGCTGCGTTCATGATGAACCAGGCACCTATGAAGGCGGAGGAGACAACACCATACGAGGTATGGAGTGGGAAACGTCCCAACTTGTCGTTCATCAAGATTTGGGGTTGCGAGGCTTACGTCAAAAGCCTTATGGCGGACAAGCTCGAAACACAATCTGACAAGTGTATCTTTATAGGGTACCCGAAAGAGACTTTTGGGTACTACTTCTACAAACCCGACGAGAACAAAGTATTTGTTGCTCTGAAAGGTGTCTGAGGGTGGTGACTTGGAGATAGTGGATTATGACGATCCGACTACTTTTCAAGAAACCACGGGGAGTTCTGATTCCGAAAAATGGCTAAGCGTCATGAAGGAGGAGATGAAATCCATGCAACCAAGTATGGAACTTGGTGGATCCAACCCTTGGTGTTAAGAGCATCGGTTGCAAATGGATCTTGAAGATCAAGCATGACATGGATGAAGTTTCTCAAAAGCTGCAGAGGTCCATTTATGAATTGAAGCAGACTTACCGGAGTTGGAATCTTTGTTTCGATGAAGCCATATGAGAATTTGGTTTCATGCAAAATGAAGAGGAACCTTATGTGTACAATAGGTCAAGCGGGGATGCAGTCGTATTCTTAGTGCTATATGTCATTGACATACTCCTTATCGAAAAAGACATCCTCACCATGCTACACAAAGATTGGTTAGTGAAGTATTTCGCGATGAAAGACTTAGGTAAGACCACGTATATCATGGGGATCGAGATTTATCAAGATGGCCCGAGGAGGATACTTGGGCTAAGTCAGAGAACTTATACGGACTTACGTGAGGCCGCGTATATCTTGGGGATCAAGATTTATCGACATCGCCCGAGTAGGATACTTGGGCTAAGTCAGAGCACTTGTATCGATAAGGTCTTGAAGAGATTTTCGATGCACGAATCCAAGAAAGGATTCTCCCCATAAGACATGGCATAAAGCTCAGCAAGACTCAGTGTCCTACAACACGTGATGAGCTGAGGCGCTTGAGTGAGATCCCTTATGCATCTGCAGTAGGATCCATCATGTATACCATGGTCTGAACGAGACTTAATGTCTCTTATGCCCTGTCCAGATTGATCCGAATGACTCGCGGTCTCATTCTGGTTGCATGTTTGTGCTCAACGATGGAGCTTTTAGTTGTAAGAGTTTCAAGCAGCCGACCGTTGCAGATCCTACGGTAGAGGCCGAGTACATGGCTGCTTAAGAGGCGGCAAAAGAGGCTGTATGGATCCGGAAGTTCGTGGCCGAACTGGACGTAATTAAAAACCAGTCCACACTGGTGAACTTGTACTGCGACAACACTGGTCCCATAGCACGGGCTAAGGAGCCTAGAGCGCATGTCAGATCCAAACATTTACTGTGGCGGTTTCACTTGATTCGAGAGTTCGTCGATATTCGAGAATTCCTCGATCAAGGTGAAATGAAGATTTGTAAAATTGTAATAGAAGATGAAGTAGACGACACGTTGACAAAGGCTCTCTCACAGCCTAAACATGAAAACCATGTAAGGTCAATGAGTTTACGTTGGGATTTATATTGGAGCTAGGGGCAAGTGGGAGATTGTAAGAGCTTGTGCCCTAGTCCAAGTCTTTTCTATATAATCTTTTGTTTAGCGATAAAAGACATTTTCAGTATTATTGTGTTGTAATAATGAGTCAAGCGATAATTTCATCTAAAGCCATTGAGTGTGTCATCACTAATAGTAGAACCTTTAGATGCCATGAAATTATACTAGACGAGTCCGTAGTCGAATACTAATTCATAAGTGACTAGCGTGAGGATGACTTAAGATCAAGTTCTACTGATCTAGGTAATGGGATTACAAAAGTCATATCACGGATATCATCTGGGAGATGATATTGGATGACCCAACTTGGAGTAAGGCCCATAGATTACGTCACCAACGCATACTCCATCGCAGTGTGATCACTGCCTTACGACCTTGGAGCGAGTGGCTCACATGCACGTCACTCCTATAATTTGACACGCTCCAACGCTGCCTGTAACAGGGTAGTCAAAACGGGCATCGTTGGCTATTGGACAGACTATAGTGGGAGCGCACATTGCGTCCGAAGGAATATGTTTCCCCACGTTGAGACGTGGTGAAGGGTATGGTTCTGAGCCCCTTGATGAGCATGACTGATGAAGTGTGCGGCCGCACCAATACGTATCAGTCATCTCAGAATTCAAGGAACTAGATTGAATACATGAGAATGACGGCTCTATGCCTCATTCAATCTCATACGCCTTAAAGCAAACAAAGGGTTAGTGATACATATGCCAGAGAGGAGATATCAAACCGATCGATACCTCGTGCACATTGGGTAATCACTACGTCTTACTAGAGACCACTGGCGATGGATCGGGTGAAATGGTATTTCATGCCGATCTGCCAATGGGCTGAAGAAATTCCATGGGTTCCATAGTTTAAATAACATGCAGCGGAGAATGATTTAACCATGGAGTTCGAAAACAAGATCTTATGTGATAAAAATTCAGCATATGAACATGAACAAATAAATCTGAAAATTACCTCTTTAAATCAATAAAACACAAAATTATGTGTTCTCTAGATTGTCCACACAAGAAAGACACCTAAACCTTAGGATTCCACACTCAATTGCACTAGTTTTGAGAGTAGAAGAAAAGCAAAACCCTAACTATGGTGGAGAGAGGGAGGGTCGGCTAGAAAGGGAGAGAGAGCTGAGAATGAGAGTGTATTAGGGTTAGGATTATTGTGAAAAAAATCAGATTTTTATTATTTTTATTTTTCACTAAATAAAATCTCATAATTAACTTAAGCCCATTCTTATAATTAATATTAAGAATGGGGTTGAAGGCCATTTAGCTAAAGTTTAATTAAATCCATTTAAATTGGGTTCTAATTAAATGGTTTATCTAAACCGATCCGATCCCTTTAATCTGATTACCTCAACCGTCTGGTTATAAACCTAGACAAGAAATCAACCGGTTCGTTTTCAATTTGACTAAATTGAAAAGCAGATTCTCCCAATTTCCATCCAAGTCTGTTTTGCTATATACCATACTTAAAGTGTGTGACCCTCTAGGTTAACGACCCATTGGCAGACTGGTAAAATTACCATTTTACCCTTTCCATCATAAGTGGCCTCTAGCAAGACATTATGATCACCCAAACGTCCGTGATTATCGATGATATAGAACCGTCATCCTAATTTATCAATCACTGTTTTTTGATATCTGAGATGACTGAAAACTGATACTAAAGTATCTCCTGCATGGCCATGCTATTTCTTCAGTCATACTCATCAAGTGGCCTAAACAGATATCTTTCCCATATCAGAGTATGGTTGATAAATCTCTCACCCGTCTTTCGAGTTCACTCATGTAATTCATAACTGAAATTCTGAGTTGTGGCAGGGACAAGATGTCGAACACAATGTTGTGACAATTTGTTCGACAACTTGTCTGATCACATATAAGTAAATAACGGAATAATAAATAGAAGACACACAATATGTTTACCCAGTTCGGTGACTCCGCACCTACGTCTGGAGGCACTCTGCCAGTGGAAAGATTTTCACTATTTGGTAGTCAATAGTACAACTTCAAGTATCAACTAGCTATCACACAAGCTATTGTCCTAAGCTACTATAAATCTCACCGTGAACAACCTCGACCTAGGGCCTCTCCCACTGTCTTTGAGATCCTCTCAATTCCACCCTTCGAGCAAGCCTATGCTCGGTGTACTTTGTCTTCGACAATTTCTTCGCGAGACTTCAATCACGAACAAATACCTTCAAACCACAAACACTCAAATCCTTGCGAGTTGATGTTTGTGATCGATAATTTCCTTCTAAACAAAACATAGACACGAGCTCTGAGTATTTAACACATGAAAGGACGTAAAATCAGACAAGTTGCTAAGGGGTAAAGCACCTGCTTTTATAGCAACTCGAGTAATCTAATTGGTTTCCAATACCAATTATGAAATCCAAACCCTTGCCGTCCTTGGCAAGTTTGGCAAGTTGGCGTTGCCGCCTACAGGCCTTGCTGACGTGTCTTGATGCTAGCTAGAGATTGCCTAATTTAGTCGTTGCCTAAAACTCACGCGCGCAGATGTTCACTGTCTAAAACAGGAATGTTGCGGTACTTGACTAATTCTGTGCACATAATGTCATACTACACATGTTGTGATATGTTGACTGACATCTTTACTTTGTGCTAAAAAATCTGCCAATACTGAACGTAGCAACAATCTCAACCTTTGGCAAATTTTTAGGCAAGCACATCTCTATGATACGTCTTCTGTTCTTAGCAATCTCCGGTCGAGTTTTATCTTCAGTTTAGGACGATCTTCTTCAGTCGTTGTCAATCTTGATGTTTGACTTCTGTGCACTGCAGCAGATCATGTCTTCTTTGTTGAGTCTTCTCGTCTTTTATCAGCAATGTATATAGTGCATGTCTTCGTCTTCTGTCACCTTGTGGTAAGGAGTGTTTCATCATGTTGCAACATGTTTGCGACGCATGTTTCAATCAATGATGTACCGACAAGTTATGACATGTTTGTTACGCATGTTCTAATCATGTCATTTCTTATGTCACAAAGTAAGTTGAACATGTTGTTACACACGTTTCAGCCAACACTACTTAAACATGTTCTTACACACGTTAAAGGTGACAGATGACACAAGTCTATAACATGCTGTTACACATGTTATTGACCAGACCAAACACTGTTACAGATCACCATTATCTGATGACCACAGGTTGACCGTGTAAGGTCCAAATTATCTCCCCCTGATTGCCTCAAAAATGGCAAAGGGTAAGCAGAGAACAATTTAAAGCAAGAAAAAAAATATACAACTCTAACGAACAGAGCAAAATATCCAGCCTCTAAACCCAAGGCAAATATCCAGCTCTACCAAGGAGCAAACCATTGTTCACAAAAAATAACCCGGACAGTCCCCGAGGATTCAAGAGTTCAAAAGTAAATGAGTTTTTCAGGAACAAGATAAGTAACTGGTCCGTTTTCAGTAAGAGGAGTTAGCAACATCTTCTTCAGCAGTAGGGGCTTCCTTAGGTATAGCTTGCAGGTCGTCGAGGAGGTGCTCATAAGTGGCCTTTCGGCTTGCTAGAGTGTGGATGGTAGTCTCCAGATCAGCTATACCCTCCATTAGCTCGTCTATCATCCTATCTTTGATGGACCTGGTCTGATTTGGGAAATTGGACAAGCTCGTCTGTTGCTACGTTTAATTGTTGGCATAATTTTTTAGCGCAAAAGTAAGAAGTCGTGCAACATGTTATATGACATGTGGAGCGACTTGTTACGATCCAGATTAGGAAAGATCTGAAACTTTCCTATTTCGACGAAGCTTGGAGCGAAAGAAGAAAGGCGCCACGAAGACTTGGAACGCAAGAGAGTGACATCGACAAGTCAGGCGACTTCCAGCTGGCAGTTACACGTCAGCAATAGGCGGCAACTCTACTTGCCTGATTTATTCAGGAAGTCAGAACAGGCAAGACGACTTCCAGCTGTCGTGGAAGGCGGCAACAACTTGCCTGACTTTCCTGTTCCTAATCCAGGAAGGATTAGGAATGTGAGCTGCTATAAAAAGCCCTTGGCTTCCCATTAGCAGATCAATCCGTTCTTGTTCTAAAACTTGTAAGATTTCTCAGAGCTCTTAACCGTGCACCATCGGCGTGTTGAGAGACTGATTAAGATTCGCTAGAACGGACTTTTGCTCCGATCAAACATTAGGTCGCGAAGACTAAGTGTTTGGATCGGTTAGGGTTTTTTGTTTGTGATTGAAGATTCACAACTCCGTCCAAGAAGACAACGACACCGAGCATAGGCTTGCTCGAAGGGTGGAATTGAGAGGATCTCAAAGACAGGGGGAGAGGCCCTTGGTCGAGGTTGTTCACGGTGAGATCTATAGTAGCTTAGGACAATAGCTTGTGTGATAGCTAGTTGGTGCTTGAAGTTGTACTATTGACTACCTGATAGTGAAAACCTTTCCACTGGCAAAGTGCCCTCAGACGTAGGTGCGGAGTCACCGAACTAGGTAATCATATCTGGTGTCGTTATTATCTCTTTACTGTTTTACTTACGGTTTACGTCCTTAGGCAAGTAGTCGATACACAAGTTACGACTTTGTGTTCGACTTCTTGACTCGGCTAGGATTCAGAATTTCAATTGGTATTAGAGGAGGCACCTTTTTCTTTTAGGTGATTTTCCTGCAAAATTTCTGAATAGCCAATGTAGTTACGACGGTTTTAGAGATTGGCTGATTTTTAAAGGAACTGAAGAACATGTTACAAACAATGTCCAAATATCTTCTATGACATCTTGTGTAACATTGTGGACGGCGTCTCGGCAAACATCCTGATCGACAAAAATCAGGAAAGTGCCGTTTCGGCAGAAAAGCAAGAAGACGATTAGGAAATTCTAGAACGACTCCTAATCTGAAAAGAAGAAAGACGGCGATTAAGAGGAAACCCTTTAGGGTTAGTACTCATCCTCGATTGCTATAAAAGCTTAGGCTACCCCCTTAGCAATTGTGTGGTTCTTTATTTGTTTCCTAGTAACAATTTTCAAGGTTCTTAGACGTGAAGGTTTGCGGGCTGAGAAATTGCAGATCGAGCTAAGGATATTTTACATCACATAACTATTGAGAGTTAGGTGATTGAGGGTTTACCGATCGCGTGAGTGAAGACTGCACGCAACCACCAAGTTGTTGAAGACTTGCACTGACAGAGCAAGGCGATTGCTCGAAGAGTGGAATGAAGACGGAGTCTTGGATTCAGGGGGAGACCCTGAGATAGATTGCACTATAAGACGTAGGATAAAGTATAGATCTAGGGGTGATCACAGGTACTTGTATGTTCTGACGAATTACTGATAAGTGAAATCTTTCCACTAGGCTGAGAGCCCCCAGACGTAGGTGACGTTGCACCGAACTGGGTAAACAATCTGCTGTGTCATTGTTTATAGCTTTATATTTACTGTCCTGCATTATCTACGCAAGAAGTCAGACACAACGTTATAGCTTCTTCCGTAACATTGTGTGTGGCATCTTGCACGACTAGCTGATCAGAATTTCAATTGGTATCAGAAGGGCCACCTATAGCTTTAGGTGAGTTCCTAAACAAATATTTTGATCAAGATGGACAATACCAGAGAAGGAGGATCCATAAATCGACCACCTGTTCTAGATGGAAGCAACTATGGCTATTGGAAGGCTCGAATGTGTGCCTTCATGAAGTCACTTGACAACAAGACATGGAAGGCTGTAATCAATGAGTGGAATGCTCCACAACTCAGTGACAATGATGGCAATCCTATCGGTCCAAAAACAGAAAAAGACTGGACTGATGATGAAGACGAAGAATCACTGGGAAATTCTCGAGCTCTGAATTCTATCTTCAATGATGTTGACAAAAACGTGTTCAGACTGATCAACACATGCACAACTGCCAAATCTGCATGGGACATCCTGGCTGTTGCATATGAAGGAACAACTAAAGTTCGAGAACAAAAACTGCAATACCTGACAACCAACTTCGAAGCCCTCATCATGAAACAAGACGAATCTATTGCAGAATTCAATGTTCGTATTCGTGATCTAGCCAATGAATCCTACTCTCTGGGAGAACCAATGTCTGATGAAAAACTGGTAAGAAAAACTTTGCGTGCTCTTAGCCCTAGGTTTAAGATGAAGATCACTGCAATTGAGGAAGTTCATGACCTTAAGATCTTGAAATTTGATGAGCTGATGGGGTCTCTAATGACCTATGAGTTGTCTCTGCCTAACATCGACAAAAGGAACAAAGGAGTTGCTTTCAAAAGCTCAACACACAAGCAACCTGATCCTAAGGATTATGATTCTGACGAAGACATCGATGCTACAATGGCCCTTCTCACGAAAAATTACAACAAAGTCATGAGAAGATTCAGTCGAATGGGTGGACGGAATGTCACAGCAAATGCCAGAAACATAGCTCCACAGAAAGCTCAAACAGGAGGAAGTCTTGACAGACCAAACATGAGTGGGGAAGAAAACAACAAGAAAGGACTTCAATGTCATGAATGTGAAGGATTCGGCCACCTCCGTAGAGAATGTCCAAATTTCCTCAAACAACAAAAACGAGGATACAATGCCACCCTATCAGACGATGACAATGAAGATAGTGGATCTGAAGAGGTAAGCAACTTTGTTGCATTCACTACTACTACTCCTGTATGTAACATTGATAATTCTGCCAATATCAATGATGATCACCTCCATCCAACTCCAAATGAGAATTGGACTAAAGAGCAACTAGTCGAGGCATACAAAGGCTTACATACCAGATGGATCAAGGAAACTCTGATACTTGATCAACAAGGTGAACGGATTATCAGTCTTACCAACGACAAGTCTAGATTTCTAGAGACGATCGTGGAGCTAAAACGCGAAATCACCAGACTTAACGGAGAAATTAGTCTTATGACTAAATCGGTAAAGATGATGAATCCTAGCACGGAAAGCCTTGACAAGATCCTATCAGTAGGAAAGCAGTCCAAGGATACGACGGGACTAGGGTACACACACGATATCCCCTCAACAACAGTGACGAAGTTTGTCCCACAACAAGCCATGGTTGACAAGAAACCATAGGATGCCCCAACACATCCTACAGGACGACCTACAACAAATGCCATGACATCGTCTACAACATGTTCTTGTCAAGCAACTGCCAGAAGACATCCTCCACGCAGACAACAATACTACAGAAGACCAGCTTATCAATATTAATGGATATGTCATTACTGTGGTCAACGAGGTCACATCAGACCTTTTTGTTTTCAAGTTCTTGGGAGGAAGCAAGCTCAGCTACCACAAAAGAGATATTAAAGGCATCTCTCAACTCCTCAGAAGACATCCCGCCTTGAATGGAGACCTAAGAACCTAGTCTATCGAGCTAATGTTGCATATACATCTTTAAGCGCATCAACAAACAAGGACTGGTATCTCGACAGTGGATGCTCCAGACACATGACAGGTACTCCAGAGTTTCTTTCCAATCTCAAACTATATACAAACTGTTATGTTACCTTTGGAGATGGGATTCGAGCTCGAATCATTGGAAAAGAAGTACTCAAGCATCCAGGAGCCACTTGCCTGACTGAAGCATTACTTGTAGAAGGACTTAAGGCAAACCTGATTAGCATTAGCCAGATATGTGATCAGGGTTCAGAAGTAAAATTCACTAAAGAAGCCTGTATAGTTAAAGACTTCGATCAAGTCACTATTCTACAAGGGGTACGCTCAACGGATAATTGTTACATCTGGTCTCCCGAATCGAATATCGAAGCAGCCAAGTGCCTTGTCTCCAAAGCAGAGGAAACCAAGCTGTGGCACAGAAAGCTTGGACATCTAAATCTTATAAGTATGCAGAAGGCAATCTCCGAGCAGGCAATTACAGGAATTCTGAACCTGAAAATAGTGGAAGGAAAGATCTGCGGAGAATGTCAGATTGGTAAGCAAACCAAGATGTCACACAAGAAGCTACAGCATATCACCACCTCACGAGTACTTGACCTGATACATGTTGACCTCATGAGACCAATGCAAGTTGAAAGCCTTGGAGGAAAACGATATGTCTTTGTATGTGTAGATGATTACTCTCGATACACTTGGGTTGACTTCCCCCGTGACAAATCAGATACCTTCTCGATCTTCAAAAATTTGTGCATCCAGGGTAACGAGAAAAAGGGGAGACAATTGGCAAAATAATTCGTTTTCGAAGTGATCATGGTCGAGAGTTCGAGAACAGCAAGTTTGCAGAATTTTGCAACTCAGAAGGGATAGCTCATGAATTCTCAGCACCAATCACTCCCCAACAGAATGACATTTTTGAGCGCAAGAACAGAACTCTACAGGAGATGGCTAGAGTTATGATGCTAGCTAAGGACATACCAACTCACTTTTGGGCAGAAGCACTTAACACTGCTTGCCATATCCACAATCGAGTCACTCTCTGACCAGGTATGTCAGTAACTCATTATGAAATATGGAGGGGGAGAAAGCCCAATGTTAAGTACTTCCATATCTTTGGCTCCACTTGTTATATTCTGGCTGATAGAGAGCCTCGTCGAAAGCTTGACCCAAAAAGTGATGAAGGCATCTTTCTTGGCTACTCAAGGAATAGTCGCGCATACCGAGTCTTCAACAAACGAACCAAGACCATGATGGAATCAATCAATGTTGTTGTTGATGATGACTGCGAAGATGCCTCAGAAGATGCGACGGACGAAGACGGAGCCTATCCTCCCAACAATGTCAGGAAGAATGTTATTACTGATGTCAGAGAAGATGCTGGCAGCAAACCAGAAAATAATGATGCTAGTCCAAATGTCGATCATGACGAAGTAGTTCCTGAAACCAGCAACAAGAATCCCTCGCGGAGAATCCAGACTAATCATCCTATCTCTGGAGTAATTGGAGACCTGAATGAAGGCATACGGACTCGGTCAAAAACTCCTGAAGACGACAACGAGATGATAGGCAATATTTGCTTCGTTTCAAAGACAGAACCCAAAAATATCAATGAAGCCATCAATGATGAGTATTGGGTCAATGCTATGCAAGAAGAGCTGATTCAATTTGAGAAAAACCAGGTGTGGGAACTGGTGCCCAAACCAAGTGAAGGAAATATCATTGGCACAAAATGGATCTTCAAGAACAAGTCCGATGAGCTTGGTAACATCACTCGCAACAAAGCCAGGTTAGTTGCTCAAGGGTATACTCAAATTGAAGGAGTCGACTTCGATGAGACCTTTGCTCCTGTAGCAAGACTTGAAGCAATCCGTCTCCTACTAGGAATATCATGCCATCTACAGATAAAGCTCTACCAGATGGATGTCAAAAGTGCATTCCTGAATTGGGACCTCAATGAAGAAGTATATGTGTCACAACCCAAAGGATTTGTTGATCCTCACTATCCTGATCATGTGTATAAACTCAAGAAAGCTCTCTATGGAGTAAAACAAGCACCAAGGGCTTGGTATGAAAGGCTCACAAAATTCCTGATTCAAAGCGGCTACACTAGAGGGGGAGTCGACAAGACCCTATTTGTGAAGAATGAAGACGGGAATTTGATGATAGCTCAAATATATGTCGATGACATTGTCTTTGGAGGGATGTCAAGCAAGATGGTAGAGATATTTATTCAACAGATGCAATCAGAATTCGAGATGAGCATGGTGGGAGAGCTTACCTATTTCCTAGGCTTCCAAATCAAACAGCTAAAAGATAGCATCTTCATATCTCAGAGCAAATATGCGAAGAATATTGTCAAGAAGTTTGGGCTAGAGAAAGCCTCACAGAAAAGGACACCTGCAGCTACACATGTCAAGCTAACTAAAGATGATCCAGGAGAAGCTGTCGACCAACACCTATACAGAAGCATCATCGGTAGTCTTCTCTACCTTACTGCAAGTCGACCAAATATTGCCTACTCTGTAGGAGTATGTGCACGATATCAAGCTAATCCTAAGGTTAGTCATCTATCCCAAGCTAAAAGAATTATAAGATATGTCTCTGGGACTACAGACTTGGGTTTGTTATACTCATTCGACACATCCTCTACCCTGGTGGGGTACTGTGATGTCGATTGGGCTGGAAACACATCGGATAGGAAAAGCACATATGGAGGATGCTTCTTCCTTGGCAACAACCTCATATCATGGTTTAGTAAAAAGCAAAACTGTGTTGCCCTTTCCACTGCCGAATCCGAGTATATTGCTACTGAGAGTAGTTGCACACAACTGTTATGGATGAAGCAGATGTTAGTCGAATACAATGTCAGACAGGAAGCCATGACTTTATATTGTGATAATGTCAGCGCCATCAACATCTCCAAAAATCCTGTCCAACATTGTAAGACCAATCACATTGACATTAGACACCACTTCATTCGTGAACTGGTCGAAGACAAGAAGATCATCCTAGAGCACATCCCTACAGAGAAGCAACTTGCTGATATTTTCACAAAGGCATTAGATGCGAGCAGATTTGAGAACCTCAGATCATCTCTCGGTCTGTGCACCATCAACGAGCAATAAGAAGTTGCAGAAACGGTTGAGAGGAGTTAGTTGGTGCCTCTTCATGAACCGGTCCAAAATCCCAACACATGCCATTGGGCCAAGCATACCAAAAGCCCATATAAAGGAAGGAAAAGATACGTTCAGACTTTAACAGATTTGAATGAATCTGTTTTCAAAATCCAAACCTTGCCTGCCCCCTTCTCGTGTTCATTCTAATCTCCCTCACCTTTCACATTCTGCAAACAAAAATCTCACTACACAGACATAGTGAAAACTCGGAGCACGATAGTACCAAAGAAAGCCTCCGAACCTAAGAGAGTAGAAGCAAAAAGATCCAAGAGCAGCAAAGCAAAAACCAACAAACATGGAGTTCGTATTAAAGGGCCAAAGATGCTGAATAAAACAGAAGAAATCCCCAAGGAGATCTCACCGGAGGAAGCTCCAATGCCAATTTTTTCTCGAGTTCCTAAACGATCTCGAACCGGAAGCTCTGCATTCTCCATGTCAGACCTAACTGGACCAGAAAGGGAGACTGATCTTGGCCAAGGAAGCCGAGAAGCGTTCATGCAGATTGTTTCTGTTCCAGAACCAACAAACGTCCCAGGTATCGACTCTTCCATTATCTCAAACATCGATACCTCCAGAAATAGTGACTTGTTGGAGTCGCTTCTGGAAAACCAAGAACCACCTCAAGAAGGTGTGGTGGAGGAACTGATTAATCCTGGAGGAGAAGAGAAAGACCTGACTCCGGTCAGTCATGGGTTGGAGCGTATTGTTGAAGGAGAAGGAGAAGAAGAAGGTACAACAGATGTCATTCTTGAAGCCCCAAAGGAGGCTATAGTAGAAGAAGAAGTCGCTGACTCGGAAGAAGCCGAGGAAGAAGTTGAGAAAGAAGAAACCAGAGACGGAGATACCGATATGGAAGAAGCTGAGAAGGTCAAAAATGTCGCCACCGATAACACAGAAGAAACCCCTCGGGATGCCAGAGAAGATGCGACAGAAGAAGCTGCTGAGACAGCACACACAGTGTTGTCATCCCTAAAGAAGAAGGTACTAGAAGAAAATGAAAGTTTAGCTGTGATGGTTGAAAAACTCAAAGAAACCAAGAAGAGGAAGGAGGTCAAAGATGCTGGAGGTCCCAGCAACAAAAAGAAGAAGATGTATGTCAAGGAAAAAGGGAAGAAAGTGTTCTCCAAAAGGAGATTGGTAGATGAAACAACTGATGATGAAGTAGAGGAGGTTACTGCTAAGGAAGAAAAGAAGAAAAAGATCCTGAAGACGGTCAAGAACACGTCGAGTGTTCCCTACGACAATGTGTCGTTTCACTCGGCAGACGGTGCGAAACGGTGGGAGTTCGTGTTTCAAAGAACGGCATACCCGGAAAAAACCCTGTCGTCGGAGCTGCTAGGACTAGAAGCCATTGTCCAGCTCCTGGAAAAGGCAGAACTGATGAAAACCGTCACAAACATTGGTAACCACTATCCACTCTTGGTTAAGAAATTTATTGCCAATTTGCCTACTGGGTTTGGGACTCCGGATGATCCGAAGTTTGAGAAGGTGTTTGTCAGAGGCATTCGCTTCAACATCTTCTCTGACATTATCAATGACTTCCTGGGAAGAAAGCGGGTTCGATCTATGCCTACACCTGACCTGAACAAGGTACTCTGTGAGATTACCGGAGATAAAAGCAGAAAATGGCCAACCAAAGGCACTGTGGCAGCATCAGATCTTACTTCCAAGTACTCCATTCTCTTCCGCATAAGAGTAGCAAATTGGGCTCCTTCTACTCACACATCGTCTATCAAACCAAAGCTGGCGATCCTAATCTTCCAAATAGCTACTGGGTCTACAATTGATTTTAGGCAATTTGTTATTGATCATCTTATTCGTCATGCCAGATCAGTTGCTGTAAAAATACATATTGCCTTTCCATCCCTTATCTCTGAGCTGCTTGTACATCAACACCCCGGAGTGTTAAAGACAACAGATAAGGTTGGCAAAAGAGGAGGACTAATTGTGGTGAGCCACAAGTTATTTGAGGGCAAGCATGCTCCTAATCTTGTCAGGCCAGAAGTCAAGACAACGACCAGTCGAGCCACAAGTGCCGCCCCTCTAACCAAGACTACCAGCAGGGATGCAGTTATTCTCTAACGAGAGATAGCCGTGCTTGACGAGGACATCGTCAATTTGAAGACAGCCCTGAAGCATCTCTCCCAGCGCCGATCACATTGCGCCAACCTGCTGAAATCCATGTCTCCTCCTGGCTCCGAAGATGATGACACCACCTCTCTTCCTAATGATCCAGAAGAATCTACCCAAGATGCCTACACTGAAGCGACTGAAGAAGAGACTGCAAGTACTAGCAGCAACTCTGTTTAAATTTCATGAACTTTCTGATTCTCGAACAACTGAACACTTTTATTTTGTAATTTTTTGTTGAACACTGTTTCACACTTACTCTCGACTGCTGATTGGGAGTAAGTGTGAGTTAAGTTTGGTTTATTTCTTCATACCCTGCCTAGTTACAAATATTTGTTTAAATTTTGGCTCTTTTTGAGCCAGAAAGGGGGAGTAAGAGTAAGATAGATACGCGCGCGCGATGATACAAAAGATAGACGGACGACGCAAAGACACGATGATACGCGCGAGAGACGTTACGAGACGCGAAACGCAAACGAAGACTTAATGACTGCTGATCGACGAGACGACAAATGCGACTCAAAATGCGACGAAGAATGCTGTCCTTAAAAATAGCCAAAGGGGGAGATTGTAGTTACGACGGTTTTAGAGATTGGCTGATTTTTAAAGGAATTGAAGAACATGTTACAAAGAATGTCGAAACATCTTCTGTGACATCTTGTGTAACATTGTGGACGGCGTCTCGGCAAACATCCTGATCGACTAAAATCAGGAAAGTGCCGTTTCGGCAGAAAAGCAAGAAGACGATTTGGAAATTCCAGAACGACTCCTAATCTGAAAAGAAGAAAGACGGCGATTAAGAGGAAACCCTTTAGGGTTAGTACTCATCCTCGATTGCTATAAAAGCTTAGGCTACCCCCTTAGCAATCGTGTGGTTCTTTATTTGTTTCATAGCAACAATTTGCAAGGTTCTTAGACGTGAAGGTTTGCGGGCTGAGAAATTGCAGATCGAGCTAAGGATATTGTGCATCACATAACTATTGAGAGTTAGGTGATTGAGGGTTTACCGATCGCGTGAGTGAAGACTGCACGCAACCACCAAGTTGTTGAAGACTTGCACTGACAGAGCAAGGCGATTGCTCGAAGAGTGGAATCAAGACGGAGTCTTGGATTCAGGGGGAGACCCTGAGATAGATTGCACTGTAAGACGTAGCATAAAGTATAGATCTAGGGGTGATCACAGGTACTTGTATGTTCTGACGAATTACTGATAAGTGAAATCTTTCCACTAGGCTGAGAGCCCCCAGACGTAGGTGACGTTGCACCGAACTGGGTAAACAATCTGTTGTGTCATTGTTTATAGATTTATATTTACTGTCCTGCATTATCTACGCAAGAAGTTAGACACAACGTTATAGCTTCTTCCGTAACATTGTGTGTGGCATCTTGCACGACTAGCTGATCAGAATTTCAGCCAATATGGACTTAAAGGAAGGAGGTTCAGTAAATCGACCACCAGTACTCGACGGAACAAACTATGGGTATTGGAAAGCTCGGATGTGTGCCTTCTTGAAGTCCCTCGACAGCAAAACCTGGAAATCAGTCATCAATGGATGGGAGGAACCTCACTATGCTGATGCTCATGGAAATCAAACCAGCATCAAACCAGAAAAAAAGTGGAGCGCGGAAGAAGATGAAGCTGCACTAGGTAATTCTCGTGCACTCAATGCTATCTTTAATGAAGTATACAAGAATGTGTTTCGCCTTATCAACACGTGCACAAGTGCCAAAATTGCATGGGACACTCTTGCTGTTGCCTACGAGGGTACTTCCAAAGTCAAAGAGCAGAAGTTACAGTACCTCACGACTAACTTTGAGGCCCTGACCATGAATGAAGACGAAACGATTGCGAAGTTTAATGTGCGCATCAAGGATCTGGTCAATGAATCATATTCACTTGGCAAGCCTATGACCGATGAAGATTTAGTCAGAAAAACGCTGAGAGCTCTAAGTCCCAGATTCAAGATGAAGATAACCGCCATAGAAGAAGTCCATGACTTGAAGACACTGAAGTTTGATTAGCTCATGGGATCTCTAATGACTTTCGAGCTCTCCCTACCTCTTATCGAGAAGAAACACAAAGGTGTGGCTTTCAAAAGTTCTACTCAGAAGCAGAAGAACTCAACGCACTCTGATTCGGATAGTGACATTGAGGAAACTATCGCCATGCTGGCCAAAAACTACAACAAAGTCATGAAAAGATTCGGCCAGATGACAGGGAGGAACGTCACCCGAGAAGTCAGAGACAAGCCGCAACACAAGTTTCAGAAGCTCGAAAACACAACTAACGATGGTAGACGAGGAGAGCGATCAGGTAAAGGAGGTCAGTGCTTTGAATGTGAGGGGTATGGACACATGCAAAAGGAATGTCCCAACTTCTTAAAGAAACAAAAGAAGGGATTCAATGCCTCTCTAACTGACGATGAAGATGAGGAAGACAGTGACCTTGAGCATACTAGTAACTATGTTGCTTTCACTTCCTCCACAATGGATCAACCAGCTAAAAGCTCAAAGAAGTATGACTCTGATGATGAGCTATCCGATGAGACCCTCAACAACGCTTACAACGAATGGTATGTCAAGTGGCTTGAAGACTCTCAGGTAATCGAAAAACAGAATGCTCTCATTCTTACTCTTAATGAAGACAAGTCAAGACTTCTCGAAACGACTGTTGATCTCAAAAAGGAAGTTGCTCGACTAAAAGGCGAGTTAGAGCAGGTCACCAAGTCTGTAAAGATGATGAATCCAAGCACTGACACTCTGGACCAAATACTTTCGATCGGGAAACCAGCTAGAAATATGGAAGGACTTGGATACTCAAAAGAAGCCTCATCATCGCACACCGTCTTCGTTCCTCAGAAGGTTGTCCCCCAGAAGTCGCGTCAGAAGTCTCCTACATTGGCCGCTTCAAGGACGCAGAACAAAAGACATAACTGGGTATGTCACCACTTTGGACGTAGAGGATATATTCGACCCTTCTGCTATCAGCTATATGGGAAGAGCTTGGTCAAGAAAAGGACCACCATCAAGAAAATCCAACCACGGAAGGAATGGCGAGTCAAGGAGGTAAACTATCGAGCTAACATCGCGTACACCGCTCTAAAGGCTTCAACCAGCAACGATTGGTACTTTAATAGTGGATCCTCTCGACATATGACGTAGGTGCGGAGTCACCGAACTGGGTAATCATCTCTAGTGTCGTTATTATCTGTTTACTGTTTTACTTACGGTTTACGTCCTTAGGCAAGTAGTCGATACACAAGTTACGACTTTGTGTTCGACTTCTTGACTCGGCTAGGATTCAGAATTTCATCGTCTATCTTCCTATCTTTGATGGACCTGGTCTTATGGAGCCATACTCTGATTTGGGAAATCGGACAAGTTCTCCTCTTCGCTTTCTTCTTCCTCCTCTTCTGGTGTAAAAGGAACTTTTACCGCAGGCAGTGTGGTCTTCTTCTTCTTGATTTTTTCTGTCGTTAGGACAGGTGTCTCAGCTATCTCAGGATCCCTCATGTTCCTTTTCAGAGGTTCTTCTAAACTCTCTTCTTCCTCATCATGCAGCTTCTTTCTTTTCTCAGCCTTTTTCCTAGCCATTAGATTTTCGAGAGTGATATTGTCCTCACTCTTCGTGTGAGTTTCTTCTGACGAATCCTCATTAATCTGTTCTATAGTCTCATCAGGGGAGTCGAGAGGTGTTTGAGCGTCCTGCCCCTTACCCAAGTCTGGTGTATTTTTGTTTCTGCCCGTCAGTGGCTCGTTATGTGGATTTTTAGATCCTTCTTCTGAAAACCTTGCTGCGCGCGTCTTGACCCCAAACTGATTTTGAACTGGTTTAGGGGTTCTGATTCTTTTTGCGACGTGCTTGATCCTCACCATTGTTGGTTTTTAGGTAGAGAGGTTTTAGAGAGTTTTTGATGAGAGATCTGTTTTTTGGTGTAGAGAGTGATGGATCGGGAGCAATGTAAACCTTAAGCGTTTTGTTGGGAGAGGGAGAGACCGAAAACTAAGGGAAGAGGCAGCGTTTTCTCTACTGTGTAGCCGAAGAGCCGGGCCATGATTGGCTGCACGTCTTATCACCAGATGACAAAAGATCTTTATTTCCCCCTTTTTTTATTATTTTGGAAACAAACTAAACGGGCTTGGATAATTGGGCCCGGATTTGATTTTGTGGACCCTAGTAGTCCTTCTAGAGAGAGAGAAAAACAAATCAAAAAGTTCTCTCTCTTTTTTTCTTGATGAGCCTTATTCAAGGTAGCAAAGTCCAAGGGAGGACCTCAGACTTTCAAACCGATTTGTGTCTAATGGCTTTGTGAAGATGTCAGCAAGCTATTTCTCTGTAGGAATATACTCTAGCTTAATCTTCTTGTCTTCCACAAGTTCTCGAATGAAGTGGTCCCGGATGTCTATGTGCTTAGTTTTGTTATGTTGCACATGATTCTTCGAGATATTGATAGCACTGATGCTGTCACATAATAATGTCATGACATCTTGTTTGACACCATACTCAACAGGCATCTGCTTCATCCATACGAGTTGAGTGTAGCTACTCTCAGCGGCAATGTATTCGGACTCAGCCGTAGATAGGGCTATACAATTTTGTTTCTTGTTGAGCCACGAAATAAGGTTATTCTCGAGATAAACACATCCGCCGGAGGTATTTTTTTGATCAGGAGTACTTCCTGATATATATCGGATAATTCTCTTGGCATATTTGCTTTGGGGGATAAAGATGCTATTATCCATTTGTTTGATCTGGAAACTTAAGAAGTAGGTTAGCTCACCGACCATGCTCATCTCTGATTGCATATGTTGTACAAAACATTCCACCATCTTGTCCGACTTTGCTCCAAACACAATGTCATAAATTTGAGCAATCATAATGATGATTCCTTCTTTCTTCGAGAATAGAGTTATGTCAACTCCCCCTCGAGTATATCCATTATGAATTAGACATTGTGTTAGGCGTGTTCATACCAGGCTCAAGGTGCTTGTTTGAGACCGTAGAGGGCTTTCTTGAGCTAATAGACATGATGTGGAGACATGTGATCTTCAAACCCTTTTAGTTGAGTGACATAAACTTTTTCGGTTAAGCATCCATTTAGGAAGACGCTGTTAACATCCATCTGGTAGAGTTTGAATGTTATATGGCAAGCAATGCTTAACAACAACCTGATGGGTTCAAGTTTGGCAATTGGAGCAAATGTCTCATCAAAATCTACTCCTTCGACTTGCGAGTAGCCTTGTGCCACAAGTCTTGCCTTGTTTCTGGTGATGTTCCCTTTGTCATCAGATTTGTTCTTGAAGATCCATTTTGTCCCAATGATATTGACATTGTCAGGCTTGGGTACCAGTTCCCATACTTCGTTTCTCTCGAACTGTACTAGCCCCTCTTGCATGGCACACACCCAATACTCATCTTTTACGGCTTCTTGCACATTTTGGGCTCTATTTTGGAGACAAAGCACATGTTGCTTATCATGTCCAGGTAGTTTACAGAAGTCTTACTTCGGGTTCGAACTCCTTCGTTTATATCACCAATTACATCATGAGCTGGGTGATTCTCCTAGACTCTCCTGGAAGGGACTTTTTGCGAAATTGTCGGAGAAGTCTCTCTGTTCGGACCAACATCGTTTTCTTCATCAATCTCTAAGTTGCGTACATTGTCACTGACATCTAGTCTGACATCCGGAGCAGTCAGAATCTGTTCATCATCTTTGTTGGGTTGTTCAGTGTTGTCATCATCAATGATTACGTTTATGGACTTCATCATGGTTTTGGTTCGTTTGTTGAATACCCGAAAAGCGCGACTATTTCGAGAGTACCCAAGAAAGATCCCTTCGTCACTTTTAGGATCAAGCTTGCGTCGTGGCTCTGAGCCAAAGACATGGAAGTAGGGTCACATTAGGCTTCCTTCCCCTCCAAAGCTTATAAAGAATGACTGTCAGGCCTGGTTGGAGGGTGACCCTATTGTGAATATGACATGCTGTGTTTAGAGCTTCTTCCAAGAAGTGAGGAGAAACGTTTTTGGCTAGCATCATGACCCGAGTCATTTCGTGAAGAGTGCGATTCTTCCTTTCCACTACTCCATTCTGTTGTGGTGTGATGGGGCAGAAAATTCATGGGCTATACCTTCTCCATCACAAAAGTTGGCAAAGGTGGTGTTCTCGAACTCAAGTCCATGGTCCCTTCTTAACCTGACAATCTTGCCAATCTTTTCTCCTATTTCTCGCTGAACTCTCCGACATAAGGATTCAAAGATGGAGAAGGTATCTGACTTTTCTCGAACAAAGTCTACTCATGTGTACCTTGAGAAGTCATCCATACATACAAAGATATATTTCTTCCCTCCAAGGCTTTCAACTTGCATTGGTCCCATCAGGTCAACATGTAGAAGTTCTAGAACTCGAGTAGTGGTAAGATGTTGTACCTTCTTGCGTGACGTCTTGACTTGTTTGCCTATCTGACATTCTCTGCAGATCTTGCCTTCGACGATCTTTAGATCCGGGACTCCAATGACAGCTTGTTCAGAGAGAATTTTTTGCATGCTCCTCAGGTTGATGTGTCCAAGCTTTTGATGCCAGATTTTTGTCTCTTGTGCTTTAGACAAAAAGCATTTTTCTGATACAGGGGCTGAGTTTGGAGACCATAGATAACAATTTTCTTGTGACCTGAGACCCTTCATCAGTTCTTCCTTTTGTTGATCGAGTACTATACATTTGTCGACATTGAAGTTGACACAAAGATCCAGATCACAGAGTTGACTGATGCTGATCAGGTTTGATGTAAGACCTTCTATCAGTAACACTTCTTTTAGACAATGTGAGTTAGGGAAGTTTAGCTTTCTTTTTCCCAAGACTTTGGCTTTTACACCATCACCAAAGGTAACATAGGAATTCGAGCATGGCGTTATGGTAGTCAAGAATGAGCGACTACCAGTCATATAACGAGACGAACCACTATCAAAATACCAATCGTTGTTGGTAGAAAGAGGTATACGCAATATTAGCTTGATATTGTACCTCTTTTAGTCGCCATTCTTGTCGAGGTTGTGTTTTCTTGACATACGCCCTTTGGTTGACCGAGCTTTTTCCACAGATGCGATAGCAGAACGGTCGTATGTGACCTCTTCGTCCACAGTGATGACAGACCCAGTTATGCATGTTCTTCTTTGAGCTGCCATGATGGTGTTTCTTTTGTGACTGACTGTGCCAGATGTCTATGACATCTAATGTGACATGTCGTACGCAGCCTTTTGGGGGACGAAAATAGTCTTAGAAGTTGAGCTTTTTCTTGAGTAACCAAGACCTTCCATGTTCTTTGATGGCTTTCCAATGGACAAAATTTGATCCAAAGTGTCAGTTCTTGAATTCATCATCTTGACTGACTTGGTCATGAGCTCCAGTTCTCCGTTCAGGCGTACGACCTCTTTCTTTAGGTCAATGATGGTTTCTAGAAGTCTCGTCTTGTCCTCATTGAGGGCAAGAATAATTGTATTTTATTTGTCTAGTACTTCGGAGTCTTCGAGCCACTTAACATACCACTCATTGTAGGCATTGTTGAGAGTCTCATCAGATAGCTCATCATCCGAGGCAGGCTTCTTTGAGATTCCAGTGGACATGGAGGCAGCAAAAGCCACATAATTACTTGTCTGCTCTTTATCGCTGTCTTCCTCTTCATCAGACAATGAGGCTGTGAACCCCTTCTTCTGTTTCTTGAAGAAGTTGGGACATTCCCTCTGCAAATGTCCATAACCTTCACACTCGAAGCACTGAACTCCTTTTTCTTTTCCTTATTGTTCTTGTCTGCCTTCTTTAGGAGAGTTCTCAATCTTCTGGAACCTTTGTGGAGGCTTGTCTCTGACATCTCAAGAGACATTCTTCCCTGCCATCTAGTCGAACCTTCGCATAACTTGGTTGTAATTTTTGGCCAACATGGCAATTGCTTTATCGACTTCGCTGTCTGAGTCAGAGAATATATGCTCCTTTTGTCCTTGAGTTGAGCTTTTAAAAGCTATGTCTTTGTGTTTCTTTTCCAAACTAGGAACAAAAAGCTCGTAGGTCATTAGGAATCCCATTAGTTCATCAAGTTTCAAGATTTTTAGATCATGCACTTCTTCTATGACAGTGATCTTCATCTTGAATCTAGGGCTTAGAGCCCTTAGGGTTTTTCTTACCAGATCCTCGTCAGTCATAGGCTTGCCAAGCGAGTAGGATTCATTTGCTAGATCTCGATTTCGAATGTTGAACTCGGCTATTGTTTCATCCTCGTTCATGGTGAGAGCTTCGAAGTTGGTGGTGAGATATTGTAGTTTTTGCTCTCGTACCTTAGAGGTTCCTTCATATGCTACGACAAGGGTATCCCTGGCTATCTTTGCACTTGTGCATGTGTTGATGAGTCTGAAGACGTTTTTGTCAACTCCATTGAATATTGCATTTAGTGCTCGGGAGTTTCCTAGGGTAGCTTCGTCTTCAGCGGGGCTCCACTCCTTTTCGGGTTTAGGGCCCGTAATGCTGCCAGATCCGTCAGAGAATTGGGGCTCTTCTCAGCCATTGACTACTGCCTTCCAGGTCTTGCTGTCCATGGACTTCATGAAGGCACACATGCTTGCTTTCCAATACCCATAGTTTGTTCCTTCGAGTACGGGGGGTCGATTGATTGATACTCCTTTCTTTGACTCCATCTTAGCTACTCAGAATATTTGCAGGATCTCACCTAAGAAATAAGGTGCTTTCTCTGATACCAACTGAAATTCTGAGTTGTGGCAGGGATAAGATGTCGAACACAATGTTGTGACAATTTGTTCGACAATTTGTCTGATCACAGATAAATAAACAACGGAACAATAAATAGAAGACACACAATATGTTTACCCAATTTGGTGACTCCGCTCCTACGTTTGGGGGCACTCTGCTAGTGGAAAGGTTTTCACTATTTATTAGTCAATACTACAACTTCAAGTATCAACTAGCTATCACACAATCCATTGTCCTAAGCTACTATAGATCTCACCGTGAACAACCTCGACCAAGGGCCTCTCCCCCTGTCTTTGAGATCCTCTCAATTCCACCCTTCGAGCAAGCCTATGCTCGGTGTAGTTTGTCTTCGACAATTTCTTCGTGAGACTTCAATCACGAACAAATACCTTCAAATCACAAACACTCAAATCCTTGCGAGTTGATGTTTGTGATCGACAATGTCCTTCTAAACAAAACAGTCTCTGATTGGCTAGTCTTACACGGTCACGAGCTCTGAGTATTTAGCACAGGAAATGACGTAAAAGTAGACGAGTTGCTAAGGGGTAAAGCACCTGCTTTTATAGCAACTCGAGTAGCCTAATCGGTTTCCAATACCGATAATGAAATCCAAACCCTTGCCGTCCTTGGCAAGTTTGGCAAGTTTGGCAAGTTGGCGTTGCCGTCTACAGGCCTTGCTGATGTGTCTTGATGTTAGCTGGAGATTGCCTGATTTAGTCGTTGCCTAAAACTCACGCGCGCAGATGTTCACTGTCTAAAACGGGAACGCTGCGGTACTTGACTAATTCTGTGCACATAATGTCATACTACACATGTTGTGATATGTTGACTTACATCTTTACCTTGTGCTAAAAAATCTGCCAATACTGAACGTGGCAACAATAACCAAGTCAATCAAAGCCCTTATGACTACCCTTTTACAGGTAATGTTAGATTAGGTCAAACTTAGATATTCATTACATAGGGATCACAAAGACTTCTTGTTGTTAGGGTATAATGACAAGCTACGATCTATGAGTATGCTCATGACAACATCTATGCTGCATACTCACCATCGGGTTGTCCAATACCATCTCCCTGATGATATCTATGATCTAACTCCATCACTACCTTGCCATGATCAGTAGAGCGTGATCATAAAGAGTTAGCCTCATACTGATCGCTTCTTAATGAAGCTTGACTGACCAGGGACTAATTAAATGTAATTTTTTCTGATCTACAGTTCTACTATTAGTGATGACACACATAATGATATAGATCGAATTACATCTAATATATTACTACAACACATTAGTAATATGATGTCGTTTTATAAGTTCGAAAAATGATAAAATATTACAATGTAGATTAACTTATTACATTGGACTAGGGCACAAATCTAACACCTACAACAGTTGTTGATACGCCATGACCATCACCAACTCTTAGGTCCACCTTGCCTTTGCCCAAACTCTTTCTATTTTGCAGCACCTGCTTATTCAAAAAATGTTTGATTCAACTCCGGTATCTACTACCCAGGAATCAGAAATAGAAAGGTTGAGATTAAACTCAACAACGTAAATACCAGAAGATGTGGATGCCCCACTCTTCTTCAGATATTCCTTGTACTTCTTGCAATCTGTTTTCCAGTGCCTTAGCTCGTTGCAGTGATAGTAGACATTTTCCTTTTCCTTAGCCTTGACAGCAGCCTTGGGAGCTGCTTGAACCTTTGGAACCTTAAGATGTCTGATCTTCCCTGCAAGGTGCATCGGGGCCTTACCCTAACCATTGTCAGTTTTCTTGAAGCTGACCTTCTTGTTCACCATCAGAACCTCCTTGGTTTTACCCTTGAGATTCTTCTGTGCAGTCACAAGCATCCCATGGAGTTCTGTCACTGATTAGTCCATGTCGTGCATATTGTAGTTAACTTGGAAGTCACTATATGCTTTAGGAAGTGATTGAAGTAGAAAGTATGCAGCCATTTCCTTTTGAACTTCATAACCAAGCCTGGTTAGATGTTCTGAAGACGTTTCATCTTCAAGACATGTGGACTGACAGGAACTCCAGCCTTGAGCCTACAGGAAACTAGTACTGTGAAAGTATCATATCTTTCGACACGAGCTTTCTCATTGAACATCTCTTTGATTTCGGTCATTAAGGAACGAGGATCACCAGAGAT
Source organism: Geranium rotundifolium (assembly GCA_963920655.1). Lineage (NCBI taxonomy): Eukaryota > Viridiplantae > Streptophyta > Magnoliopsida > Geraniales > Geraniaceae > Geranium > Geranium rotundifolium. The sequence goes on along the minus strand of OY987311.1, from coordinate 36,101,008 downwards.
GTCCATGAACTGTTTTTGCAGCTCTGGCACCATACTACCCATCATAATGCATGATATGTCGATCCGGTCACTAACCAATTTTTGGTAAGTGTCCCTTAGTGGCCTTGCGGCGCTCAACAGGTGGGGCCTGAGTAAGAATATATTTCTTGCGTTCATACTTGAGAACTATTCTCAAGTTTCTGTCCCAATCGACGAAGTTCACACCACTGAGCTTGTCCAGTTCGACTATGAGCCTCAATATGTTACTTCCGTTACGTGTTGTGTTTTCCACTTAGAACTACGCGAAGAAACGAAATTTAATCAATATTGCTTAAATTAAAGTTTGGAGATCGAGATTTAAAACAAAAATTTGATTCTAAAAACTTTCAAAATCTGAACCAGGATCCTTATATTACACTCGATTGAAGTGAACGGAGGCTCACCGCTCCAACCGAGCTACCAAGGTAGGATGATTCATCCAATTACATTCGATGTAATTCCTTGCTAGGGTCTGTACATGAACGTACACGACATACCCTATCTGGTACCCTAGGTCAGTCCTAGCTGACAATCGTAGACAAGTCTACCAAGTTTCGACTATGACCTAGAACTAATATGGCTACTACATGGAGGCGCACGCATCCACATCAAACTATCCAACTCATCTATCCTTCTCCCGATGAATGCTCCGCGGAGGCGCACATACTCATACGTTAAATTCTTTCTAAGTGTCGAGACTTGGATGGTATCTCGCTTGACTTGTTATTATTTGCGATTATGTGTTTAAAACTCTTATTATTTTGTACACAATCTTAATTTGGAGTCATTGACTACACTCGATGCAAAGACAACTCCAAGTCCGTATTACATGCATGGGTGATTAATTTCTGGTTTTAATCTATGCATGTCGGTGATAGTCTAAACTATATTCGATGTATTTAAACTAACCCTCCATTCATCCATTCATAAACATATAAACGTAAATAATATGCATAGCTAAGCCCATCCTATAGGATTCTAGGATACTAGCAACACAACAAATCCTAAAGACTAAGTCTTCAAGACCTTCGCTTGCTTGCTACTTGTGAACTCCAAGTCTCTCTCTTGACTTCGAGACTCCTCTTGGCTCCAAGTCTCTCGCTTGAATTGTTTCTTTTTTCGTTCTAGGTAATTATACAATAAATAATATTACAAACATCACGACACGCAGGTCGTATTTAATTACAATACCAAAATAAAGCAACACGCAAGTTGCAAAACTTGAAAATTAAATGAACCGACCACACATATCTAAAGGGCCTTAACTACACATCATTTAGAAAACATGTTGTCAAACAATGTGTTATCAAACAACATTATTACTGGACTGTTTAAATTGATTTTGAAGTTAAACTGGTTTTCCCCACTTTATCGAAACCAAACCAGATCTGAAATTAAAATTAGGATTTTAAAATTTCCCATGAACCATCAAGAATTTGACCGGTTCAAGCCCGACAACAGTCGGACTGCAACGGCTCGACCACGAATCGCCCGTGGGCGATCGTGGTCGCCCGCGCGGGCCGACCTGGTTGGCCTGGGAATTGCCCACGGCCAGCCCAAGGGCTGCAAGGGACGACCCCAGGGCTCGACCTGGTCTGGCCTAGGCGTCACCCATGGACAGCACGCGGCCCATTCCATGGTCAACCCTGTGGCAGACCATGGTCGCCCGCGAGGGCTGTCATGGTCGCCCGTGGCGTGACCTAGTCGGCCCTTGGCACCGGCCATGGTTAGCCCTAGGGCTATCTACAGTGACCCAAGGGGCTCGACCTAGGGTTGATCATGGCTCAGCCATATAAGTCCCAAAACCTAATTTTTCAGAAAATTTAATTCCAAAAATCCAAAATTTAATTTTCCAATTTCATGCAATTACAATCCCACAAGAAAAATAAAAATCTAGCAACTATTCATGCAATTAATTCACGTAAATCATGCTCGAAAAGGATCATGCATACAACCATAGCCTCTGATACCATTGGAGGAAATCCATGGGGTCCAATCAATTAATTTCATGTAGCGGAAGCATAATTTGTAAGGATTTAGAGCGTTCAAGATCATCGAGTTAGCGGAAGAATAAACAAAAGGAGCTCCAAAAACTGTCCAAGAACATGAACCATTAAATCTCAAGCCAAAATCTATTCCACGAGAATTTACCTTTTAGTCTTTGTTGAATTAAGAAAGAAGAACTATATGATCTTCTTCTCTAGAGCAAGTCCACACCAAGAGGATGATTCTTATGATCCTTCACAAAAAGCCTACTAGAACTAATGTGTGAAGAACAAGAGAGCAAAGAGAGAGGAGAGAGTGGAGTGGCCAGCCAAGCTAGGTGAGAAGAGAGAGTGAGTGAATTATTTTGTCATTTGTCTACTTCATCAACTCCTAAGGCATGGGTGATTAAAGTAACAAATGATGAAAGCATGGGTTAAAGGCAAGTCATCACCTAATCCCCTTAAATCACTCTCCTCTTAATCAACAACACCAACTAAGCATGGTGTGTGGCCCCCACAAGTGGACCCACCATTGTGGCAGGCCATAAGAGGCTTTTGGGCCCTTGTTGGGCCGGCTTGGTGACCTCATGGGCTGAGCCCAATGGGCTCGCCCATGCGGTCGCGTGCCGTGTCCAAAAATTACCCGACCCTTTTGTCTTTACTTATCAAACAAAGTCCGACGCGATATCGACGGAAAAACTCAGTTTTCTCGATTTGCTAATTATTCTCACAAACCGAACCTATGGCCCAAAACCTTCAGTTTTGTCCATGTCTTGCTCCTCAAGAAACGTTAATGTTTCCTTGTCTCAAGTTATCCATATTGTATGTGTGTGACCCTCCAAGCTCATGCCACCGTTGGCAGATCGACGCAAGAGATCTCTCTTGCCCGATCCATCATAAGTGGTCTCTAGTAAGACATTATGATTACCCAAGGTGCATGATGATCGATGATTCGATTTAACCTTGTGCGTACAAGTCACTATCCTATTATCTCTAGACATCCCGATTGATCACAATGCATAGAGTCGTCATCCTTGTTTAATCAATCATTGTTACTTGATATGTGAGATGACTGAGAACTGATAACCCGTATCACTGGCATGGCCATGCTCTTTCTCTCAGTCACTTTCGATTAAGCGGCCTTAACGGATATCTTTCCCATACCGTAGTACGAGGGATAAATCCCTTAACCGTCTTTTGTGTCAGCCATGCAATCCGTTTCACCACCCAATCATGCCCGTTATTGCAATCCTGTTACTGAAAGCGTTAGGCGCAAGTTAGAGTCGTACGTCGTCCGCATAGCGATCACAAAGACTCCTTGGTCTAAGGATATCGTGACAAGCTATCGCATTTGAATATGTTCATGACTTAATCTCTGAAACACTATCCAAAGCGGGTCGTCCGATATCAATCACCTTATGATATCTATAATATGATTCTGGGATCCCATATCCCTATGATAAGCAGAACTACATCATTGAGAACCATCCTCATACTGGTCGCTTCGATTGAAGCATATATTGACCAGGGACTCGTTAAGTGTGATCCATACAAATTTATGGTTCTAGTACTTTAGTGGTCATAAATCAGATCATGCTTAACATATTACTTCAACACATAAGTAATACAAAGCCGTTTTATTTATTACAAACGATGATAAATATACATAGACATTTATAGACTACTAGCAATTGGACTATGGCACAAAAATACTATCATAATTAAACCATGGATCCTTGTAATATAAGATCTTCATGCATATTGATTCAGCATAAGATCATACATGAATTAAATAGGACCTTGGTGTTTTTCGAATCCTGAAAAGCCAAGACCAAAAGAATGTGCTCTCTATAAAGTCCACACAAGCGATGTGATGATCTCGGGATCAAGAACTTCAAGCAAGACTTACTAGTTCTTACTTGAATTAGGCAAGAGTGAAGAAGAAAAGAGAGAGATTAGGGGGGTCGGTCGGCTAGGGTTCGAGAGGGGTCAGAGGGGAGTGGTTTAGGGTGTATATAATATATTCCCTAAACCAATCCTTTCCCTTTTAGGTTTTGTTTTAATGTTAATTATAATTAAAATTAATAAACCATAAAAGACCTCTAGCCCAATCACTTAAGCTCATTTTATTAAATCTTGTAAAGCCCAATAAGGCTTAGGATTATAATTAAATGACTTAATTTAGATCAGCCCATAATTCACTTAGACCAATTTCTTTAACCGTCCGGTTTACCATCTAGACTGGAAATTGTCTAATCCGTTCCGGTTTAGCCTAGACCGTTGCGGTCTAACTAAAACTGGAAAGTGTGTGACCCTCTAGGCTCACGACACGTTGGTAGGTCGGCGTAAATTACCAGTTTTCCCTTTCCATCATAAGTAGCTTATAGTCAGACATAATGATTACCCAACGTTCGTGATTATCGATAATTCGATTTAACCTCATATTGTCTATGTCCTTATCCCTTTATCACACGATATCCAGATTGATCACAAGGCATTGTTGAGCGCATGAACAGGACTCTACAGGAGATGGCAAGAGTTATGATGTTGGCTAAGGACATACCAACTCACTTTTGGGCAGAAGCACTTAACACTGCGTGCCATATCCACAATCGAGTCACTCTTCGACCAGGTATGTCAGTAACTCATTATGAAATATGGAGGGGGAGAAAGCCCAATGTTAAGTACTTCCATATCTTTGGCTCCACTTGTTATATTCTGGCTAATAGAGACCCTCGTCGAAAGCTTGACCCAAAAAGTGATGAAGGCATCTTCCTTGGCTACTCAAGGAATAGTCGCGCATACCGAGTCTTCAACAAACGAACCAAGACCATCTTCCTTGGCTACTCAAGGAATAGTCGCGCATACCGAGTCTTCAACAAACGAACCAAGACCATGATGGAATCAATCAATGTTGTTGTTGATGATGACTGCGAAGATGCCTCAGAAGATGCGACGGACGAAGACGGAGCCTATCCGCCTAACAATGTCAGGAAGAATGCTATTCCTGATGTCAGAGAAGATGCTAGTGGCAAAACAGAAAATGATGCTGCTAATGACGAAGAAGTTCCTGAAACCAGCAACAAGAATCCCTCTCGAAGAATCCAGACTAATCATCATATCTCTGGAGTAATTGGAAACCTGAATGACGGTATACGGACTCGGTCAAAAACTCCTAAAGATTACAACGAGATGATAGGCAATGTTTGTTTTGTTTCAAAGACTGAAGCCAAAAACATCAATGAAGCCATCAATGATGAGTATTGGGTCAATGCTATGCAAGAGGAACTAATTCAGTTTGAGAAGAATCAGGTGTGGGAGCTTGTGCCCAAACCATGTGAGGGAAATATCATAGGCACAAAATGGATCTTCAAGAACAAATCTTATGAGCTTGGTAACATCACTCGCAACAAAGCCAGGTTAGTTGCTCAAGGATATACTCAAATTGAGGGAGTCGACTTCGATGAGACCTTTGCTCCTGTAGCAAGACTTGAAGCAATCCGTCTCCTACTAGGGATATCATGCCATCTACAGATAAAGCTCTACCAGATGGATGTCAAAAGTGCATTCCTGAATGGGGACCTCAATGAAGAAGTATATGTGTCACAACCCAAAGGATTTGTTGATCCTCAATATCCTGATCATGTGTATAAACTCAAGAAAGCTCTCTATGGGTTGAAACAATCACCAAGGGCTTGGTATGAAAGGCTCACAAAATTCCTCATCCAAAGCGGCTACACTAGAGGGGGAGTCGACAAGACCCTATTTGTGAAGAATGAAGACGGGAAGTTAATGATAGCTCAAATCTATGTCGATGACATTGTCTTTGGAGGGATGTCAAGCAAGATGGTAAACAGATTTATTCAACAGATGCAATCGGAATTCGAAATGAGCATGGTGGGAGAACTTACCTATTTTCTAGGCTTCCAAATCAAACAACAAAAGGATAGCATCTTCGTATCTCAGAGCAAATATGCGAAGAATATTGTCAAGAAGTTTGGGCTAGAGAAAGCCTCACATAAAATGACACCAGCAGCTACACATGTCAAACTAACTAAAGATGATCCAGGAGAAGCCGTCGACCAACACCTATACAGAAGCATCATCGGTAGTCTTCTCTACCTCACTGCAAGTCGACCAGATATTGCCTACTCTATCGGAGTATGTGCACGATATCAAGCTAATCCTAAGGTTAGTCATCTATCCCAAGCTAAAAGAATTATAAGATATATCTCTGGGACTACAGACTTGGGTTTGTTATACTCATTCGACACATCATCTACCTTAGTGGGGTATTGTGATGCCGATTGGGCTGGAAACACATCGGATAGGAAAAGCACATCTGGAGGATGCTTCTTCCTTGGCAACAACCTCATATTATGGTTTAGTAAAAAGCAAAACTGTGTTGCTCTTTCCACTGCCGAATCAGAGTACATTACTGCTAGGAGTAGCTGCACACAACTACTATGGATGAAGCAGATGTTAGTCGAATACAATGTAAGACAGGATGCCATGACTTTATATTGTGATAATGTCAGTGCTATCAACATCTCCAAAAATCCTGTCCAACACAGTAAGACCAAACACATTGATATTAGACACCACTTCATTCGAGAATTGGTCGAAGATAAGAAGATCATCCTAGAGCACATTCCTACAGAGAAGCAACTTGCTGATATTTTCACAAAAGCATTAGATGCGAGCAGATTTGAGGATCTCAGATCATCACTCGGTCTGTGCACCATCAGTGAACAATAAGAAGTTGTAGAAACGGTTGAGAGGAGTTAGTTGGTGCCTCTTCATGAACCGGTCTATAAATCCAACGCATGTCATTGGGCCAAGCATACCAAAAGCCCATATAAAAGAAAGGAAAAGATACGCTCAGACGCTAAAAGATTTGAATCATTGTTATTTTTTCAAAAATCTAAACCTAGTCTGCCCCTTTCTTGTATTTGCTCTCATCTCCTTCACCATTCACGCTCTGCAAATCTCACAACCTACACAAGAATGGTGAAAACTCGAAGCACGATAATCCCAAAGAAAGCCTCCGAACCTAAGAAAGCTGAAGCAAAAAGCTCCAAGAGCAGCAAGGCAAAAACGAACAAGCATGGAGTTCGGATTAAAGGGCCAAAAACCCTGAAGAAATCAGAAGAAATCCCCAAGGATGCTTCACCAGAGGAAGCCCCAATGCCAGTCTTTACTCGAGTCCCCAAAAAGTCTCGGACCGGAAGCTCTGCATTCTCCATGTCAGATCTAACTGGGCAAGAAAGGGAGACTGATGTTGGCCAGGAAAGTCGAGAAGCCTCCATGCAAATCGTTGCAGTTCCAACACCAAAAAATATCCCAGGTAACGATTTCTCCGCTGATACCTCTAAGAACAGTGATTTGTTGGACTCACTACTGGAAAACCAGGACCCACCTCAAGAAGGTGTGGTAGAGGAAATGATAAATACGGAAGGAGAAAAGGAGGACTTGACCCCGGTCAGTCATGGATTGGAACGTATTGCTGAAGGAGAAGGAGAAGAAGAAGGAGGAACAGATGTCATGCCGAAAGCCACAGAAGAGTTTTTAGTTGAAGAAGAAGTCGCTGACTCGGAAGAAGCCGAGGAAGAAGATGAGAGAGAAGAAACTAGAAACGGAGAGACCGATCTGGAAGAAGATGAGAAGGACAAGGATGCCACCACCAACAACACAGAAGAAAACCCTCTGGATGCCAGAGAAGATGTCACGGAAGAAGCTACTGAGACGGCACACACAGTGCTGTCATCCCTGAAGAAAAAAAAGTTCTAGAAGAGAATGAAAGTTTGGCTGTAATGGTTGGAAAACTCAAAGAAACTAGGAAGAGGAAGGAGGTCAGAGATGCTGGAGGTCCCAGAAACAAAAAGAAAAAATTGTATGCCAAAGAAAAAGGGAAGAAAGTGATCTCCACAAGGAGATTGGTAGATGAAGCAACTGATGATGAAGTAGAGGAAGTTACTGCTAAGGAAGAAAAGAAGAACAAGATCCTGAAGACGGTCAAGAACACGTTGAGTGTCCCCTACGACAATGTGTCGTTTCACTCGGCAGACGGTGCGAAACGGTGGGAGTTTGTGTTTCAAAGAACGGCGTACCCGGAAAAGACACTGTCATCGGAGCTGCTTGGACTAGAGGCCATTGTACAGCTCCTGGAGAAGGCAAAATTAATGAGAACCGTCACAAACATTGGTAACCACTATCCCCTCCTGGTTAAAGAATTCATTGCAAATCTGCCTACTGGGTTTGGGACTCCAGATGATCTAGAGTTTGAGATGGTATATGTCAGAGGCATTCGCTTCAACATCTCCTCTGACATTATCAATGACTTCCTGGGAAGGAAGCGGATTCGATCTATGCCACCACCCGATCTAAACAAAGTTCTCCAAGAGATTACCGGAGATAAAAGCAGAACATGGCCGACCAAAGGCACTATGGCAGCATCAGATCTTACTTCCAAGTACTCCATTCTCTTCCGGATTAGAGTAGCAAATTGGGCTCCCTCGACCCACGCATCATCTATCAAACCAGAGCTGGCGATACTAATCTACCAAATAGGTACTGGATCTAAACTTGATTTTGGGCAATTTGTGATTGATCATCTTATTCGCCATGCTAGATCACTTGCTGTGAAAATTCCTATTGCCTTTTCATCCCTTATCTCTGAGCTGCTTGTACATCAACACCCCGGAGTGTTGAAAACATCGGATAAGGTTGGCAAAAGAGGAGGACTGATTGTGGTGAGCCACAAGTTATTTGAGGCCAAGCATGCTCCTGATCTTGTCAGGCCAGAAGCCAAGGCAACGACCAGTCGAGCCACAAGTGCCGCCCCTCTAACCAAGACCACCAGCAGGGATGCAATTATGCTTGAACGAGAGATAGCCGTGCTTGACGAGGACATCGTAACTTTGAAGACAGCCCTGAAGCATCTCTCTCAGCGCCGATCACATTGCGCCAACCTGCTGAAATCCATATCTCCTCCTGGCTCTGAAGATGATGACACCACCTCTCTGCCTAATGATCCAGAAGAATCTACCCAAGATGCCTCAACTGAAGCGACTGAAGAAGAGACTGCAAGTACTAGCAGCAGCTCTGTTTAAATTTCATGAACTTTCTGATTCTCGAACAACTGAACAATCTTTTATTTTGTAATTTTTGTTGAACACTGTATCACATTGACTCTCGACTGCTGATTGAGAGTGAGTGTGAGTTATATTTGGATTTGGTTCTTATTACCCTGCTTTGTTACAATATTTGTTTAAACTTTGGCTAATGTTTGTGAGTTTTGTAATGTTTGGTGAACAATGAATCACACTTACTCTCGACAGCTGATTGAGAGCAAGTGTGAGTTATGTTTGGTTTATTTTGCTTATTTCCTGGATTTGTTACAATATTTGTTTATATTTTGGCTCTTTTTGAGCCAACAAGGGGGAGTAAGTTTAAGTTAGATATACACGCGCGATCACGATGATACAAGGAAGAAAGATAGAGACGACGCGAAGACGCAAGACGCGATGATACGCGCGACACTGCCGACGAGACGACAAATGCGATGCTGAATGCGACGCAGAATACGATGAAGAATGCTGTCCTTAAAAATAGCCAAAGGGGGAGATTGTAGTTACGACGGTTTTTGAGATTGGCTGATTTTTAAAGGAACTGAAGAACATGTTACAAAGAATGTCGAAGCATCTTCTACGACATCTTGTGTAACATTGTTGACGGCGTCTCGGCAAACATCCTGATCGACAGAAATCAGGAAAGTGCAGTTTCGGCAGAAAAGCAAGAAGACGATTAGGAAATTCCATAACGACTCCTAATCTGGAAAGAAGAAAGACGACGACTAAGAGGAAACCCTTTAGGGTTAGTACTCATCCTCGATTGCTATAAAAGCTTATGCTACCCCCTTAGCAATCGTGTGGTTCTTTATTTGTTTCCTAGCAACAATTTGCAAGGTTCTTAGACGTGAAGGTCTGCGGGCTGAGAAATTGCAGATTGAGCTTAGGATATTGTGCATCACATAACTATTGAGAGTTAGGTGATTGAGGGTTTACTATTCGCGTGAGTGAAGACTGCACGCAACCACCAAGCTTGAAGAAGACTTGACGACGACAGAGCAAGGCGATTGCTCGAAGAGTGGAATCAAGACGTTCTTGGATTCAGGGGGAGACCCTGAGATAGATTGCACTATAAGACGTAGCATAAAGTATAGATCTAGGGTTGATCACAGGTACTTGTATGTTCTGACGGATTACTGATAAGTGAAATCTTTCCACTAGGCCGAGAGCCCCCAGACGTAGGTGACGTTGCACCGAACTGGGTAAACAATCTGCTGTGTCATTGCTTATAGCTTTATATTTACTGTCCTGCATTATCTACGCAAGAAGTCAGACACAACGTAATAGCATCCTGCGTAACATTATGTGTGGCATCTTGCACGACTAGCTGATCAGAATTTCAATATCTATTTAGGCCACTTGATGAGTATGACTAAATAAATAGCATGACCATGCAAGAGATACTTTAGTATCAGTTTTCAGTCATCTCAGATATCAAGAAACAGTGATTGATAAATTAGGATGACGGTTCTATGCCTTTTGATCAATCTGGATATCGGTATGATAATAGGATAGTGACATGTACGATAAGAGGTTAAGTTGAATCATCGATAATCACGGACGTTGGGTAATCATAATGTCTTGCTAGAGGCCACGTATGATGAAAAGGGTAAAATGGTAATTTTACCAGTCTGCTAACGGGTCGTGAGCTTAGAGGGTCACACACTTTAAGCATGATATATAGCAAAACAGACTTGGATGGACATCGGGAGAATCCGTTTTTCAATTCAGTCAAATTGAAAACGAATCGGTTGATTTCTGGCCTAAGTTTATAACCAGACGGTTGATGAAATCAGATTGAAGGGATTGGGCCGGTTTAGTTAAACCGTTTAATTAGAACCCAAATTAAATGGATTTAATTAAACTTTAGCTAAATGGGCTTCAAGGTCATTCTTAATATTAATTGAGAATGAACTTAAGTTTAATTAAGAGATTTTAATGGGTTTGATTTTGTGAAAAAATAAAGATAATAAAATTAGATTTTTTCACTAAATTCTAACCCTAATCACTCTCTCTTTTTCAGCCAACACTCTCTCCCTAGCCGACTCTCTCACTCTCCACCATAGCTAGGGTTTTGTTATTCTTATACACTCAAAACTAATAAATTTGTGTGTAGAATCCTAAGGTTTAGGTGCTTTGATTGTGTGGACTATCTAGAGAACACATAGTTTTGTGTTTGATTTATTCAAATAGGTAATTTTCTGATTTGTTTGTTCATTTTAAATGCTGAATTTTTATCACATAAGATTCCATATTATAATTCCATGGATAGATTCTTGTCTGATGCATGTTATTTAATCTTTGGAACACATATAATTTCTTCAAGAGTCACACATTTAAAGCGATAAGTATGGCAAACATGAGAGATATGAGAACTAGGAAAAATTCCCTTTCATGTTTTAGTTAGACTGGAACGATCTAGATTAAACCAGAACGGATTAGACAATTTCCAGTCTAGGTGGTAAACCGAACGGTTAAAGAAATTGGTCTAAGTGAATTAGGGTTGATCTAAATTAAGTCTTTTAATTATAATCTTAAGTCTTATTGTAATTTAAAATATTTAATTAAATGGGCAAGTGATTGGGTTTGAAGCCCTTTATGGTTTATTAATTTTAATTATAATTAAAATTAAAACAAAACCTAAAAGGGAAAGGATTGGTTTAGGGAATATATTATAGGGAAAATGTCAGCTGACTACCCTTAAAATTGACACATTTGCACCTGACTACCCCTAAAATTATTTTTAACATTGTGGGTACCCTAAAATTTCAAAATTGTCACCGTTAGCACCCAAAGCCATTTCCGTCCATTTTTTTCAAAAATCTGTTAACTTTTGAGGTGCAAAACCAAAATGCCCCTGTAAGTGTTTTAAATTTTCAAATCATACCCTTCTTCTTTCTCCATTGTTCTTCTTCCGTTGCTCTTCCTCCCTCTATCTTTTCCCTCCATTTTTCTTTGGCACCTCTCTGATTTTCACTGATGGATCCTTGGGCACTGGTAAGTTGGCACCATACTTTGAAGGCAACACAAAAGACATCTGCCACTTGTCTTGGCCTTCCAACTGAGTAAAATTTTAAACAATTTAAGATACCCAAGAAATAAAATTAGGAGTTTAGTATTCACTAAGAAAGTAAATTGATGAAATATAACATCCATGCATTCAAACTCTAAATTAATTTGCTTGTGCTTTACAGGTAGTAACAACACCATAGATACTGTTATTCAAACTGGAATTAAGATCTCTTAGTTATTTGATAAACCATAACAACACCATAAATATTTAGATTGTCATGACATGTTTTGATGTTTTAGAATTATAAATTTTGCAATTTGACAGAGATGCAAAATATGGAAGATTAAATCTGAACTTAACAAATTTCAGTTACAGTATGTTTACATTGACTATTACTGACCGGGAAGTGAGAAAATTTGCTTGTGCTCTTTCTCACATTGACAGTTACAATATGTTCACAGTGCCAAAGATTTGGAGATTTAAAACACTTACAGGGGTGAGAGAAGGAGGAGAGAGAGGAAAAGATAAAGGGAGGAAGAGCAACGGAGGAAGAACAATGGAGAAAGAAGAAGGGTATGCTTTGAAAATTTAAAACACTTGCAGGGGCATTTTGGTCTTTTCACCTCAAAAGTTAACAGATTTTTGAAAAAAATGGACGGAAATGGCTTTGGGTACTAACGGTGACAATTTTGAAATTTTAGGGTACCCACAATGTTAAAAATAATTTTAGGAGTAGTCAAGTGCAAATGTGTCAATTTTAGGGGTAGTCAGCTGACATTTTCCCTATATTATATACAACCTAAACCACTCCCCTCTGACCCCTCTCGAACCCTAGCCGGCCGACCCCCTCTCCTCTCTCTCTTCTTCTTCTCTCTTGCCTCCTTCAAATAAGAACTAGTAAGTCTTGCTTGAAGGTCTTGATCATGAGATCATCGCATCGCTTGTGTGGACTTGATAGAGAGTACATCCTTTTTGTTTTGCTTTGTCAGGATTCGAAAAACACCAAGGTACTATTTAGTTCATGTATGATCTTATGCCGAATCAATCTACATGAAGATCTTAAATTACAAGAATCCATGGTTTAATTATGCTTCTGCTTCATGAAACTAATTGATTGGACCCCAGGATTTCCTTCACGATCTCGTGGAGATCATGACCCAGACAGAGAGCTCCTTTTGCTCGTGCTCGTCAGAACACCGGGTGGTTTAGGAGCTCCTAGCTCACCACGGAGCCGACCTTAGAGGCGTAAGGCGAGGTGCGAGCTCGAGGCTCAAGAGCAAAAATTTCCCAAAATAAGACATTGTCGATGGCAAGGGAGACTCCAACGATGACGTTGCCACCGACCACCGTCTCAACCCCTCATTCCTCTTCAAATCTCCGCGCCACACCACCCCTGTCATCGAACACCGTCTCCGGCTTGAATTGTAGCTGCTAATGTCTTGTACCTGCGATTTGGGTTCTTCGAGAGAAACAAAGGAAACAAATGAAGTACTGACATAGGTTGAAAATTTCAATGGCCTATAAGGGTATTTTAGTCATTAAAAATTAAAAATTAACCAGTTCAATTCTGGTTTAATAAAACAAATTGAACTGGTTTAATTTGGATTTGATAAATTAAATTGGCCTATAAGGGTATTTTAATCATTTTAGCGTAGGTTGTCACAAAACAATTGTAAGCGTACTGAAAAGAGAATTTATTAGATATAGTATGAAAGTGTTATTTCGCTATACTTAGGTGTAACAAAGTGTCGTGATCCCAAGACATCACACTTTTGCAATGGTAAATTGAGAAATTGCCAAAGGTGCATGTTGTTTGACAGTAATTTTATAATGCTAATTGTAAAATTGTGTCATATCGTGTGAAAAGAAGAAATTGTCTATGAATTGAAAAATTATTTTTATCTTGAAAAATGACAGCTAAATATATCACTTTAGTACCTCCAATTATTTTTTTTTTCCTTTTTCAACACACTAACCATCAGTTTTGAACAACCTACCTCTTAAATATCTCTAATTTATAAAAATCAGTCAAATTGACTTGTTTGGTCCAACCCATTCTCTCCTATACAGTCGAACATTATGTGTAAGTTTTCAAGTGTGTACATGGGGTATGTGTAAGTTCAAGTGTTTATGTCCGCAGTATAACATAAATATAACGTTAGGAGTCATTGTGGAAAGAAGCAGAAGAAAAAAAGAAAAGCAAGTGTGGAGATACGAAAACGTGGAAGAGCAAGCAGCTTCCACGATACTCATATATATATTACGTGTGATGCTAATATACGAGACACACACACACACCCCTCCACCTGGGAGTAAATGGTTCACCGCTACGTACGTGCCTCTTATGATAAATAGTGTGAATCGAATGACATGAGAAAAGAAGAAGAAAAGGAAAAAAAAAGGAGAAAATGGCATCATCAGGATCGGTGATAGTGTCAGGAGGAGATGAAGTAACAAAGGAAGCGGCCATGGAAATGGTGGCCGCCAAAGCACCCGTTACACTGCACAGGCCCGTCCCACCCACCAACTTGGACCATAAACTCCCTCACCCTTGTTAGTTAATTACTTGTATTTTCATTCAAATCAACTATATATATATATATATGATCAATATGTATATTTGTAATTAATATTATTATTATTATTATCATACACATATATCAGACTTGGCAAGGGCATTGGCAGCTCCAGACGCTGAGCACCCAAATGGAACGTTGGGACACCAACATCGGAACATGTCCGTGCTTCAGCAACACATTTCCTTTTTCGACCACGACAACGATGGCGTCATCTATCCCTTAGATACTTTCCGAGGTCTCTCTATCCGTATCTTCATTAACTAATATACACATACATGCATGATCATCATCTCTGTGTTTTTTCCGTGTTTTAATTTATAAATTTGCAGGATTTCGAGCCGTAGGATACAATTTGATCATTTCAGTGCTTGCCGCCATCATCATTCACGGCTCTATGAGCTACCCAACTCTCCCGGTACGTAACCAAGCAGCTAATTATATAATTAATTTCAATTTCAGTTGATTAATTAATTGTTGGGATGAATTATTGATGCAGAGTTGGGTAGCTTCCCCTTTGTTCCCAATATATGTGAAAAACATACACAAGGCCAAGCATGGAAGCGATACCGGCACCTATGACACCGAAGGAAGGTACGTACTAAGTATATGATATATGATGTATTATTATTAGTAGAATATGATCATATATATGATGTAATGAACAGGTATGTTCCAGTGAACCTTGAGAACATATTCAGCAAGTACGCGAGGTCGGTGCCCGATAAGCTTACGTTTAGGGAGATGTGGACAATGACCGAAGCCAACCGCCTTACTTATGACTACTTTGGATGGTTGGGATCAATGAAATGAAACTGCTATTTCATAATCTATATATCTCTACCAATATAGTTACTGATCATTCATATGTAATATTATTATAGGGTGACTAGCAAACTGGAGTGGGGAATGCTTTACCTTCTGGCAAAGGACGAACAAGGTTTGTTATCAAAAGAATCAGTGAGGAGGTGCTTTGATGGAACCTTGTTTCACCACTATGCTAATCTGCGCCTCGGTACTACTCAACCCAGCTATACCAAGAAAATCATGTAATCAATGACCTGCTTTTGATCTTAATGACCATGTATGATGTATGTTTGTGTGTATAATGCATGTTTTCTTTTTCTCTTGTTTCAATGTCAGATTTATATGTTTTTAGGATTGTTCCCATGTATGCAATACTCAAATTACCGCAATTTTATTAATTTTCAGCTCTTTTACTGAAATAAGAGCAATATGCAACTAATTTTGAGAGTGAAAAATACAAGTCATTTATCCACATTTGTCAATTCAAATGAAACTGTCTCACAAAAGACAGAAAGGGCAATGCATTAATATCAAATGCTCTAGTATATATCTTGAAAGCAATTTGAAATGTATACAGACTCTGTTTTAATTTCCTTTGTTGCATTGCATATATCTGAATTACACAAGAATAATAACTTCAAGTTATCATATCTTATCTTCTGGCCATCTGCACATTACGGTACCTGCAGCTGCATCAGCAATTAAATCAGTACATATATATAGCAGCATGCCAATGCCATATTCATATATACATGGAAATTGCATGTCAATATTTAATCAATATGCATAAATGGGAGGTACAACAAGCTATATATATATGTGGCTTACCTTGGACTTGTCTCTAATCTCAAACTTATTATACCCACAATAAATTATTATAACCTTGTGATTGACCCTTGCTGCTTCCACTATCACTCTTATTTAAAATTTAAGCATAAATGAATGAGAGACCAAGTGAAGTGTTTTTGTTATTAGTAAATTATCAAACAAACCATCACATGATTTATATATATACCGAGTATCACATGAACATACAAGTTACTAAGGGATTTTTTTGCTGGTATGCTACACATGACTAGAGTGATCGTTCGCCATGTGAATTCTGAGGCTGCTATGCTACACATAACTAGAGTGATTGTTCACCATGTGAATTCTGAGGCTTCCTTGGTTTCTCTTACGGATTACGGTGGCAGTGCCAAAAGGAGGGGGACTCGCAAAAGGTTTTTGCAACTTAAATTGTTGCTGAAGAATCAAACTCAAATTAGTCTCTTTTCTAGCTAATTAGACAGTCACAATACAAAAGCATTGTCAATTGGCATTGCTCACTTTGTCATTAAGGGAAAGTTCAAGAGGCCAGAACATGCTATAAAATATCCAAACTGCTTAACAATTAATTAGGCAAATGTTGTATTGAATTTGAACTTTTTACCAGTATTAATGTTACTGTTGAAAGCCCTCAACAACAACACTGTTACGATGATTTCTTTCTATTGCAATATTTGGGGCTCCAATAGTAATTATTTTCTTGACGTTTTAATTCTTTTTATGTACTGCGAATATAAGATTACAGAACTAGGTATAGAAATTTTTTTCCTTAATCCCCTTGTCATTTTAACTGTTATTTATGTATTCAAATAAAACCCTAGTGATGATAAGCTAATAAAAACAGTTAATAACATAGACTTTAAGCTAATACTATTATATTCAAGAAATTTAACTTCTTCAAATAATGAAAAATATAACGCATTACCCTACTGTAGAAATTATTAAATCGCCAAACTCAGTTAATAACATAGACTTGAAATCTATATAGACTTTAAGCTTATATCTCTTGCAGGACTATGGGATTGATTTTAATGATCATGGCCATCCAATCAAGGCATTTGAGTGCAGTTGTCAGAGTCTATTGTAACATAGACTTTACAATAGACTTGTTATTAACTGAGATAATAACATAGACTTACAATAGACTTGATATTAAATCGCCAAACTCAGTTAATAACATAGACTTCAAGTCTATATTATGATTAAAAATATACTTTAACTTCTTCAAATAATGAAAAATTGGACTTTACAATTGACCAAAGTTGAAGACACCATTAAGAATAAGACCAATTTTATTTCAGCCGATTACCAGAATAATAAGTGGGCATAATAATCATAGTGATTTCCTAACTTCATATATAGTACCTTAGACAAATAATTTACGAGATAGTACTTCATTATTCAAATCAAACTATGAGCTCCAGCTAATTAAGTTATGACAAAGTCAACCCAACTTACCCATGTAAGCTCTTCCAAAGCTTTAATATCTCTTGTAGTAAAGAAGGCTACCTGCAATTAAAGAATGCACATCAACTTATTTAGGCATTAAACAATGAAAATGGGAAAAAATATTGAATACAGTGAAAAAAGTAGAGTTTCAAGCTCATACATGATAATAGTGGTGATCAGGATTCTCCACTTCAACTGGAATGTCAAGCAAGTTTGCTTCGTGGCATCTGGAAGGATAAAAGTATCAAGTATGCAAGTTATAAACATGCACAAACATGTAGAGAGAGGGCAAGTAAAACCTATATAATGAACCTCCCCCAAATAATCAACAATTTACCATATAAGTTACATGACACAGCTAAAACCTTCAAAGTAAGCATGCACAGAATAGTTTACCGATGATTAATGAACCTAGCAACGTTTCCATAAATTGTAGCATCCAGACAAAGTGCCTCGTCATCCTCGAGAACTTCTTCTGAACCCCAGTCCGCATCAAGGGTTACTGGGTATGTATGTCTCTCATTGCCACTGTTTTGCAAATTCCGCTCGTACAACTCCGTGTTGGTCAATATTTCACCAACATATTCACAAACAAATGTTCCTTTAGGCAAGTCCTGAAGCGTCCTAACACCCCAGCCTTTTCCTTCCTGAGTCATGAACACCTGAGCATAGAAGCATAAATAATAATCAAGGAAGCCATATAAGTAAAGAATGAACTGGCTAATTTTACAACTAAATTTGTTCAGAACCACATTGCTAGTAAACAAATGTGATAACAGTTGTAAGGGATGGATATATTTAGTAGCTACTTTAAAACTCAAATGGGTGTTAAAAGCATAATGACCTCTTTATTTTTTTACCAAACAAAATGATAACAGATAACCATGTACGAATAACTACTTTGATGTGTATATCAAAAACCAACCATCATTATCGCTGTTAGTGATCTCATCTAGCAAACCACTAAAAATCTGCTCTATGTTCTTAGGATCACAATTAGCATTCAATTAATAAGAAATCATTTTGCAACTAATTTAAAATCTATAGCTGACAAAAATAATTTACCGCCTGATGAAGTGTAAGTGGTTTCAGATGAAATCTTACCTCCAATTTGCATGTAATACCTCGTTGAACTACTCGATTTCCACACTTCATGTCACATCCACATTTCCTCCAGCATTCTTTGATAAACTTCCTAACTAGATGACCCTTGCATCGTTCAGGCCTACACTCATTCCTGGTCTTTTCCAATGGACAGACTCCAGGACAATAAAAGAAATCTTTCACTTGTGGATTCACTCTTAGAGCCATACAAGTTGCTAGAAATCCTTCTTGTAGCAGGCCTTGTGCAGTGTAGATAAACTTACCTCCCGTTGCCCCAGTACATTCACAGGGTATTGCTGAAAGGCAATCTCCTGAACATCTTGAACAGCAGTCATGATCCGAGATACGAGCCAGTGAAATATTGGGAAATGCATTTTGGTAGACTGTGTTCTGTGGTATGTAGGTGAATTTTGGGAGACTTTCAGTGCCAATTACATCCACCAGTGATATTCTAACATTTTCAGAACCTTTTGAAATGTCCTTCAGATTGTGCATGGGCTTCTTAGGAATGATAGGCAGTTGAACAATCCCCAGACTATGTGAATTCAGACTCTTTCTATCAGATATACGACTGGAAGATGCACCATCTAGTCCTATATTTTGTACTGAATTGTGAGAAGTGATTGCCATTCTAGAAGATGATTTAACCATATTTGACTTTCCAGTAGAATCAGTGCCAAGTTGCCCATAACTTTCACATAGATCTCTCAGCAACTTCATCATAGAAAATTGGGGCTGAACAATTTTGTATGATCTGAGATATTTATCCTCCATAAATTTCAGAAAAGTATCTATATCTGGATTCTGCATGTTACTTTGTTGGGGAGAAGAATTACACTTCAGAGATAATTTCACATCTCCCAATTCTGATGAAGCAATCTCAACGTTTCTCCAGCTTCTACTATTGTGTGATCCATCATTTTTGTCATCTGTTTCTGCATGATGAGACACCAGAGACTTTACAAAACCATGACTGGTTGAAGAACTCCTAATGAATTTCGAAAAGCCAAGGGAAAAGAAAGACAACAAATCAGCAAGAATCAATGTACCAACTAATGCAAATTCAACACTCCAGGCATATATCCACATTCTCCCTTAATATTTCACAAATAGGATCTAGCCATAAACCCATCACCAAGTAAGAAGAAACAGAATCAATCTCACTCACATTATAGGTTCATGAATAACTATGTCCATCTAGCTAGGCCCCAAAAACTGGCTAGCTAATGACCCCTCTCTGTGAGTCACACACACGCAGACACACTGCCCACACAACAGAAGAGTAAACAACGACCTGAACATCACCCAAATGATTATTTCCCACTCTTTCTATTCAATTTAACCAAAATAAAAATGAAGACCTAGTGCTGAGATTAGCGTCTAAAATAAATCAGATGATTGAGCCATTGGATAGTAGAAATACGAGTACCTGGATAAATAACTGCAATTGGCTCTGAATCATTTCTTGAAGTGTTAATGGATAGCTCAGTATTGGGGTTAACCAACTCTTTTCTACGACAACCACTAGAAGAGTTCACTTTTTGGATATGAACAGAGCAAGGCTCATTCTCCTCCTTTGGCTGTTTAATGTAGGCAGCAGAAGATGCCTTCTGAGAGCTGGATTTTACACTTTCAGAAGCAGTATATGATCCAATTGGTCGCTTTCCTTTGTCACGGTTCCTTGGGAGAGGTATTTGATATCCAGATTCAGTTCTGTCTCGTAAACATGAATCAGATGACTCTAGACTTCCCTGTCTGGAAATAGTCTGAGTTGATTCACCAGTTTTTTGTCTTATCTTGAGGCTTGAGTTATCCCTTGCAGACGATACTTGATCGTCCAGCTGCCTTAATTTCACTCTCTTAGGTCGATTCTCAAGTTCGTGACAGACAACAGGATCTCTTTTTTTATCGCTTTCCTCCTAATACAAATGGACTGACACCAATTAGCCTGAGATTTTTTATTAGAAGAAAGGCAGGGTTCAACGAAATTCTAAAAAATGCTTACTATGATAACCATAAAGCATGTCTTATGCTGCCTATCGGAGCAAGAGCTATAAGAACAAATAAAAATGACATGTATAAACACAACAAAACAAAGTAAGATGCCCTACAAAATATGGAAGAAGAACAAAACATGAACCAAAGTAAGATGCCCTACATTTTACATAGTTTACTAACACAAAATTCATACCGTTATTTTGGTCTTTTAAAACTTCATAACCAGTTTGAAATCATTTTGATCTAACAATATCATCTCCTAAAATATTTTTCACGTATCGTGTCACATGTTTTACAAAACAAATGACACTTTCCCTTTGAGACAAAGTTTACCACTTTTAGGTGTATGTAAGAGTTACCAAACAAGCATTAAATTCTTTTGATCTTGGGAAACCAAGCATTAAGCACTTGGCCAGATAAGCTTTTGGTGATAAAAGAAAAAGAAGATAGTTAAGAGTATGACCTTACTATCTTTCAGCTCAAAATAGCCATCAATCAGTGCCCGATAATTTTCCGCTTCAATGAGTTCCCAATTTCCATCGAATAGTTTCAATAGGTTCTTCAACACAGGTTTAACATCTGCATCAGCAATACCCATGGCCCTTGTCGCAGTAAAAGCCTTTCTAACATTTTGGTTCATGGTCATTTCTAAGCAAAAAGAAAGTTCTGAAGACTAGTCACTTGGAGGCCATTTGTATCTCTTAGTCCCTTGCGAGCATGAAAATTTCACCTGCTTATTCCCAAGTTGTCAAATAAAGCACATCCAAGAAATTTGACGATAAAAGAACTTGGTGACCCACAAGGGAAACTCCTTTGCAGTCAAATGTAAATTCAGCGTTTATATCCATAAAATGAGCAATGAAGCAAAAAGGGCATTACAAAAATAATAACAAAAGTACTACTTCAACAATAATAATAGAGATGGGCAATGGCAAGGCAATCTCAAAGACTGTTTTTTTTCTTAAAATCCCATCCTATGCTGATTTCCTTATAAAATTACCTCTCCATTGCCAAAAAATGATAATTATTTCATCAGGTGGTAAGATATTGCGATCCAATCAATTCAATTAATGTACTAAAGCCCATGAGTAAATGTCCTCCTAATTACATATATTCCTGTTTTAGCTTGATATATAAAACCAAAGAAAACACTGTAAGACAGAACCAAATTGCAAATGTTGAGCTTTATACTAAAGAAATCCTCGTACAGAAACAAACACACGTATCAAATGGTTTCTGGAACAAGCGTTGAGATCATGAAGTCTATTATTCAGTCTAGGATAAAAATATAAACCTTCTTCCACAGAAACTACTCAACATGATTGTTCCGGTATCAAAACATGCTAGTAAAGGTTTTTCATCATCCAACCAGCTACCATGATTCCAATAACACCTTATCAAACTCAAAAAAGAATATATGATAAAGATAGTACACCTTTCTTTCAATGCTTAAGAGTCTACTAAATTAGTGGGTGAAAACAAATAAGCAACTTATAAGAAGTTACTACATAAAACATTCTCATTGAATGGACATATTTTCGAAGTCCTAATGTTGAACTTGAAATTCCCCTGCTTTCCCAAGAGTTCTATTGGGAACAGATTACGAGTAAATGACATTTAAAAAGATATTGGATTGTCAGGACCTTAAATAAGCAATTACAGAGTTCAACAATTATTTTTTACAAAACCCCATTCATAAGCAGCAAGCATAGCTTGAAATATTTTTAGAAATACCTTCCTTCACCTACATGCACAAACAAAAGTTATTTGAATGAAAAATATGCAAAATGAGCTACAGTGCAATTGGTCAAACAGGCTGGTTATATTTTCAAAAAGAAGTTGATTAAAGTAGAGAGCAATAGAACCTATACCTATGATACCTTGGGAGGTGAAAAGCCAAAACTTTCACCATTGTGCTAGTTTTTGGGGTTACTCTATTCCTTTGTCAGTATCATTATCTATAACCAAACCAAAATAACAAAACATAAAGCAAAACACCATACACATGACATACATTAAAGCACATGCATACTGTTTGGTTGCCAAGAAAGCACAAGAAACGTTACCATAAATAGACCGCAACAAAAAAATACTCTGTTTTATCACCATAGTAGCAGTAACCAAACAAGCCAAACACCCCCAACATCAAACACTGAAACATATATAGTGTTTGGTTGCTGAGAAAATGCAAAATAAAATAGAAAGCAGAGAGAAAATAGTAACAAGTTCGGGTCCAATGAAGCAAAAACCCAGCGCCATTGCCATATTTTGACACGCAAGTTTCTGGGAAGGACAGAGAAACAGAAAGCAAAACATACCGGGACATTACGAAGAATTCGGAATCGGAGAGATGCGATCGATTGGGTGAAGAAGCAATAAGCAGTGCAGTAGTGTGGTGGATATTTGGTGAAGCAGCACACGCGTTTACAGTGAGCATTGCATTAAATTTTCTCGGGAAATATTGTTTTGTGAGAATTGTACGGAGAGAGCGAAAGAGACGCTGAGGAGTCTGCAATTCCAACTTTTGTTTGTTTGCAGGTCGCAATCCACTGCATTACGCTCCATCGTATCTTCCTGTACCTTCTCTCCGGTCAGATGATTTATTTTCAACCCCATAATTATGGCAAGTTACCGTCAGCTACAGCTGTAAGTGAATAGTATCATTAAGAGAAAATTGTAAAAATATACCACTTTTATAAAAGGGTGTTTGTTTATTAATGGCAAAAAGATGTTATAGATTGTCAAATATGTGTATTTTCATGAGAATGACAAAATTATCATTAAAATTAATAGCTGCAACTAGCTGTAAGTCAATAATATTTAGGTAAAAATTGTAAAAATGTATCACTTCTACGAAAGGGTGTTTGTTTATCAATGGAAAATGTATACTATGGGCTCAAAAAAACTCTTAATTCTAAATTTCAGAGGCTATTTAATAATTTTATAAGAATCCACAATTTGTAGAATAAAACATTTGCAACCTACGTACAATTGCATTTTTCGTCATTTTGCAAAAGTTTCATATTAGAGGGTATATTTTTGAAAATTTCCCTATTATTAAACTCGATCGCTCAAATTCTCTTTTTTATAAAGTTGTAAACAAGTTGAATCTAGCCTCAATTTGATAAAGCTCGGTTTGACTCATGAAAAAAGTGTTCAGCTCAGACTTTAAACGACAAATCTTGAGTTTGTCTTGAAAAATAATATACAAGCTTGAGTGTGGCTCACCTCAACTCGGTTCACTTAATTTTCAATAAAAATATGTACTCAAAGTTTATGTTAACATTGAATAAAAATATATAATTAATTAAGTTTTAATGGACAAACTCCAAATGGACTTAACTAATTTAACTTGCCTAATTCGTTAAAAATATTTATTCAGAGGTAAAAGTATATTATTAAATACTTAAATATTAAACAGGCCGGCTTGCGAGATTGTCGAGTTTTAAAATATTATACTCGAGACTGCGAGATTCCAAGTATGAGAGAAACCAGACTTACAAGTGTATAGTCTAAACTTGTGAGTGTATAGTCTACACTTGTGAGTGTATAATCTAAACTTGTGAGTGTATTGTCTACTCTTCATACACCCACACGTCTAGACCTATATGAAGAGTTAGGAAAATACACTCGCAAGTCTAGACTATACACTCAAAAGTGTATAGTTTAGACTATACACTCAGAAGTATGGACTATATACCTACAAATTTAGACTATACACACAAGTTTGAACATTAGAATCACAAGTTTAGACAATACACTCATAAGTTTGACTATACACTCACACGTCTAGACTATACACTCACAAGTGTAGACTATACACTCAGAAGTTTGGTTTTTCTCAAACTTGGAATCCTACATCGCTTACATGTGAAACTTTTTTGTTGTTTATATTGGTTTGTTTCCCTTCGTCTATCAGTTGTGTGTGGGCCTTTTAGGGGTAACCTGCGGCTATGGCCAAACCCACACGCGTGTCGCCGCTGTCCGGCCAGCTCGGCATGGCACGGCACGGGCCGGGCTCCGGTAGAGCACATGCGGTGCGAGCAAACCAACCTTTTGGAAAAATAAAATGGTCGACATTATACTCTGAATCGCGACATTACACCCAATATATATATATATATATATATATATATATATATATATATATATATATATATATATATATATATGTGTATATATATATAGATATATGTATATATATATAATGAAAACCTTTTATATTTCTTGCCACAAATAAATTTAATTTGGTTTACCTTGGGTTGACATTATACTCAGAATCGCGACATTACACCCAATAAAAATATAATGAAACGAGTGGACGACAATCAACGCAAAAATTGGGGGAAAATTCCCAAAATACCCACACGGAGCGCATTTGGTAGGGATTTCCGTCAGTTTGGGGTTGGTGAGATTGAGTGGATTAGACGGTTGGGATGGATTTGTTGGATTCGGAAACGTTGGACATTTGTAGTGGAGTGTGCCCCTATATATATAAGGTTTTGATGGATCATGCGATGCGTGGCGGAGCGATTCGTCCACCTCATCTGCCCATTCATTTTTCGCGAGCGATGACCAAGCGACGCGTGGCGGAGCGATTCGCTAACCCTGTTAGTCACAAACAGACGGAGAGCTGAGGGCATGCTCGTCATTCCAATATCAGATTTGATGTATAACTTTCTGTGTTCGATTGTATAACATCATATTGTATGTGCTGATCGCGCATTTAAATCGCAATCATTCAGCGATTTGCGCTAAAAACAGGCGCATTTAAAGCGGGGTCGTGCATTTAAACCGCTATCATTAACCGATTCACGCTAAAAATAGGCTAGATTCAGATAGCGAATGTTCATCGATACAGTATATAATAACATGATATACATGGTACATCGACATGTTATACATCGATAGTAAGACAGTCATACTTAAACCTCTGAAAGTGGATAATTGTTTTATGTGATGTTGAACATCATCTAACTACATCGGTTATACAATATATAACATCATGTTATGCATGATACCCCACCATCAACTATTTGTTACCAAAATTATTGATGATTAATTGAATTTTTATTTCCAAATTAAATGAGCATTTACTGTAGATATTTAAGTAAGACATAAATTACAAGTCAACAATCAACTATTTGTTACCAAAATTATTGAGGATTAATTGAAGATTTATTTCCAAATTAAATGAGCATTTACCGCAGATATTTAAGTGGGACATTAAATACAAGTCAACCAAGCTAATAGACGATCATGATCTCAATAATATGAATCAACTTTAACATAAGTGATACATTATTAAGCGGCATGTTATACAGTACAATATGACATGTTATACAGAGTACCTCGACATGTTATACATAAACATAAAGACAGATGTAAACTTGATAAATATAAAGTTTGTCTCGAAAGAGAATCATTTGCAAAAGTATTACAAATACAGAAAAATGAGTAAGAAACATTTAGCGACGGTGGTCAGTCGTTGTCATCCTTGTCGTCATCGTCTTCTGCACCTCAAATTTGTTGTAGATGAAAGAAAAACCCTAGATCAGATCAAAACCGGCTAAAATAAAAAAAATATGAAATCCGAAATCACAACACACACAATCGAATGCTGATCTATCATGAAATCGCGCCACTTACCGATAATTCTCAACCAGATCGACGACAACAAATAACTCTTCTCGCCCTCTTTGAGACGAAGTGAAAATCGCTCCGATCCCGTTGTTATGAGAAGCCAAACCAAACACACGATGCTCTGGAAATAAAAACCGTTGAAAACGCAAATATAACTGCTACACGAGAAGAAAAAAATACCCCCAATTTTCGTGTGACCCCGTTAACTCAACCTACATCCCTTCTATGCCACGTGTCGCATTCAGAAAGCGCGCGCAAAAATCAGACGGTTGCGACAATGTTTGGATGGTTGGACATTTTCTGCTGGTTTGTATATATATCTAATATATATATTAAATACAAACTACCCAAAAATGTCCAAACGTTCAAACTAATGTATAACCGTTGGATGGATGCGGGAGAGAAGAAATGGCGACACCTAGTGCGGATGGAGAGTCTCCAAACTTAACAGAGACAGACGTTTAAATGGGGGTATTGGGGTCTTTTTTCTTAGCAGACCTAATACCCCATTTCGACGGTTTTGACTTCTCATCACAACGCGCGCAACGTTTGACTTGCTGCAAAGCGATTTTGCCTTTGATTCAAAGATGGTGAGGCATGTGATTTGTTGTTGTCGATTCGGCTGAGAATGATTGGTAAGTAGCGTGATTTTCTGTTTCATCTTATATTGATTTTGTTGTTTTGTAGTTTCGATTTGTTGTTTTTTCATTGAAGCTAATTGTGATCTAATGCAAGTAACGCTATTCATGTTAGATATATTGTCGATTATGTTGTTATTGATTTCCGATTTGTTATATTTTTTTATTTTAGCCGGTTTCGATTCGATCTAAAGTTATTTCTTTTATGTACAACAAATCTGAGGTTTAGAAGACGATGACAACGATTGACCACCGTCGCTGCATGTTATTTTACTCATTTTATGTGTTTCCAATGTTTTTGTAGGCGTTTGACCTTCGGGCATGCTTTAGATTAATCAAGTTTGCAACTGTCTTTATGTCATGTATAACATGTCGATGTATCCCTTATAACATGACAGTTTATACTGTATCATTTATGTTAAAACAGATTCATATTATTGAGATCATAATCGTATATTAGCTTGGTTGACTTGTAATTGATGTCCCACTTAAATATCCGCGGTAAACGATCATTTAATTTGGAAATAATTCTTCTATTAATCATCAATAATTTTGGTAACAAATAGTTGATTGTTGACTTGTAATTTATGTCCTACTTAAATATCTCCAGTAAATGCTCATTTAATTCGAAAATAAATATTCAATTAATCATCAATAATTTTGGTAACAAATAGTTGATGGTGGTGTACCATATATAACATGATGTTATATATTGTATAACCAATGTAGTTAGATGATGTTCAGCAGCACATAAAACGATTACCCACTTTCAAAGGTTTGTGTATTACTGTCTTACTATCGATGTATAACATGTCGATGTACCATGTATAACATGTTGTTATATACTGTATCGATAAACAACCGTTTTCTGGATCTAGCCTATTTTTAGCGTGAATCACTGAATGTTAGCAGTTTAAATGTGTGATCCCGCTTTAAATGCGACTATTTTTAGTGCGAATCATAGAATGATCGCGCTTTAAATGCGCGATCAGCACACACAATACGATGATACAATCCAACACATAACGTTATACATCAAGTATAATATTGGAATAACAAGCGTGCCCTCAACTCTCTGTCTATTTGTGACAACAATGTTAGTGAACCGCTCTGCCACGTGTCGCTTGATCGTCGCTCGCGAAAAAATGGATTGGCAGGTGAGTGTTTGGACGTTTTGGTGGAGTTTGTAGTGGAATGCATCCCTATATATACATAAAGTAAACCAAGGGAAATTTTCAAAACGTCCAAACACTGCCTCAACCGTTTGATTTTTGCGCG
This sequence comes from Geranium rotundifolium, assembly GCA_963920655.1. Taxonomy (NCBI): domain Eukaryota; kingdom Viridiplantae; phylum Streptophyta; class Magnoliopsida; order Geraniales; family Geraniaceae; genus Geranium; species Geranium rotundifolium. The sequence goes on along the minus strand of OY987311.1, from coordinate 36,072,544 downwards.
CGCGATATGATTGCGACACTTGGCACGGACGGATTTGATACCAACTTAACAGAGAAAAACAGAGAAGCCAGGGCAGTTGAGTCATTTTGCGCAGCAGACCTAATACAATATGTGACAGTTTGGTTTCTCAGAACAACGATCGCGAGGTTGTTCTGATTGAAGAGAGATTTCGACTTCGTTTTCGCACTTGATTTTGATCTCGATTTTTCATAGACAGTTCTACGTGATCGTTTTCGTCTTCGTTTCGGTTGTCAAATCTCGATGAGTCGAGTGATTTACAGTTTGAGCTTATAACGATTTCGTAGTTTTAGAGTTTCGATTTGTTGTTTTTTATTTAAAATCTGATCTAGAGTTTTTTTGATCATCATGTTGCTATTGATTTTTTACTTTTTATTTAGAGTTTTTTCTTTCAGGTGCAACAAATCTGAGGTGCAGAAGATGACAGCGACGAAAAAGATGTTGCATCTGTCTTTCTGTTTATGTACAACAGGTAGATGTACGGTGTATAACATGCCGGTTTATACTGTATAACCAGTGTGATTAAATAAGGGGTAATGACAGTTGACTACACCCAAATATGTCACGTTTCAAATTTAATACCCCAACTTCTAAATTTTTATTTGGGATACCCAAAGATTAAATAAGCGACACTTAACCCAAAGTCTGTTAAATCTAACTGATTTGGTCTGTCAAAAAGTCTAAAATGCCCTCAATAGTTTTGGTCTGTTAAACTGATCTGATTGGTTCAATTGATATGATTATGAAATGACTATTTTACCCCTAATTAAATACCCAATTTAACTAATAAGTTGAATGCAAATTTGACTTTTCACTTACATAAATAATAATCATAATTCTTTAATAATTAAATAATATATTATCATTAATTATATTATTATTATTAATCATTAATTATATTATTAATTAAATAAATGATTATATTATTATTAATCATTAATTAATTAAGATTTATATTAATAAACCCTAATAAACCTAAATCCTCTGCCACCACTCCCATCTCCAGCCGCCTACTCCGACCGCCGCCTCCGACCGCCGCCAGCTCCCGACTCCGACTGCCGCCGCACTTCGAGCCCAGATGGAGGAGATTGACGACGCCAGCGAGGACGAGGCAGAGGCTCTTGGGTTTCGACTCAGATCCGGTGGCGGCGGAATCGCTGGGAGCAGAAGGGACTCTCGGTGAGGGTTCTCGGTGCTTCCGGTTGACTCTCGGTGAGGGTTCTCGACGACGAGGGTTCTCGGTGAGGACTCTCTGTGGGTCGCCACTAGATCGGGGACGGAGGGTCGGGGGCTCTCTATGGGTCACGACAGAGGGTTGGGTCGCGACAGAGGTGGGATTCGCGACGGACGGTTCACGACAGACGGTTCACGACGGAGGGTAAGGTCGCGAACGGAGGAGAGATCTGGTGAGGACTCTCTGTGGGTCGCCACCAGATCGAACCGTCGCGATCCACCAGATCGACGAAGTTGGCTTGCTAGACAACCTCCAAGTTGCAGAAACTCAAAATTTCAATATTCAATTTTTCCAGTCACAAATTTCATTTTTTTTCATGTTTTGTTTGAATTTGACCATTCAGTCATAAATATGAAGCATATGAGAAAATAATTGTTGATTGAAATAAAAAAAACGGTTAAGATGAAATCAGATACAAACCATGTATTTACTACAAATTTTAGAACAATTATCGTTCATTAGATTGTTTCATCAATGATTGAAATTAATTGTTTTATCTAATAGTGAAACAAATAAGAAAAGGGTATAGTGGTCCTTCTACTTTATATATATATATATACACACACCCTACATATCAAACAAAAGAGCGCCGCTCTCCTTCCCGCAACGCGATTCGTTCCAGCTCGTGCGATCCAAACTGGCGGCATCGTGATCCACTCCGACGACTGGCAGTCCACTTCGACGGCATCGTTGCGTACTTCGGCGGCTATGCGATCCACTCCAGCGACGACGACTCCAAACAACGGCTGTGGGTTTGCGATACATCTCGTATTGAAGCTCCCCGCCCTCAAATCTGGCGACGCCGTCCTGCTAGAGATGCCCTACGCCAAGCTGTGGATGGGGTTGCACGCCTCTGGTCCATCCTTCGTCATCACCGGCGTCGGCAAGATCAAACACGGACCGTCATCGTCGCTCGATCAACGGTCCGGCGATGCCATGGATACCGATGACCAGATGACCTCTGGCGTTTGCTAGGCCGGAGCCACCTAGGGCATTGCCGGAGGCGAGGCCGGTCACGGCGATGACATTTTACCCGGTAAAATTTTCATGTTGATTAATGATTTTTAATGTCAATATTCATTGATTTTTCTATGCAAATGTAATGGTGAGCGTGAAATTAAAATTGATATTGAGATTATTGTTCGTGTTTTGATTGTTTCATATTTATGATATGGAATGGTTAACGTAAAATTGACATTGAGATTTTTGTTACAGTTTCGATTGTTTCATGGTTCTCATGTGAAATGGTTAACGTTAAATTGAAATTGGGATTTTTGTTCGGGTTTCGATTGGTTGTTGAATTTTTGTTCTGATTTTACTTATTCATTTTAAGTTTTTTATAACTTGTTGATTTTAGGAAATTTTTTTGGCTTTACTTGCTTGATTAGTTTTCCTCGATTTGAAACAAATTGTCAATTTTGCTGAATTGTTTCTACTCGCTGATTTTAAGATTTTTTTTTGGTTTACTAGTTTGATTAGTTTTCGTCAATTTGTAACAAATTTTCAGTTTTGTTTCTAAATTTGCAATAATTTTGACCGATATTCTATTTATTTTAAAATGAGCTTCCCTAACAAGATAACCCGTGAAACAAAAACAATGATATTTTGCAAAACCTATATGGTTATTTCTCAAATTTACATGAAACGGATTTTAAAAAACGGGTTTGAGATTTATTAGATGAAATATATTAGATGACACATATTAGTTGAATACAATTGAACCGATGAAACAATTGAACTTTTCGACTGAATCGATGATACAATTAAAACTGATTCAAGTAATTCAATTTTCATAATTTGTTCTATTTCCCAAGTTTAATTGGATTTTGATTTGTTCAAGTGCACGTCATGGGAGCTTCCCTTTTGAAAAGTATTTAAAATATATCAAATGGAATATATCTAATTAAACATATTAGATTAACCATAAAACATATCCTATTTAACATATAAGATGAACATAACAAATGAAACATATTAAATGACACATATCAGATGAAGCATCTCAGATTGAATGTATCATCTCAGATGACACATGTCAGATGAAACATATTAGATGACTCCGGTGATTAAACATATCATATAAACCAATGAAACTATTGTATTGAACCGAGAAACGGTTTACAAGTGATATTTAATTAAGGAATATCATATTTAATTAAAGAATATCATATGATACATATAAATTCAAAATTCAAAATAAGATATTTAATTAAGGAAATAATATTCAAAATAAATAATGGTATAAAAATACGTTTATACCCCTCTGATGGTATAAAATGACCAAAAGAAATTTACAATTAATTTATATTTACGTTAATATGTCATTGATGACTCATCATTAAATCTGACCATTAATTATTTCGTCAAATGAACTAGAGGTGTTCTAAAATTTGTAGCAAAATTCAATGTTTGCAATTGATCAGAACCCAAAACTATTGATCGAATGTTTAGAATACAAATATTGTGCAATGAACATTAACTTGAAAATTTAATGATTAATCAAGAGCATATATGTATTTGCACAAAAAAAACTAACTATGTTAATGGATGAATTTTTATGGTATGTTAGGTACGCATAATTGGTAATTTAAAACTTGAATTCATCAAAATTAGAAATGCAAAATTTATCAAAATTAGAAATGCAAAATTTTGGGTGTACCAAACTATCATGTCCCCAAAAACAAATAGAGTGGTATAACTATACTTAATCGAGTTGTAAGGTTTGCAAATAAATTAATCGTATGCACTCTTAACACACGTAAGAACAGGTTGGCACGCCTAAGTGAGAGACATGCGTTCAATGAGCCGATTTGGTTTCTAATGATCGATGACAGTTTTCAAAAAACTAGAACCAAAACCAAACTAATATTCATAATTGGGTAATTTTTTATTTTTCTATTTTGATTTGGTTTGGTTTACTTAATTAAGACAGAAAGATTTAGGATAGTCAAAGTTGCTAAAAATATGAACGCTCTCTAAAATGAATGGTCTAGAGACAATCAATTTCTACCGCTCCTCAATCAATTTCACTACATTATAAACCCTCCTCCCTCTCTATATTTTTTTCATCTTCAACTTATTTGGTCGCCGCGGCGGTAAATAAATTCACCCCAACTTTTGACCACCGCGGTGACCATAATTTCTAATTACTTATCATTTGCTCCTCCCTTAGAGCTCACTTCTTGTAATAATTTTTTGTTCCCAAACACAAAAATATAAATAAGAAGATACATTACAAGAGCTATACCACAATGAGATTCACAGTTCCTTTCAGGCTTTTGGAAATCAACGTACTATCCGCCCAAGACCTCGCCCCGTCGTCGCGGTCCATCCAGACGTACGCGATCGCATGGATCCACCCTGACCGGAAGCTAACGACCCGCGTGGACACGACCGGGCGTTCCAACCCCGTCTGGAACGAGAAGTTCGTGTTCCGCGTGGACGACGAGTTCCTCCAATCCAACACATCCGCCATCACGGTCGAGATATACAAAGTCGGGTGGCTCAAGAAAGACACCCGCATCGGGACTGTCAACGCCTTCATGGCCAACCTCCTCCCCCCAACGGCCATCGGTGAAGAGAACAAGCCGTTCGACACGAGCTACGTGGCACTCCAGGTAAAGAGACGAGTGAGAGATAAATACGTGATAATATCCTAAAATAACTAAATATTCAAATAAATAAAGACTGAAACATTATTGTTATATCATGATCACCCAGGTGCGCCGCTCCTCCAAGCGCCCCCAAGGGATCCTCAACCTCGGGGTCTCCCTCCTCGACAACACCTTCCACAGCATGCCTCTCAATACCGACAACCTCGACTCCTCCAAACAAGATCAATTAGGATCGTCCAAACGCTCCGCTCACGACGACTCGAAATTAGTCAATAAGCTGAGGCGAACGAACAGCGACATGACCGACCGCACGACCGACCCACAACGCAAGGTGGCATCGGTGGTGAACACGGGCGCGTCCATCGTCAACGGCTCCATCCCCACGGGCTCGGTGCTCAACGGCGGGGGCTCCATGGTCAACGGGGCCGGAGGGAATGGGTCCATGTGTACGGACGTGGGGCCCTCCGCCTCGGTGGTGGCGGCGGCCATAGCCAAGGGTATATATCCTCTTGGGCCGACCAAGAACAGTAAGAGCGAGGGGGAGAGGTTGATCATATGGGACGGGGACGAGAAGGAGCACGGGGTGGAGGGGCTCAAGACCAAGATGGACAGGTGGCGGACGGAGATGCCGGGGTTGCAGGATTATCCGGTGGCCGAGAGCGCCGCCAAGAAGCGAGCCGAGAGGAGGCTAAGACAGAAAGGAGGGAGCAATCATCAGGGAAGCTTGTGGTCATGTTTTGGAACGGCTTATAGAATTGAGTTCTCAGTTAGTTGCGGAGGTCCCAAACCTAAGAAAAGAACCGGTAATATTAATGCTTCGGAGATCACTTATACTGAATCATTCATTTGAAAACCTTCATGATCACTAATTAAATTGTATGTAAGATAAATTTGTGATCATCTTTTTTTTTTTGAATTCGTTTTCTAGGTTTTGATTTGATTAGATTTTGTGTAAGTATACGTTGTTCAGAGAATAAAACACATGTGTATGTATTGCCGAACCCCTTTTCTTATTTTTTACAAGTTATGTATATGCTGCTCTCTTCTTCTCTTCTTTTAAAGTAAACATTCATCATGTTTACGTCTTTCTCTACTTCTAACTTTTAAGCCTCTAAATATCTTTAGGGGATATGGGGGACTAGGGGGGCACACTCTATTTAAAATATTCCCAATAAGCAATTTACTTTATACACAAGTAACAAAAATGACCCATCAGATAAATCTCGAGGAGGGAAGAAAGAGTAGAGATATTATATAAGGTAGACTTCCAAAATGCAAGAAATAGATGAGATCCCAAAAGCTCTCGACCATATAATGATATTACATGAAAGTGAACGTCTGATTTTCAAACTGAAACTGAAATGATAGAATACTGAAATTAAAGTAAAAAAAAATTGAAACTATTCGTCCTTTGTCCAGAATCTTGTTCATGAATTCTTTCTTCATCGAGAATCTTCTTTGAGAGTTTTTTTGGGCTTATGCTTCACACTTATGAACTTGAGCTTGAAAGTTGAAGGAAAGTCATCTTTTGGAAACTGAATGGGTTTGGGCTGAAAATTATTTGGTTGAGCCCAATTTTTGTATGAATTTGAACACAAAATATGGGGATTGGAGGCGCTGACATCAAGAAGACCAACCGAACCATGTAGATGAGACGTCTCGATCTCAAAGTCTCCTTAGGGAAGACTCCAAGTCTCCTTGGGGAACTAAAGCGGCACCACGCACCGAAGTCTTGTCAGAGGGAGATGAAGTTCCGATGAGCGAGTTACTGATACTAGGTACGTCTTAAGCAAGGGGAGTGACGAGAGAAAATCTCGACAAGTAATATCTCACTTGCTCTTGATGGCAAGATAAGTGCACCGTTCGTCAAATTATACAGTATAGTGTCCCGGAGTTATTGATCCCACGTGGAGTTGTAGTTCAGTGCATGTGAGGCTGCGGGCGCTAGTAGTGTGCCGTGTCTTCTCGAGTTTGGTTGGTCATGCAAGTGGGGGTTTTTGTAAATGTAACAAAACGACATGCACAAATCAATGTAGTCTTAACTTGATCATGTTATAACCCAAATGACAAGACTTATACAATGCGAGTAAAAAATAAAAAGTGATCGGAGCGTACTTATTCCCAGGAATTGTGTCCCTAGATGAATATTATCCAATTTAGATTCTACGGGAAATATTATCAAGTTAAGAGTCCTGCAAGTGTTGGGTGATCCAAACCTTACCTAATATCCCTCTACGAGGAAATAAAATGTGAGATCCCTTAGTTGTAACGAACTTGACCTAAGTTTGAAATAACCTAAGTTATCTTCACTTAAAAGTCTAATAGGATTCCCTAACTTTTGGGTAGTACCATGTAGTCATAAACTGTATCGAAGGTTGTCATTAATGTCGATCCGACCATTGAGTGACCTATTCCACCTAATTTTTTGCTATCGCCTCCAAATCTGGATTAGATCTAATTCAAGCCTAACATGAGAATTAACATTAAGTTCTCACTCAAAACCCTTAAACTCTTCACCCTAACATATAATTAACCCTATTAGCATGTTACCAATCCACGTTACAACCCCCGTTCGTCCTACGACGTCCCCACCATAGCGCTAGTGCTCGTCCTCGACCAGATCTACAACGACGAGGAGGACCGTTCAAGCGTAGTAGAGGACTGGACTTAGAGATTTGGGAATATTGTAAATGCCATAGGACTTATTTTTATGCTAAAGAAGCTCGATTTTATGGTTATTTCATGGATATGTTGGTTTTAGGGTTGACTTTGATGGAGATTATGCATCTATTATAAATTTCAATATTTTGATTAATTAAAACCTTATGGGTTGGATCAACTGAATAAGAATCATTTATGCTTTACTGAGCTGCTGAAATTTTAGTTGATATGGTGAGTAAGAGGATAAGAAATCATGAAAAATATCTTAATAAAATTTTGTAGTTAAACTGGGTAGCAAGCCAGAGGTCACTAAAAAATGTCCTCCGAGAAGGTGGAGATTGACAGGAGAAGAAGAGAGATACATGACAAGGGGTTGAAGAAGGGAGACGGGTGAGAAGAAATTGAGATTTGATTGTGGAGATTCGATTATGGAGATTCATTGTTTGCCATCTATTATATGATAATTTATGGTTTGGTTATTGATGTCATGCGCATGAGGAGCTAAATCTTTTATTAGGGACTCAAACAAAAGAGGAATTGAATGGGAATAATATTTAATGTATGAATTAGGTTAAGGGGCATGGGATTCTACCCACGAATCTTAACGCTCCACTTCTCGGGTAGGCTTTATGGGGATTCTCATCCTTCTTATTTGTGAATCAATATTTTGGTGAACTAATAATAAGTCGGATTCTCAAAATTCTTGTACGGTAACTTTAAGAGGCGAAGGCGATGGAAAGATTTTGCAAGTTTTGATATTGAGTGAAGAAATGGCGATGACAATAGCACATCAACATCAACATTAGAGGGAGAGTATCGATCAACATCTTGACGCCGCCAAAAATATGTCCAGTACATTGACGATCATGTGGAAGCTCTGGAGCCAGATGGTACCCGCCGAACATTTCACCTCAGAGTTGCTACCTCACTCTTCACGCCTCAAATTTCCAATTTATCATATAATTATATTCATTTTAAAAGGTTTGTACGAAGAAATTAAGGAGAGATCAAATATGTGGATAGAGATGTCATAATTTTAGGGATTCAATAGAATGACAATCAATTGAGATGAATATTTAAGGTTATTTAAACATTTTATACTGTTTTAAGTCCAAAATATAATGTTCTTAAAGCAATCTATAAAAAATACATAATCAACTGAGGATACAATAAACATTTGATAGTAGTTATAGTAAATTGTAGGGGTAATTATAGATCCGTACACCCGTCGACACCTCATTTGAAGATTATTATCCCAAGTTTGATATTTTTTTCGGTCCCCCAAGTATCGTTTCGTGACACTTCAGTCATTTATGTAATGGAAACTGTTAAAAAAATTTAAATACTCAAAATGCCCCTAACATGATTCATGTGATTATTAATCAAATGTGAAATTACCATTTTGCCTTTATTTGCATGGCAAATTTAACTCATTACTTAAGCGTAAAATTGTAGTTTTAAAGAAACATAATAAGAATCATAAAAGAATTAAAAATTAAAATGAAATGACAATAATGTCTTTTACTCTCAACTCTCAGACCCCTTTCTCTATCTCCAATCACCCCACCTCTTTCACCAGCTTCAACAACTCAATATAAACACCACCGTATATTTCATCTGCATCTCTTACAAAAATTCAAAACCCAATCTTTATTTTATCAAAAAAAAATAATGATAGCATTTTAATTTTATAAAGATAATCATCCGCTGTTTTACTGCCCGAGCTGACCTCGCCGCTGCAGGACCCTTCTTCTCTGGCGACGGTTGGAACCTCTGGAGTGGAAGCGCTTTCTGGGCACCTCAGCCGGAGATCGGCCGCCGACCCTCGGGACCACGTCCTCAGCCGGAGATTGGCCGAAGTCCCCAGATCGGTTGCCAGATCTTCGTCGAAGCTCGCGACGCCAACGAGGTGTCCCGTTTCCGGAGGTGCAAGCTTGGCTCGGTGAAGAGAATAGAAAGGCGGGGATTTTGTTCGGTCTAGGAGCACTCATGCCGCACACGTCAGTGGCGTTCTGCATATCCGGAGTCGTCGATGTCCCCAATGGTAGTGGGGGCGGTGACAGTGGTAGTGGTCGTGGGTTGGAATATTGAATAAGAAAATAAGGTTGGAGACGGAGGGTTTCTGAGTGATAAGAAAGAGAAATGTAATTTCATAGTTAATTTAATTATTTTTACTTTTTATTTGTTTAGTTGAAAAGACAATTGTAACCTTTAGTATGAGTTTGCTTTGTTATTTAAGAAAGGTTAAATTGGTCTTTCAACATTTCATAAAATACTTATATAATTTGGTAATTGTGTAGAAGGACATTTTGGTCATTACAAAAATAGAGTTGTTGAATTTAACTGAATTTGAACTAAAATGTTAACATTTTTAACTTGGGGGACCGAGAAAATAAATTTCAAATTTGGAGGACTGATCTTGGAATGAGGTTTTGACGAGTGTACTGATATGTAATTACCCCTAAATTATAAAACTAAGGTTCTAAAAACGTTAGGCGCTAGTCGGGCAGATAACACCACGGGAGGATTAATCGGGGACTAATCAAATTTGTATTTTTTTTGTTATTTTAATTTATTTTTAATATGAAATGAATTATACTATACAAAAATAAATATAAAAAATCAAGAAAACAATCTTTCTGTAACAAATTAAAACACTGATAAGTGCTTACAAGTTTAAGGATACAAATTTTGTAATTGACAATCTAAAGCAACTGAATTTTCAATATAGATGCATCTAAACAAATTTTACTGAGAAAATTTACAAATAAACCATAGGTTTCCACAAATTGAATAAACAGATCAACTCTTAGCTCACACAAATCGAATAAGCAAATACAAATCACACGTTACAAAAATAAAGTGAAGTCTAAAGCTCAGGAGCTCTGACTTCGATTGATTCATTGAAGAGGTGCGGCGGGCGACGGACGTTCGTCGATAGCGAAGAGGTTTAGGGCTTAAGGGTCTAGACCAAGATAAGGGAACGAATAGACTATGTCTAATTTCTTATTCTTATCGTTTTTAAATTTTAATTGATTTTAAAAAATAAAATAAAATTCTGGGCCGCCTGATCGCCCTTGTTCGTCTGGCCGCCTAGCCACCTAGGCTGCCGCCTGAACTACTTGATGAACCAAAACATTTTCACTTGCTCGCATAAACCAGAGAGGTGAGGTGAAAAACAATGACTAGGCAGCCGTTTTTTAAAACACGATGTAATTATTATTTTTTCAAATGTGCTTATAAAGGGGATTACGTGTAACGACCAAATGTCGAACATTTCATTTGAGGAATTTTCAAAATAAAATCAAATATGTAGTTTAAAGTCATCGGTCTCCGCTAGCTTTTCTTCACTACCCTGAGTAATGTTAACTGATTCTTGATTATTAGAAAACACATAAAATACTATTGTTTTTTCAACAAGCTTTTTTGTCTTGAAGTTGCTAACAAGCTTAATTTAAACAAAAATCAGAAAACATTAAATTTAACTTAGACCCATATTGGACACACTATAAACAAGTAAAAATATCTAAGTGTAAACGGATTTTCGTAGTATTTTATATACGTTTTGGACCATTTTAAAATATTTTGTTAGTGTTTTTAAAAGTAACAAGATTACAGTTTATAAAAATTAGATGAATTAAATCTAAGATTTAATATGAAATGAAAATTGTAATCCCTATCTGAAATTAAAAATAAAGGGTATATTGGTCTTTTTAAAAAAATGAAAACACATGAAAGAGCCTATGCACGATCGCCACTTTTTCTAGAGAGGTTAGGCTGACCATCAGAAGACGACTAGAGAATTTAGAGGGAACCCGCAGACAGAGGAAAAGGATACCATCTCTGTTTGTGATAGATCTAAGACATGAAACTCCTTTTTCTGTTCACAACAGAGGTGGCTAGAGGTGAGGGTCGGGTTTGCGACAGAGACGACCCAAGAATTGGTGTTCAGTTCGCGACGGAGGTGAGGCTAGAGGGAAAAGACTAGGGTTAAGAGTTAAAGTTATGGAGTATGGTTTATTTTAAAATTTGAAAGGTATTAAAGCACAATTTTATCTTCTTAAAGTAAAAATGAACATAATTTTACTTAGCATAGTAAAAAAAGTAGTTAGGATAATATATAAACTAAAAGCATAATTGAATATATTTACGTAAAACTCTAGTGTACTTATTTTTTTGAAAAAAACTCGGCTTTGTTAGACTAAACGAGCAACATCACATTTGACAGCAGTCTGATGATCATGCGGTGACGTTCCACTCGAGTCCCATCCTAAATTACATAAAGTAAATTTAGTAAACGCATGTGCTGCTGTATCCACTGTATTACAAATTTTAGAAATAAATGAGGTAGGAATATTGGGTAAGGATCTTAGGTATAGTAAAATGATATTTTCTTGGAAAAGAAATGAGAAGCCCAAATCTCACCTGCTCTAAGGAATGAACCATATATGTTTCCGAAACGAGATATAACTCATTCAAAAACATATTATACTTTAGAACTTCCTTGGGCAAATTAATGTGAAATGTGGAAGAAGTAAACTATGCTTTTGTTTGCAAGTTAGATGAAGGTTGGCAAGAAAAAGATGAGAGTCGTGAATTCGAAATAAACAAACACCGGCCCATAGCATAGCATCTCATTTCTATGGTCACAAAGCCCAACTTGTCCAACACTCTAACAATGATCAGTCTCTTCCTCTGTCTTGCTCTCTTGTTGTCCTCTCCGGTCAAATCCACCTCCGACCACACTGCGCTGGTGTACCGGAATTGCGGCACCCAGACATTCCCATCTGATTACACAGAAACCCTTTTGTCCCTCTTCCAAGAATTGGTGGCACACTCCTCCCAATCAACCTTCTTCACCACCCTGGCCGGAGACGCCGAGGCACCCATTTCCGGGCTCTTCCAATGCAGGGGAGACCTCAGCAGCGATGAGTGCCAGACCTGCGTGAACGCGCTCCCCCAAATGTCAAGCAGCCTGTGCGGCCAGTCCGCGGCCGCCCGGATCCAGCTCCAAGGGTGTTACCTGCGGTACGAGCTCGATGATGGAACACCCCGCGGGCACGACCACAGCACCTGCGGCGAGGGAGGGGGCGTGTTCCAGGAGGCGGCTTTTGCGGCGGCGGAGAGCGGGGTGGTGGCCGGAGACGGCTTCTATTCGGGGGGCTACGGAGGGGTGGAGGTGGTGGCGCAGTGCCAGGGGGATTTGAGAGGGTGCGATTGTGGAGAGTGCGTTGATAATGCCACGGAGGTTGCGAGGCGTGACTGTGGCCTCTCCGTTGACGCTCAAATATATTTGGATCGTTGCTTTTTCACCTACACTTACCTCTCACACAAAACCTCCCACGGTATTTCCAATTTCAACTTGCTTCTTTATTTATTTCGCCTTCTTCATTTTTACACCTATAATTCCCATCCTCATATCAAAATCAAACAGAATTATTATGAACCACAGTATTCTTATCCATATTTATATCCGTTTGTCTTCGGGTATATCCGTTTCGATCGGATCGAGTGCATGTATATCCACTGGATATGGATTTTTTTGCCATCCCTAAACAAGATTCGATGTCATATTTTAATATAATAAAAAATATATATATTTGATTAAAATAATAGTTTCAAATATATATTTAATGAAAATAATATTTTTATTAACAATATATTTAATTTAGCATTATTATAAATAGGAAATGAGAAAGAGGAGATGTCCGTCCTCGTTAAAACCAGAGAATTTCCGTCCCTATAAGAAACGAGGTGTGAATATATTGGATCGTAAAATTCGCTGCGAATACATCCAATTGTCATCCCTAAAAATTACACATTATGTTTGACTTCAGTATTTAAAGTGATCTCTGACTATTTCACACTACTAATTTTCATTTACTTTTCTTTACGAGGGTGTACTCCTCAAGACATTAAAGACTGTCAAGTGTAAAACGTCTACATTTAGGGATAGAAATTTAAATCCAAATCGATTCGATTACACATCTATTAAACTTCACTAATGTAATAAAATTAATGTGTGTACTATCAAAAAGTATTATATTTATCTGAAGACATTATTTAATACTTTATTAAGAAATTATTGTATTAAATCTGCATACTAGCTAGAACTTAATATTTACCATTTTCAAGGTAGACTGTGTTTGCTATTTTATTTAATTCAAAGGAAATGTAATAAAATTTTAAATTCCATTGACAGAGAAAGGAAGAGACGGTAACAACAACAACTCAGGAAAAACAGCAGCAATTGTGGTGGGAGGAGCAGCAGCTCTTTGTTTTGGATTCATCCTTCTCTTGTTCGTAAAGTCCTTGGCCAGGAAAGGCGATGGTAATCACGAAATCTTTTTTCTCATTTTGACTAGTTAATTATTAGATAAACTCACTTAATAAAATGCCATATTGAAAAATTATTGCAAATTTATAAGGGATTATTTACGAATTTTTTTCTCCTAATTTTGAGTAGTTATCACGTAAACCTAGCATACATACGTGTGTGTGTATATATAGTGGCATATTGAAAAAAAGATATTGCAATTTTATTACAATATTATGAGTAATTTTGGATGTCAAATGCACCATATCTAATAAGACTTGATGTAATCAAAAATAAGAAAAGGAAAATCTCGGTCTCCTTTTTTCGTTGTCTAGGTTACACCTTTGGAATACTCCATAAGTCTAGTCTAAAGTAAGTTTGGGTATAATAGGACTTGAATCTGCAACCATTAGGTTAAAATCATTATAATAGTAAGATTAAGACTGAAATAAGAATTTTACGAACCATCTCTATCTAGAAACCTCTTGCCTTCTCCCTCAAAGAAACCTCCTACGGCCAAACTTTCAGGTCGTTGGCGGTGGTCTTTGCGCTCTGACGACCATCTTCCTCCTTCTCTCACCCTTTCTCTTCCTCTTCTCATTATCATCTTTTCTTAATAACTCTCTACGAACCTCTCATATTTCATTATACATCTGGTGGCCTCTTCCAGATCTGGTGGGTTTGGGGTCGGCTTTGGTGTTCAGGCGTCTGCGCGAGACTCTGAGCTCCATCTGAACCTTTAAATTTCAACCTAAATATGACTTTCTCTGTCATATCTGGTGGGTTTGGGGTCGATTTTCGGTGTTTTATGGCGTTGAGAAATGATATCGGTGTGGTGGTGCGCTCGGTGGCAGTGGCGGTTTTAACGGTTGCGGGGAATCACCGGATCTGACAGGTTTTGGCGTCTCCTGGTGGTGACAGGTTGTCTCTCGGTGCTCTCGCCAGAGATCTTTGTCAGTGTCGGCCGACAACGTTTTTACTCGCTCGCGCGGTAGTGCTTTGCTGCCGTCTCGATGGGTATGCTGGAGTCACAGACGGTGAAGCCTGGGGTGCTGGCCTCTCTTTGCTGGAACTTCGCCGGCGTAGGTGTGGCGGCTCGCTCACATCACTTCGCGATGTTAGGGTTTCTATGGGCCGTTTTGGTTTCCTTCGGACTGGCGGGTTCTGTCTTTCAATTCATTTTGAGCTAATTTTTCAGTTCTCTCCGGTTTGACTGGTTTAATTCTCACTTTCAATTTCATCTTCAATTTTTAACTTTTAATTTATCAAAGTATCAATTATTTTTAATCTGGGCTTGTCCTTCTTTCTAATACAATTCACCTTCAGTGAGCAAAATTTTTTTTGTATAAAAACATTAAAGTTAAACTATTATTTTAAAATATATTTGGAGTTGAGTTAGGTCAAGAATGTCAAATTATACCATATCCGATGGGACTCAATGTACCCGACCTGATTGAGAAGGGTAAGGTCTGAGACTTTTTCTTAGAATCGAGTTAGGTCAAGAATTATTAAATTCTCGTTTGGAATAAGGAAATGAAAATTCGTCTTGCCTTCTATCAGATGTATTAAAAGAGTATTTGTATTAGTGTAATTACAAATATCATTATAAAAATATTTAAATAATATTCATATTTTAAAATATATTTTTAGCCGAGTTTTGAAGAACGATGTTCAACACCTAGGCGGAACAAAATCATGTTCGAGGAAAGATAAAGAAATTGAAGTTAGGGTTTTGGTCAAATTGGGTTATCACAAACTTACTTTAAACTTCTATGTTTTCATTCTTAAGAATAATATATTCGAGGGATAAGTGCACTTCGATATACACGTCGAAGACACATTGTCACTTGAGTATATGCATATAACTTTTTTTAGCTTACTAAGTCACCTAACAATGTTATTGATGTTTTTTTTACACAAGTACACTTAAAATTTGCGTAAATTTATAACAGATTAGACAAACAAACATAAAATTTTTATGTGACCTGGTAAATTATAAAAAATGTTAGATAAATGATTTTGACAACGACGTCATGTGTACTTAACTGTAATTATCTTGATATTTTAATTGATAAATTGACTTTATAAAACTTACGGAACGAATTATTACTTTTTTTTTTGCATATTATTGTTTGAAATAGAAAAGGGAATAAACATCAATTAACCATATAGTTTATTGTGTATATATGTTATCGGCTTCATTTGAATATTTTATTTTTACGCAGATTATTGAAGAGATTTTTATGTTTGAAGAAATGGGAACGAATATGGTTGTATACGAGGAAGTTGAGGTGGATTAGAATGGACCACCGTGTTTAGATAGAGTTGTTAGGAAGAGAGTTAATTTGTTTAACCAACTCACTTTCATCTTGTTGATGCAACCAATCACAACATGTAATTACAATTTGGTAGCTAAGTAGCATCAAACACTTGTCTTCATTCATACTATATTTTACTTGAGTAGTCACGACGACAATATACCACTAATAATTTTTTCCAGTTAACAACGGTGCACAATTTACGGCGTTAAAAATATTTTGTGTGCCGTTACAAATAGTAATGACGCACAAACGACCGTTTTACAGTGCGCCGTTACTAGTGGCGGATCCAAACCCGCTCCCCCTTGGCCCGTGAATTCGAAAAAAAAATCATATAAATTTTTTTCGAAAATTTGATATGCCCCCCTTAAATTTTGATATGTATAAAAAAACTGTGCCACTTGATGACAAAAAATTGTTTGACTTAGTGGTAAGAGAGTGGTATTTTATTGAGGAATAATGACACATTGATACACCTAACTATAGCGAAATGACACTTTCATACCCTAACCAATTTTCTCTATTTTTTAGTACCTTAACAATTTTTTTGTGAGAACCTACCTCTAAAATGCCTAAAATACCCTTGGTGTAAGAAACTATATAATGAATTGGTTCAATTATTTTTATTTTTGATTCAATTTGATTTGTACTTAAGATGCAAATACAATTATGCCCGAAAATGTAAAATTAAATTTGAACCATTTCAAATATGGTTTGATAAATCAAATTGAACTAGTTTTATTTTGATTTCTTAAATCAGAAGTATTTTAGTCATTTTAGCATAATTTGTCATAAAAAGTTTGTTAAGGTACTAAAAAAGAGACAAAAATAGTTAGGGTATGAAAGTGTCATTTCGCTATAGTTAAGTGTAACAAAATGTCATTATCCCTTTTATTAATGAGGTCATAGGTTCAAACCTTAGAATTGACAAATTTTTTAATAGTTATATTCTTTTTTAATGATTTATGGGCCTAATCTTACTTTTATAGTTGTGGGCTTTTAAAATTGAGCATATTTCATTCTTCTTTATTTGTGGTTCATAGTTACAATTATATTTTATTCAATAATTATTGACTAATTATATTAATTAAATTGTTTTGTCATTTTTCATTAAACTTTTTGTTTGGTCTATTATATTTACTAATTATTAGAAATTGTCAATTTTTTAAACATATTTATGCAGATATTAAGTATAATAGTGGATCGTTTGATAATACTTATACACTTATGACTATAACAACATGTGAGTAGGGTGTTCAAGATATATATAAATTCATATCAACATTATATATATATATATATATATATATATATATATATATATATATCATACATTTCCTTCACCGTACCAAAACACATAAGTTTTAAATTAATACTCTTCACTTCCCAATGGATGTAGGTTTGATTGAATATGCCATAATCAACTTGTGCTTCACAAAGCACATGGTTCTCCACATAAATCACAACATGAGAGAGCACTTTCTCATGTCTTGTGACTGGGCAACATCTCTCGTCATCCAAAAACCGAGAGAGCTAGTGGCGGCTCTCATGCTAATTATCGTCTCTTCTATTCACAATCGTTTAACAATTCAATGTAACAAGATGCTACCATATATCAAGACACAAGTTTAACAATAGATCATTTCAGAGACTCCAACAAAATCACAATAACAACAAAGGAGTACAAGGATTTCCCATTTTCATATCATGTTGAGTAGATCTTTACAATTCACGAAAAACATATATGTACTATTATGCTAAAATGTAATATCACTATTATATATTGTTTATGTAGTTCTTGTCACTTACAAAACCTCATACGGTCCACTTTTGTATTGCTTTGTAATGATGCTTAGACATATGAGAACATATCTCATTAGAAAAACTTGAAGCACCCTCTCGTTCAATCAAGGGAATTCAACACCCCATAACTTTAATTTTCAAAGAGGATACTCGAAACACAAATTATTGTTATACCAAACAAAATTGCTTTCAAATTGTAGTAACTATAATTTGAGTATAATAATAAACAGTTTGGAAAAAAAAAATTTCGACGTAAAGTTACCGCACCGTGGTATGGTGGACACTGACTTGAAAGCCATTTTTCCGGTTGGACCGAGGTGGCGATCGTATTCTGGTTGCCTCCGAGGTTAACACGGTAGTCCTCCTCATGCGTGCCTACTCACACATCAGAGTCTGGAGCTTGCACAATTCAATACCCAAGAACCGATTCGAAAAAGACAATTTGAGAGAGAACGATTATATGAAAAATCATTTTCTTTTGTTTCATCTTCCAACAAGATCACACAAGAAATGTATAGTGATGAAAAAACTGTTGCTACGTTTAAGTGTTGGCATAATTTTTTAGCGCAAAAGTAAGAAGTCAGTGCAACATGTTACATGACATGTGGAGCGACTAGTTACGATCCAGATTAGGAAAGATCTGAAGCTTTCTTATTTCGATGACGCTTGGAGCGAAAGAAGAAAGACGCCACGAAGACTTGGAGTGCAAGAAAGTGACGTCGACGAGCCAGGCGACTTCCAGCTGTCAGCAACACGTAAGTAATAGGCGGCAAGTCTACTTGCCTGATTCATTCAGGAAGTCCGAACAGGCAAGACGACTTCCAGCCTGTCAGGCGACAACGACTTGCCTAATTTGTTCAGGAAGTCTGAAACTTCCTATTCCTAATCCAGGAAGGATTAGCAATATGAGCTGCTATAAAAAGCGTTGAGCTTCCCATTAGCAGTCATCCGTTCTTGTTCGAAAATTGCAAGATTTCTCAGAGCTCTTAACCGTGCACCATTGGCGAGTTGAGAGGCGGATTAGATTTGCTAGAACGGCTTTGCTCCGATCAAACATCAAGTCGTGAAGATTGAGTGTTTGGATCGGTTAGGGTTTTTGTTTGTGATTGAAGATTCACACTCCGTCAAAGAAAGACTACGACACCGAGCATAGGCTTGCTCGAAGGGTGGAATTGAGAGGATCTCAAAGACAGGGGGAGAGGCCCTTGGTCGAGGTTGTTCAGGTGAGATCTATAGTAGCTTAGGACAATAGCTTGTGTGATAGCTAGTTGGTGCTTGAAGTTGTACTATTGACTACCTTATAGTGAAAACCTTTCCACTGGCAAAGTGCCCCCAGACGTAGGTGCGGAGTCACCGAACTGGGTAATCATCTCTGGTGTCGTTATTATTATCTGTTTATTGTTTAGCTTACGGTTTACGTTTTAGGCAAGTAGTCGATACACAAGTAACGACTTTGTGTTCGACTTCTTGACTCGGATACGATTCAGAATTTCAATTGGTATCAGAGGAGGCACCTTATCTCTTAGGTGATTTTCCTGCAAAATTCTGAATAGCTAATATGGATTCAAAGGAAGGAGGATCTGTCAATCGACCACCAGTGCTCAACGGAACAAACTATGGATACTGGAAAGCACGAATGTGTGCCTTTTTGAAGTCCTCGATAGCAAAACCTGGAAGCCTGTCATTAATGGATGGGAGGAACCTCACTATGCTGATGCTCAAGGAAATCAAACCAGCATCAAACCAGAAAAGGAGTGGAGCACGGAAGAAGATGAAGCCGCCCTAGGTAATTCTCGTGCACTCAACGCTATATTTAATGGAGTAGACAAGAATGTGTTTCGACTTATAAAAACGTGCACAAGCGCCAAAATTGCTTGGGACACTCTTGCTGTTGCTTATGAGGGTACATCAAAAGTTAGAGAGCAAAAGCTACAGTACCTCACGACCAACTTTGAGGCCCTTACCATGAATGAAGATGAAACTATTGCTGTGTTTAATGTACGCATCAAGGATCTAGCCAATGAATCATATTCACTTGGTAAGCCTATGACCGATGAAGATTTGGTCAGAAAAACGTTGAGAGCCCTAAGTCCCAGATTCAAGATGAAGATTACCGCCATCGAAGAAGTTCATGACTTGAAGACGCTGAAGTTTGATGAACTCATGGGATCCCTAATGACTTTCGAGCTCTCCCTCCCGCTAATCGAGAAGAAACACAAAGGTGTTGCTTTCAAAAGTTCTGTCCAAAAGCATAAGAACTTGGTGTGCTCTGATTCGGACAGTGACATTGACGAAACTATCGCGATGCTGGCCAAAAACTACAATAAAGTGATGAAGAGATTCAGCCAGATGACAGGACGGAATGTCACCCGAGAAGTCAGAGACAAGCCGCAACACAAGTTCCAGAAGCTCGAAAGCACAAATAACGATGGTAGACGAGGAGAACGATCAGGAAAAGGAGTTCAGTGGTTTGAATGTGAGGGGTATGTGTAGTTACGACGGTTTTAGAGATTGGCTGATTTTTAAAGGAACTGAAGAAACATGTTACAAAGAATGTCGAAGCATGACGAAGCATCTTCTACGGCATCTTGTGTGACATTGTTGACGGCGTCTCGTCAAACATCCTGATCGACATAAATCAGGAAAGTGCAGATTCGGCAGAAAAGCAAGAAGACGATTAGGAAATTGCAGAACGACTCCTAATCTGAAAAGGAGAAAGACGGTGATTAAGAGGAAACCCTTTAGGGTTAGTACTCATCCACGATTGCTATAAAATCTTAGGCTACCCCCTTAGCAATTGTGTGGTTTTTTATTTGTTTCCTAGCAACAATTTGCAAGGTTCTTAGACGTGAAGGTTTGCGGGCTGAGAAATTGCAGATTGAGCTTAGGATATTGTGTATCACATAACTATAGAGAGTTAGGTGATTGAGGGTTTACTAAAGTCGTGAGTTGAAGACTGCACGCAACCAGCAAGCTTGAAGGAGACTTGAAGACGACAGAGCAAGGCGATTGCTCGAAGAGTGGAATCAAGACGTTCTTGGATTCAGGGGGAGACCCTAAGATAGATTGCACTGTAAGATGTAGCATAAAGTATAGATCTAGGGGTGATCACAGGTACTTGTATGTTCTGACGGATTACTGATAAGTGAAATCTTTCTACTAGGCTGAGAGCCCCCAGACGTAGGTGACGTTGCACCGAACTGGGTAAACAATCTGCTGTGTCATTACTTATAGCTTTAATGTAAACAACTATGGCTATTGGAAGGCTTGAATGTGTGCCTTCATGAAGTCACTAGACAACAAGACATGGAAGGCTGCACTCAATGGTTGGAATGCACCACAACTCAGTGACAGTGATGGCAATCCTATCGGCCCAAAACCAGAAAAAGACTGGACCGATGATGAAGATGAAGAATCACTGGGAAATTCTCGAGCTCTGAATGCTATCTTCAATGGTGTGGACAAGAACGTGTTCAGACTAATCAACACATGCACAACTGCCAAATCAGCATGGGACATCCTGGCCGTTGCATATGAAGGAACAACTAAGGTTCGAGAACAAAAGTTGCAATACCCGACTACCAACTTCGAAGCCCTCATCATGAAAGAAGACGAATCAATTGCAGATTTCAATGTTCGTATTCGTGATCTTGCCAATGAATCATACTCTCTGGGAGAACCAATGTCTGATGAAAAATTGGTAAGAAAAACCCTGCGTGCTCTTAGCCCTAGGTTTAAGATGAAGATCACAGCAATTGAGGAAGTTCATGACCTCAAGGTCTTTAAATTTGATGAGCTGATGGGGTCTCTAATGACCTATGAGTTGTCTCTACCCAACATCGACAAAAGGAACAAAGGAGTTGCTTTCAAAAGCTCAACACACAAGCAACCAGATCATGAGGATTCCGATTCTGATGAAGACATCGATGCTACAATGGCCCTTCTCACAAAAAATTACAACAAAGCCATGAGAAGATTTAGTCGAATGGGCGGACGGAATGTCACAGCAAATGCCAGAAGCAAAGCTCCACAAAAAGCTCAAGTTGGAGGCAGTCTTGACAGACCAAACAAGAGTGGGGAAGAAAACAAAAAAAAAGGACTTCAATGTCATGAATGTGAAGGGTTCGGCCACCTCCGTAGAGAATGGCCAAATTTCCTCAAACAACAAAAACGAGGATACAATGCCACCCTATCAGATGATGACAATGAAGATAGCGGATCTGAAGAGGTAAGCAAATTTGTTGCATTCACCACTACTACTCCTGCATGGAATGATGATAATGCTGTCAATATCAATGATGATCCAACTCCAAATGAGAATTGGACTAAAGAGCAACTAGTCGAGGCATACAAAGGCTTGCATACCAGGTGGATCAAGGAAACTCTGATACTTGATCAACAAGGCGAAAGGATCATTAGTCTTACCAGCGACAAGTCTAGATTTCTAGAGACGATCGTGGAGCTGAAACGAGAGATCACCAGACTTAATGGAGAAATTAGTCTCATGACTAAATCGGTAAAGATGATGAATCCTAGCACAGAAAGCCTTGACAAGATTTTATCAGTGGGAAAGCAGTCCAAAGATACGACAGGACTAGGGTACACTCACACTGTCCCCTCAATGGCAGTGACGAAGTTTGTCCCACAACAAGCCATGATTGACAAGAAACCACCGGATGCCCCAACTCTTCCTACAGGACGACCTACAACAAAAGCCACAACATCGTCTACAATATGTTCATGTCAAGTAACTGCCAGAAGACATCCTCCACGCAGACAACAATACTACAAAAGACCAGCTTATCAATATCAATGGATATGTCATTACTGTGGTCAACCAGGTCACATCAGACCTTTTTGTTTTCAACTTCTTAAGAGGAAGCAAGCTCAGCTACCACAGAAGAAATATCAAAGGCATCTCTCATCTCCTCAAAAGATATCACGCCTTGAATGGAGACCTAAGAACCTAGTCTATCGAGCTAATGTTGCATATACATCCTTAAGTGCTTCAACAAACAAGGACTGGTATCTCGACAGTGGATGTTCTCGACACATGACAGGTACTCCAGAGTTTCTCTCCAATCTTAAATTATATAGAAACTGCTTTGTTACGTTTGGAGATGGGATTCGAGCTCGAATCATTGGAAAAGGAGTGCTCAAGCATCAACAAACAAGGACTGGTATCTTGACAGTGGATGCTCCCGACACATGACAGGTACTCCAGAGTTTCTTTCCAATCTCAAACTATATACAAACTGTTATGTTACCTTTGGAGATGGGATTCGAGCTCGAATCATTGGAAAAGGAGTACTCAAGCATCCAGGAGCCACTTGCCTGACTGAAGCATTACTTGTAGAAGGACTTAAGGTAAACCTGATTAGCATCAGTTAGATCTGTGATCAGGATTTAGAAGTGAAATTCACTAAAGAAGCCTGTATAGTTAAAAACATCGATCAGGTCACTATTCTACAAGGAGTTCGCTCGACGGATAATTGCTATATCAGGTCTCCCGAGACACATATCGAAGCAACCAAGTGCCTTGTCTCCAAAGCAGAAGAAACCAAACTATGGCACCGAAAGCTTGGACATCTAAATCTTAGAAGTATGCAGAAGGCAATCTTAGAGCAGGCAATTACCAGAATCCCAAACCTGAAAATAGTAGAAGGAAAGATCTGCGGGGAATGTCAGATTGGAAAGCAAACCAAGATGTCGCACAAGAAGCTTCAGCATATCACCACCTCTCGGGTACTTGAGCGGATACATGTTGACCTCATGGGACCAATGCAAGTTGAAAGCCTTGGAGGAAAACGATATGTCTTTGTGTGTGTAGATGATTACTCATGATACACTTGGGTTGACTTCCCTCGTGACAAATCAGACACCTTCTCGATCTTCAAGAATCTATGCATCCAAGTCCAACGAGAAAAAGGAGAGACAATTGGCAAAATCATCCGCCTTCGTAGTGATCATGGTCGAGAGTTCGAAAACAGCAAGTTTGCAAATTTCTGCAACTCAGAAGGGATAGCGCATGAATTCTCAGCACCAATCACTCCCCAACAGAATGACATTGTTGAGCGCAAGAACAGGACTCTACAGGAGATGGCAAGAGTTATGATGCTAGCTAAAGACATACCAACTCACTTCTGGGCAGAAGCACTTAACACTGCATGCCATATCCACAATCGAGTCATTCTCCGACCAGGTATGTCAGTAACTCATTATGAAATATGGAGGGGGAGAAAGCCAAATGTTAAGTACTTCCATATTTTTGGCTCCACTTGTTATATACTACTGGCTGATAGAGAGCCTCGTCGAAAGCTTGACCCAAAAAGTGATGAAGGCATCTTCCTTGGCTATTCAAGGAATAGTCGTGCATACCGAGTCTTCAACAAACGAACCAAAACCATAATGGAATCAATCAATGTTGTCGTTGATGATGATTGCGAAGATGCCTCAGAAGATGCGACAGACGAAGACGGAGCTTATCCTCCCAACAATGATGATGCCAGCAGCAAACCAGAGAATGATGATGCTGGTCCAAATATCGATCATGACGAAGTAGTGCCTGAAACCAGCAACAAGAATCCCTCACGAAGAGTCCAGACTAATCATCCTATCTCTGGAGTAATTGGAAACCTGAATGAAGGCATACGGACTCGGTCAAAAGCTCCTGAAGACTACAACGAGATGATCGGCAATATTTGCTTCGTTTCAAAGACAGAACCCAAAAACATCAATGAAGCCATCAATGATGAGTATTGGGTCAATGCTATGCAAGAAGAGCTGATTCAATTTGAGAAAAATCAGGTATGGGAACTGGTGCCCAAACCAAGTGAGGGAAACATCATAGGCACTAAATGGATCTTCAAGAACAAATCCGATGAGCTTGGCAACATCACTCGCAATAAAGCCAGGTTAGTTGCTCAAGGGTATACTCAAATTGAGGGTGTCGACTTCGATGAGACCTTTGCTCCTGTGGCAAGACTTGAAGCAATCCTTCTTCTGCTAGGAATATCATGTCATCTACAGATAAAGCTCTACCAGATGGATGTCAAAAGTGCGTTTCTGAATGGGGATCTCAATGAAGAAGTATATGTGTCACAACCCAAAGGATTTGTTGACCCTCACTATCCTGATCATGTGTATAAACTCAAGAAAGCTCTTTATGGGTTGAAATAAGCACCAAGGGCTTGGTATGAAAGGCTCACAAAATTCCCCATCCAAAGCGGCTACACTAGAGGGGGAGTCGACAAGACCCTATTTGTGAAGAATGAAGACGGGAATTTAATGATAGCTCAAATCTATGTCGATGACATTGTTTTTGGAGGGATGTCAAGCAAGATGGTAGAGATATTTATTCAACAGATGCAATCAGAATTCGAGATGAGCATGGTGGGAGAGCTTACTTATTTTCTAGGCTTCCAAATCAAACAACATAAGGATAGCATCTTCGTATCTCAAAGCAAATATGCGAAGAATATTGTCAAGAAATTTGGGCTATAGAAAGCCTCACATAAAAGGACACCAGCAGCTACACATGACAAGCTAACTAAAGATGATCCAGGAGAAGCTGTCGACCAACACCTATACAGAAGCATCATCGGTAGTCTTCTCTACCTTACTGCAAGTCGACCAGATATTGCCTACTCTGTAGGAGTATGTGCAAGATATCAAGCTAATCCTAAGGTTAGTCATCTCTCCCAAGCCAAAAGAATTATTAGATATATCTCAGGGACCACAGACTTGGGTTTGTTATACTCATTCGACACATCCTCTACCTTGGTGGGGTATTGCTATGTCGATTGGGCTGGAAACATATCGGACAGGAAAAGCACATCTGGAGGATGCTTCTTCCTTGGCAACAACCTCATATCATGGTTTAGTAAGAAGCAAAACTGTGTTGCCCTTTCCACTGCCGAATCGGAGTATATTGCTGCTGGGAGTAGCTGCACACAACTACTATGGATGAAGCAGATGTTAGTCGAATACAATGTCAGACAGGATGCCATGACTTTATATTGTGATAATGTCAGTGCTATCAACATCTCCAAAAACCCTGTCCAACACAATAAGACCAAACACATTGATATCAGACACCACTTCATTCGAGAATTGGTCGAAGATAAGAAGATCATCCTAGAGCACATCCCTACAGAGAAGCAACTTGCTGATATTTTCACAAAGGCGTTAGATGCGAGCAGATTTGAGGATCTCAGATCATCACTTGGTCTATGCACCATCAACGAACAGTAGGAAGTTGCAGAAACGGTTGAGAGGAGTTAGTTGGTGCCTCTTCATGAACCGGTCTAAAATCCAACGAATGTCATTGGGCCAAGCATATCAAAAGCCCATATAAAAGAAAAGGAAAGATACGCTCAGACGCTAAAAAGATTTGAATCGTTTTTCAAAACCTAGTCTGCCTCCTTTTTGTGTTTGCTCTCATCTCCTTCACCATTCACTTTCTGCAAATCTCACAAACAACAATGGTGAAAACTCAAAGCACAGTAGCCCCAAAGAAAGCTGAAGCAAAAGGCTCCAGGAGCAGCAAAGCCGAAACGAACAAACATGGAGTTCGGATTAAAGGGCCAAAAACCCTGAAGAAGTCAGAAGAAATCCTCAAGGAAGCTTCACAGGAGAAAGCCCCAATGCCAGTCTTTACTCGAGTTCCCAAAAAGTCTCGGACCGGAAGCTCTGCATTCTCAATGTCTGACCTAACTGGGCCAGAAAGGGAGAATGATCTTGGCCAGGAAAATCGAGAAGCCTCCATGCAAATCGTCGCAGTTCCAACACCAACAAATATCCCAGGTAACGATTTCTCTGCCGATACTTCTAGGAATAGTGATTTGTTGGAATCACTGCTGGAATACCAGGACCCACCTCAAGAAGGTGTGGTAGAAGAACTAATAAGTCCGGAAGGAGAAAAAGAGGATCTGACTCCGGTCAGTCATGGGTTGGAACGCATTGCGGAAGGAGAAGGAGGAGAAGAAGAAGGAACAGATGTCATGCCGAAAGCCACTGAAAAAGTTGTAGTAGAGGAAGAAATCGCTGACTCGGAAGAAGCCGAGGAAGAAGAAGAGAAAGAAGAAACCAGAATCGAAGAAGAAGCTGAGGAGAACAAGGATGCCACCGCCAACAACACAGAAGTAAACCCTCTGGATGCCAGAGAAGATGTCACGGAAGAAGCTGCTGAGACGGCACACACAGTGCTGTCGTCCCTGAAGAAAAAAGTTCTAGAAGAAAATGAAAGTTTGGCTGTTATGGTTGGAAAACTAAAAGAAAGGAGGTTAAGGATGCTGGAGGACCCAACAACAAAAAGAAAAAATTGTATGTCAAGGAAAAAGGGAAGAAAGTGATCCCCACAAGGAGGTTGATAGATGAAACTATTGATGATGACGCTGAAGAGGTTCCTGCTGAGGAAGGAAAGAAGAAGAAGGCCCTGAAAGCAGCCAAGAACACCGTGAGTGTCACTTACGACAATGTGTCGTTTCACTCAGCAGATGGTGCAAAGAGGTGGGAGTTTGTGTTTCAAAGAACGACGTACCCAGAGAAGACACTGTAGTGGAGCTACTTGGGCTAGAGGCCATTGTACAGCTCCTGGAGAAGGCAGAATTAATGAGAACCGTCTCAAACATTGGTAACCACTATCCCCTCTTGGTTAAGGAGTTTATTGCAAATCTGCCTACCACGTTCGGTACCCCAGATGCTCCAGAGTTTGATAAGGTATATGTCAGAGGCATTTGCTTTGACATCTCCTCTGACATTATCAATGACTTCCTGGGAAGGAAGAGGGTTCGATCATGCCACCACCCGACCTAAACAAAGTCCTCCGTGAAATCACCGGAGATAAAAGCAGAACATGGCCGTCCAAAGGCACTGTGGCAGCATCAGATCTGACTTCCAAGTACTCCATTCTCTTCCGGATTGGAGTGGCAAATTGGGCGCCCTCGACCCACGCATCGTCTATCAAACCTGAGCTGGCAATACTGATCTACCAAATAGGTACTGGATCTAAACTTGACTTTGGGCAATTTGTGATTGATCATCTTATTCGCAATGCTAGATCACTTGCTGTGAAAATTCCCATTGCCTTTCCATCCCTTATCTCTGAACTACTGGTACATCAACACCCTGGAGTGTTGAAAACATCGGATAAGGTGGGCAAAAGAGGAGGACTGATTGTGGTGAGCCACAAGTTGTTTGAGGGGAAGCATGCTCCTGATCTTGTCAGGCCAGAAGCCAAGGCAAAGACCAGTCGAGCCACAAGTGCCGTCCCTCTAACCAGGACCACCAGCAGGGATGCAGTAATGCTTGAACGAGAGATTGATGTGCTTGACGAGGACATTGTAAATTTAAAGACAGCCCTGAAGCATCTCTCCCAGCGCCGATCACATTGCGCCAACCTGCTGAAATCCATGACTCATCCGGGCTCTGAAGATGAAGACACAACCTCTCTGCCTAATGATCCAGAAGAAGCTACCCAAGAAGCCTCCACTGAAGCCACAGAAGAAGAGACTGCAAGTTCCAGCAACAGCTCGATTTAAATTTCATGAAACTTTCTGACTCTTGAACTACTGAACAATTTTATCTTTGTAATATTTTGTTGAACACTGTATCACACTGACTCTCGACTGCTGATTGAGAGTTAGTGTGAGTTATGTTTGGTTTATTTTGCTTATTTCCCGGATTTGTTACAATATTTTTTTAAACTTTGGCTCTTTTTGAGCCAGCAAGGGGGAGTAAGTTTAAGTTAAATAACGCGCGCGATCACGATGATACAAGGAAGGAAGATAGAGACGACGCGAAGACGCAAGACGCGATGATACGCGCGACGCTGCCGATCGACGAGACGACTAATGCGATGCAGAATGCGACGCAGAATACGATGAAGAATGTTGTCCTTAAAAATAGCCAAAGGGGGAGATTGTAGTTACGACGGTTTTAGAGATTGGCTGATTTTTAAAGGAACTGAAGAAACATGTTACAAAGAATGTCGAAGCATGACGAAGCATCTTCTACGACATCTTGTGTGACATTGTTGACGGCGTCTCGGAAAACATCCTGATCGACAGAAATTAGGAAAGTGCAGATTCGGCAGAAAAGCAAGAAGACGATTAGGAAATTGCAGAACGATTCCTAATCTGAAAAAGAGAAAGACGGCGATTAAGAGGAAACCCTTTAGGGTTAGTAGTCATCCACGATTGCTATAAAAGCTTAGGCTACCCCCTTAGCAATTGTGTGGTTCTTTATTTGTTTCCTAGCAACAATTTGCAAGGTTCTTAGACGTGAAGGTTTGCGGGTTGAGAAATTGCAGATTGAGCTTAGGATATTGTGTATCACATAACTATAGAGACTTAGGTGATTGAGGGTTTACTAAAGTCGTGAGTTGAAGACTGCACGCAACCACCAAGCTTGAAGAAGACTTGAAGACGACAGAGCAAGACGATTGCTCGAAGAGTGGAATCAAGACGTTCTTGGATTCAGGGGGAGACCCTGAGATAGATTGCACTGTAAGACGTAGCATAAAGTATAGATCTAGGGGTGATCACAGGTACTTGTATGTTCTGACGGATTACTGATAAGTGAAATCTTTCTACTAGACTGAGAGCCCCCAGACGTAGGTGACGTTGCACCGAACTGGGTAAACAATCTGCTGTGTCATTACTTATAGCTTTATATTTACTGTCCTGCATTATCTACGCGAGAAGTCAGACACAACGTTATAGCATCCTGCATAACATTGTGTGTGGCATCTTGCACGACAAAGCTGATCAGAATTTATATTCACTTGGAAAGCCTATGACCGATGAAGATTTGGTCCGAAAAACGCTGAGAGCCCTAAGTCCCAGATTTAAGATGAAGATTACCGCCATCGAAGAAGTTCATGACTTGAAGACGCTGAAGTTTGATGAACTCATGGGATCCCTAATGACTTTCGAGCTCTCCCTCCCACTAATCGAGAAGAAACACAAAGGTGTTGCTTTCAAAAGTTCTGTCCCAAAGCATAAGAACTTGGTGTGCTCTGATTCGGACAGTGACATTGACGAAACTATCGCGATGCTGGCCAAAAACTACAATAAAGTGATGAAGAGATTCAGCCAGATGACAGGACGGAATGTCACCCGAGAAGTCAGAGACAAGCCGCAACACAAGTTCCAGAAGCTCGAAAGCACAAATAACGATGGTAGACGAGGAGAACGATCAGGAAAAGGAGTTCAGTGGTTTGAATGTGAGGGGTATGGACACATGCAGAAAGAATGTCCTAACTTCTTAAAGAAACAGAAGAAGGGATTCAATGCCTCCCTAACTGACGATGAAGATGAGGAAGACAGTGACTTTGAGCATACAAGTAACTATATTGCTTTTACTTCCTCCACAATAGAGCAACCTTCCGAGAATTCAAAGAAGTATGACTCTAATGATGAGCTATCCGATGAGACCCTCAACAACGCTTACAACGAATGGTATGTCAAGTGGCTTGAAGACTCTCAAGTAATCGAAAAACAGAATGCTCTCATCCTTTCTCTTAATGAAGACAAGTCAAGACTTCTCGAAACGATTGTTGATCTTAAAAAGGAAGTGGCTCGATTAAAAGGCGAGTTAGAACAAGTCACCAAGTCTGTAAAGATGATGAATCCAAGTACTGACACTCTAGACCAAATTCTCTCCATCGGAAAACCAGCTAGAAATATGGAAGGTCTTGGATACTCGAAAGAAGCTTCATCATCACACACTGTCTTCGTTCCTCCAAAGGCTGTCACCCAGAAGCCCCGCCAGATGTCTACTAACTTCTCGCCTAACAAAGCGACCAAAAAGCCTTATACGTTAGTCGCTTATGCGACAAAGAACAAAAAACATAACTGGGTATGTCACCACTGTGGACGAAGAGGTCACATTCGACCTTTCTGCTATCAGCTATATGGAAGGAGCTTCGTCAAACAAAGGACCACCATCAAGAAAGACCAACCACGTAAGGAATGGCGAGTCAAGGAGGTAAACTATCGAGCAAATATTGTTTACACCGCTCTAAAGGCTTCAACCAGCAATGATTGGTATTTTGATAGTGGATCCTCTCGACATATGAATGGTAATAGCTCATTCTTGGTCACTTTAATACCTTACACTAATAGCTTTGTCACTTTTGGTGACGGAGTAAAAGCCAGAGTACTTGGAAAGGGAAAACTCAACCTTCCCAACTCACCATGCCTGAAAGAGGCTCTACTGGTAGAAGGTCTTACGGCCAACCTCATCAGCATCAGTCAAATATACGACTTTAATCTGGATGTCAACTTCACTCGTGACAAGTGCACTGTCAAGGACGAACACCAGAAGGAAGTCATGACAGGTCACAGGTCTCTTGATAACTATTATCTATGGTCTCCAACAGTCACAACCTTGCCAACCAAGTGCCTTTTATCCAAAGCTCAAGAGACGAAGCTATGGCATCAAAAACTTGGTCACATCAATTTAAGGAGCATGCAAAAGATTCTCTCTGAAAAGGCGATCATTGGAGTTCCCAACCTCAAGATCATTGAAGGAAAAATTTGTGGAGAATGCCAAATTGGGAAACAAGTTAAGACGTCACACAAGAAGGTACAACATCTTACTACTTCTCGTGTTCTAGAACTTCTTCATGTTGACCTTATGGGACCTATGCAAGTAGAAAGTCTAGGAGGGAAGAAGTACATATTTGTCTGTGTAGACGACTTCTCGAGGTACATGTGGGTAGACTTTATTAGAGAAAAGTCAGACACCTTCTCAGTCTTTGAAGCCCTATGTCGGAGAGTTCAACGAGAAAAAGGAGAAGTCATTGGAAAAGTCGTTCGACTTCGAAGTGATCATGGAAAGGAGTTTGAAAACATCAGCTTCGCAAATTTTTGTGATGCTAAAGGAATTGCACACGAATTTTCTGCTCCCATCACTCCTTAGCAGAACGGGATCGTAGAAACGAAAAATCGTACTCTTCAAGAAATGGCAAGAGTTATGATGCTAGCCAAAGACATCTCGTAGCACTTCTGGGCTGAAGCTCTAAATACGGCTTGCCATATTCATAATAGAGTAACCCTCCGCCCTGAAACTTCGCTCACTCTTTATGAAATATGGAGGGGGAGGAAGCCTAATGTCAAATATTTCCATGTCTTTGGATCGATCTGCTACATACTTGCAGATAGGGAACCTCGACGCAAACTTGATCCTAAAAGCGACGAAGGCATCTTCCTTGGATACTCCAGAAATAGTCGGGGTTTTCGTGTATTCAACAAACGCACCCGGACTATCATGGAATCCATCAATGTCATAATCGATGACAGTAATGAGCAACCCAGTGACGAGGACGAAGAAGTCCTAAATCGCTCAGGAGAAGTCAGACCAGAAGTCAGAGGAGAAGTCAGATCGGAAGTCAGGGGCGAAGAGCGCAGCAAAGAATCTGAAGACGAAAGCCCAATTATCCCAGACAAAGTGGCATCTCCTATAGTACAGAGAGTTCCGTCAAGAAGAATTCAGAAGAATCATCCACCCCAGGATGTGATAGGAGACATAATTGAGGGAGTGCAGACTCGACAAAAGGCATCTCTAGACTACAAAGAGATGATAGGTAACATTTGCTTTATTTCCAAAATTGAGCCAAAGAATATACAAGAAGCCATCAATGATGAGTACTGGGTCTGCGCCATGCAAGAAGAATTGGTTCAATTTGCAAGGAATGAAGTCTGGGAACTAGTACCCAAGCCTGACAATGTCAATGTCATCGGGACAAAGTGGATATTCAAAAACAAGTCTGACGAGCAAGGAAACATCACTCGAAACAAAGCAAGACTGGTGGCTCAAGGGTACACACAAGTAGAAGGAGTTGACTTCGAAGAAACTTTTGCTCCAATAGCCAGACTGGAAGCCATACGACTTCTTCTTGGCATAGCATGTCATCTACGTTTCAAACTCTATCAAATGGATGTAAAGAGTGCCTTCCTTAATGGAAATCTCAACGAAGAAGTCTATGTGGCTACACCAAAGGGATTCGAAGACCATGACTCTCCTCATCATGTCTACAAACTGAAGAAAGCCCTCTACGGTCTCAAACAAGCTCCACGAGCATGGTTTGAACGTCTTACTCAATTCCTAGTTCAGAATGGCTATATTCGAGGGGGAGTAGACAAAACTCTCTTTGTGAAGAAGGAAGGAAGGGACATCATGATCGCTCAAATATATGTCGACGACATTGTATTTGGAGGAAAGTCAGACAAGATGGTTGAACGTTTCGTCCAACATATGCAGTCTGAATTTGAGATGAGTATGGTCGGTGAGCTCACATACTTCCTAGGCTTCCAGATCAAACAGATGTCAGATGGAATATTTATCTCCCAAAGCAAATATGCAAAGAACATTGTCAAGAAGTTCGGGTTAGAAAAGGTCTCACACAAGAGAACTCCTATTGCCACACATGTCAAATGCACAAAGGACGAGATGGGAGAATCAGTTGATCAAAGCCTTTATCGAAGCATAATAGGAAGTCTTCTCTATCTAATAGCAAGTCAACCCGACATCGCTTACTCCGTGGGAGTCTGTGCTCGATATCAAGCCAATCCAAAAGTTAGCCACATAGCTCATGCCAAGAGGATCATAAGGTACATCTCAGGAATCTCTGAATTGGGTTTGCTATATTCCTTTGATACCTCTCCTATTCTTGTTGGATATTGTGATGCTGACTGGGCGGGAAGCACACCAGATCGAAGAAGTACCTCTGGAGGTTGCTTCTACCTGGGGAACAATCTTGTATCGTGGTTCAGCAAGAAGCAAAATTGTATTGCTTTGTCTACTGCTGAGTCAGAATATATTGCTGCTGGAAGTAGTTGTACTCAGCTCCTTTAGATGAAACAAATGTTGGCAGAGTATGGAGTCAAGCAAGAAGTCATGACTTTGTTTTGTGACAACATCAGTGCAATCAATATCTCGAAGAATCCAGTTCAACACAGCAAGACAAAGCATATCGATATCAGGCATCACTTTATTCGAGAGCTTGTAGAAGACAAGAAGATAAAGCTCGAGTACCTACCCATTGAGAAACAAGTCGCTGACATCTTTACAAAAGCATTAGATGCTAACAGATTTGAAAGTCTAAGGTCATCCCTTGAACTTTGCTGTCTGGAGTAACCAGAAGTCAAGACAGAAGAGATGGAGCTTTTGATTGGATTTTCTCTCTCTATCAGGACCAACTAGGGTCCACAAAATCCAGCCGGGCCCAAATTGCATTATCTAAAGCCCGGATAAAATTCGTTTGAAAATTCAAAAAGAAAAAAGGGGAATGATTGAAAAACTGACGACGAACCAATCGGCTCTCAACCCCCTTCAACTTCCGCGGAAAAAGCCTGCACATCCCCTTTATCTTCCCAAAACCGCTAGGGCACCTCGAAAAAGCTAAAACAAATCTGCAAACAATAAGCAGTTGTTCTTCCTCTCAAAATCAAATCCGATCAAGTTTTCTGTCAAATGGTTGGTACCCGAAGTGGACGCGTACCATCTACCTCCAAGACGCTACGAGCAAAAATGAGGGCAAAGGTGATTGCCAAGAAGTTGTCGGCCTCCAAATCAATAACGAACAAATACAGAGTGAAAATTCGTGGAAGGAATCTCCCTGGGAAGGATCGGCGAAACCTCAGGATGCACCAATGGAGGCGATTACCTCCACTGTAGAGAAGGACAAATCTGCAAACCTAGAAAAGGAAGGCTCTCACACTTCGCAGACGTCCCTACAAGGTACTCCTACTACCCCTTCTGTAGTAAACCCTGTAGACAAAGAGGTGTCTGAAGAGGCTCAAGGAACTCTCGCCCTTGAGATCCATGATGCCGTATGTGGAGATAAATCTAGCCCCCAAAAATCTGCACCTGCGCCTGAGAAGTCTCCACCAAAAGAAGTCTCGCGAAAAGCCGACAGTCCTCTTGTCGCCCAGGGCAGTGATCCAAGGATGAATGAAGATACCGAAGTTATCCCAGAAGTTGCTCAACCTGTAGAGAATATTGTCAGTATAGAAGAAGGAGATACAACAGAGACCATCGAAGAAGAAGTTGTGCCTAAAAGGCTTGAGAGAAGGAAGCTACCAACAAGAAGGTTGGTCGATGAAGAAAAAGAACCCCTAGTGCCAAGGAGATTAACCCCAAAAAGAAAAAAAACAGAGAAAGGAGGAGCATCGGCTTCTAACCAACCAAAGAAGTCTAGAAGGAAGTCACTGACTTCTGTAGCAACCTTTGCTCCAGAAGAAGAGGAGTCTGAAGAAGAAGACACCCGTGTAATACTACCACGGGTCAAAAAGGCAATGGGAGGGCAGAAACTCCCCAAAAATGTTCCTAAAGCTCCTACGGATAATGTCTCATTCCACTCTGTAGACAACGCGGTTAAATGACAGTATGTATACCAGCGCAATATCTATTCAGAGAGAGAGCTCTTCATAGAAGCTCAGGGGATGAACACAATTATGGAACTTCTCCGAAGAGCAGGCCTGACCAATACGATCATAAACATCGGACCATTCTACCCAGCGTTCTCAAGTGAGTTTAATGACCCGGAAGATGCGGAGTACAGGAAAGTATTTGTTCGCGGGGAATGCTTCGAAATATCTGCCACGACTATCAATGCTTATCTAGGCAGAGAGGACCCAGAAGTCAGTCCAGAAGTCCCGCACTTGAACAAAGTGGCGGTTGAGATCACTGGAGGACTGAAGAAGGTCTGGCCCTTCAAGGACACCATTGCGGCTGCTGAGCTTACTGCCAAATACTCAATTCTGTACCGCATTGGCTTGGCAAATTGGGCGCCTTCCACTCACGGGTCGAGCATCAAAACCGAATTGGCTAAACTCATATACCAAATAGGTATGCAATCCTCTCTTGATTTTGGCTCATATGTCATTGAACATCTAGTTAAACATGCCAAATCATGCGTTGTCAAGCTTCCTATCGGGTTTCCTTCATTGATCACCGGTCTTCTTCTCCAACAATTTCCTCACATTGTCCGAGAGACGGATGTTCCGGGTAAGAAGCCACTGCCCCTCGCTATCAGCCTCAAAAACTTCGAAGGCAAGCATATGAGGGATCTCGCACCTCATATGGCCAAAGCATCAGAAGTTGGTTCCAGCTCTCGACCTTCAGGACCACTTGGCACCAGGATGGAGGAAGAGTTGGTGGAGATGATCAATGATCTGGAGAAGTCAATTACTATGCTATCAACCCGCAAAGCCGCCTGTGAAGCTCTTCTCAATGACCTCCGCTCTGCTCCTGCTGCTGAAGATGATGTTGATGACTCCAACTCGTTTTAAGTATTTCTCCGATTCACTATGATAAACTTGCTCCAAACACACTCTTAAATCCTCGGGGAATGTCCGAGTTACTTTTCTGCACACTACGACATTTGTTTTATTTTGGGATATTTTGCTCATGATTGAGCTGACTGATTTGCTCATGTTTGAGCTGGTTTATACCCTACTGTTAGTCGAATTTCATTATATGATTGCCTTTGGCAATATTGTTAGACAAATAGGGGGAGATAGACAGGCGACACCAGAAGTCACGCCAGAAGTCGCACCAGAAGTTGCGCACAGAAGTCGCCGCTCCAGAAGACGCTCTAGAAGCCGCTCCAATAGCTACACCAGAAGTCGCATCGCTTGCTGTGCGTAACTGCCACAAGATGACGATGGACTTAAACAGGTGTTTAGCCGCATCGCTTGCTGTGCGTAACTGCCACAAGATGAACGATGTGCCTAAAAATGTGTTTACCTAAAAAATTGCCAAAGGGGGAGATTGTTGCTACGTTTAAGTGTTGGCATAACTTTTTAGCGCAAAAGTAAGAAGTCAGTGCAACATGTTACATGACATGTGGAGCGACTAGTTACAATCCAGATTAGGAAAGATCTGAAGCTTTCCTATTTCGATGACGCTTGGAGCGAAAGAAGAAAGACGCCACGAAGACTTGGAGTGCAAGAAAGTGACGTCGACGAGCCAGACGACTTCCAGCTTTCAGCAACACGTAAGCAATAGGCGGCAACTCTACTTTCCTGATTCATTCAGGAAGTCCAAACAGGCAAGACAACTTCCAGCCTGTCAGGCGGCAACGACTTGCCTAATTTGTTCAGGAAGTCTGAAACTTCCTATTCCTAATCCATCCTGGATTAGGAATATGAGCTGGTATAAAAAGCCTTGAGCTTCCCATTAGCAGTCATCCGTTCTTGTTCTAAAATTGCAAGATTTCTCATAGCTATTAACCGTGCTCCATTGGCGAGTTGAGAGGCTGTTTAGATTTGCTAGAACAGCTTTGCTCCGATCAAACATCAAGTCGTGAAGATTGAGTGTTTGGATCGGTTAGGGTTTTTGTTTGTGATTGAAGATTCACAACTCCGTCAAAGAAAGACTACGACACCGAGCATAGGCTTGCTCGAAGGGTGGAATTGAGAGGATCTCAAAGACAGGGGGAGTGGCCCTTGGTCGAGGTTGTTCACGGTGAGATCTATAGTAGCTTAGGACAATAGCTTGTGTGATAGCTAGTTGGTGCTTGAAGTTGTACTATTGACTACCTTATAGTGAAAACCTTTCCACTGGCAAAGTGCCCCCAGACGTAGGTGCGGAGTCACCGAACTGGGTAATCATCTCTGGTGTCGTTATTATTATCTGTTTATTATTTGGCTTACGGTTTACGTTTTAGGCAAGTAGTCGATACACAAGTTACGACTTTGTGTTCGACTTCTTGACTCGGCTACGATTCAGAATTTCAAAAAAACAAATGGTGATAAAAGAGTACTTAAAAGAGTAAATAATGGAGGAGATTACCAACCAATTAAGGTCTTGTAACCTCTAAAAGGGGAAGACTTAACAGAGCAATTTTTTGTGAGGCTGGTGGTCTTTTGCCTACCCCGCAAGTTGCTATGCACATGAGAGAGTGGATTCATTCACCCGTTCAAATAAAAATCTTTGCAACTACTTATTAGACATTTACCATATATCAATTTTTTCTTAGAGGGGTTTGGGCTGAGTCTTTTTGGGGCGTCGGCAGGGGCAGAACTATATGGAGAAACCGCCTCCCTTGGCCCCGAAATATAAGAATTACGAATGAAAATTTTGGTTTAAAAATTGCACTTTCCCTTCCTTAAATTCTAAAATATTTGTAAGATGTGTAAAACTTAGAAGTTGTGTACGAGTAATAAAAAAATTCTTTAGAACAGTAGTAAAAGTTTAATTTTACTCTCACCTCTTTTAGGTCATGAGTTCTATCCCCACAATTGATAATGTTTTTACATCTACACAGTTACATCATAAATCTTATAAAGTATTTTTGAGAGTATATATATGTTTTTTTGAGCCATTGTGTAATATTTTTTCATACATATTACATATTATGTAATCATATTTTTTTACAAGAAGACGATTTACATCCTCTATTTCAATAATTAATATATTTATTTTACATAAAATACATTTTTGTGATTTTTTTTATTTTATGCTAAGTTCATACGTATATTTAAACTCGATTTCTCTCAATAAAAATATTCATATTTAAATCTTGTTCAAATATCCTAATTTATGATTATAAATAAAACGTTTAAGCGGCTAAATCTATTTTACAAAATTTTACTTATATTTATCCTAATAAGAAATGTCATCTCCTTACCGAAAATTTTTGATTCCGCCTCTGGGTGTCGGGTCCCCAACCTGCGCAAATTCATCAAAGTTATCTTAATGGACAGTAGAAATTAAAAGTTATTATCCATTAATTATTCTCTACAACTGACCATTCAAGTTGATAACGTTGTCTCACTTCCATTCATCAAATGAATCCACTATATATCTTCACTCTTTCATTTCCATTTGCATTATAGGCATCCTTGATTGTATACTTTCTTTTTCATGCCTACTTTTTTCACGAATTTTCCGTTCTTCGCTTGAAAAATCGATTCGCATTTTTAATATAATTATCTTCTGTTGGTAAAGAAAAATTGGCTTTCTTGATTGGAGGTGCATGTTGAAAAGCACGTACCCATGAACTTTTGTCCCTACAACATTGTTATTTTATGCTTGTAGAAGTGTCAGTGCCAACATTAAGGATTTTATAATCACTTAAATGGTTTTATTTTATTCAAAGCAAGTGTAGCTGATTACTTTAAATCTGTAACAGTTTAATTAATATCTCTATCACGTTGTGGTATAATATATCGTTTGTGCTTTAGTAGATTTAAGTTGTGGTATCTATTAAAGACTGTTCCAGGGAAGATATGAAATTAAGGATCAATAAAGGGTTAATGAAGGTTGCAAGATTCTCTAATACATAAATTATATATTAGTTTCTTAGATTGCAAAATCTATCATTTCGAGGATTAGGCGAATATATTACATTATATATATATATATATAATTTATAACGTGTCTTTTTACAAATCATACCAACCAATTACAAGTGTTGTTTTATGAAAATCTGCGCGCATGCTTTTCTAGCGTGTTCATAAAAGCCGGCACACAGTGGCTTTTGGAATCGCAAAAAGTTTCACATGCACTCAAAAGTTTCATCTCCAGCACAAACAATTCCACACAACCAAAAGCTCATGTGGAGTTTTTTACGCCGAGGGTGATACTTTTTACGACTCCAAAAGTCACTGCATGCCAGCTTTCATGCACGCATATGAACACGTGTTGTAAGGTGAAAAAGTGAGCGTGCGTATTTCTATAAAACAATATTTTTGATTGGTTAGTACAGTTTGTAAAATACTTACGTGGTTTAACGTACATATATACCCCCACAAATAACATTATTACTCCAACTCACCATGGTTGGAGTGGTCAGGAAACACTTCCTTGTAAGAGATCATTATTAGTTCATATTCTTTTTTTTGGCATAAACATAATCCAAAAAGGTGATTATATTATTTTATGAATACAGCCACG
Organism: Geranium rotundifolium; assembly: GCA_963920655.1. Lineage (NCBI taxonomy): Eukaryota > Viridiplantae > Streptophyta > Magnoliopsida > Geraniales > Geraniaceae > Geranium > Geranium rotundifolium. Next base: position 36,032,671 of record OY987311.1, on the reverse strand, counting down.
TGCAAAATTTAGCAAGAATATTAAGTTCGGTTCTGAAGGGTTCAATATTAAAGCTTAGGAAGTAATTAATAAATAAAACAAAGTTAGTGCGGGGAGATTCCTAACTCAAAGGGGGAAGTCAGTAGTGTATAACATTCTCACTTAAGTACATGATATAGTTAATTTCACTGAAAAAATATTGAGAGGTCAGCTAAAACTCATCCTCAATCATCTCTAGAAACTTTTTCTTTATCTTCAAAAGCTCGTCTTCCTGTTTGTATTGTAGCTGTTAGGGTTCAGTTTCGTAAATTGATCGATCGCGAGTTGATTTTGAAGTTTCAAATACGTTAGCATTTAATTTTTTTATGGGGAAATAATCTTTCGTTGAGAGGATATTTTAGCATATAAGCTCAAAATAAAACACTATCGAGCCTTGTTTGTTTGATTAGAAGTTTGGACTAGTGAAGAATCAGACATTCCCGACACACTTAGTATGGCGGGAGAATGCATCTTTTGCGTTGAGTGTACATACCCGACATTTGGCATATCAGGTGTGGTGCAACGGGAAAGTCACATCGGTTATGAGTAACCATAGCAGATGAGACATTGTGCAATATCCCATCCACCCTATACATAAATCTAAATACCCATCAACAGTAGTTCATAACATCAAATATTTATAGCCAAAGCAAGATCGTTCATACTCATAAATAAACGTTATTCAATAAAACTATAATCAGTTTAAAATCCAATCTAGAAACAGTTTGTATCACCAAAATATTGTTGTATACACCTTTTGGTCAACAATCTGGCAAAAACAATCTTCATTATTTCCATCATCTTCTTGTTAATCTTCTCGTCCATTTCCTAATGCAATGCCTCAATTGTTTATGGTTTAGGATATCTTCTAAAAACATTGTGGTAAACCTTCTCTTTTGCTAAAAACCATAGTTTTCTTGAGAGAATAAGCACCTTAATATCGATTTGAGGTTGTATGAACTGGAGATTAATGCCATTGATCCTCTGGTATTTTTAGAATATGATAATTAAAAACTCTTCCGCGCCATTTATCTTTGCTAATTTGATTAGTAAATAGGAAAGTAATTGTTTTCTACTCGCTTTAGCATCAAACATATGACACATACATCGAATGTATACATGCATTGTGGTGTATTGTGCGATTTACAAAATGTTTTGGTCAACAAAATCCATAGATTATATTGAGGTAGAAGCTCGTAAGTACGAGATATGAAAGGAAATAAGTCACGTGTGTGCAAGTATTATGAAAAAGAGAAGTTAAATGAAACTTACATCGAAAAAATTGAAAATAAAATGATGTATACGATGGAAAGTCACATTTAACTAATAAGATTGACCCTTTTGGTTTAGAAACTCGATCTCATGTATATGACTCGGCTCTACGGAGCACAAACAAGGTGATGCTTGGACAAGGAAATGAATGAAATACCATATTTATGCAGATAAAATATTGACACAGTATTAAAACCCCCTAGAAGGGAATATGGGCCGACCAAAGAAGTTAGGCAAATAATTGAGCTCTCTTGTTCCAAAAGTAGGTTTAGGTGGGGACAGGGAGGGAATCAACATTGGATATATAAGGGGACCAAACTTCATCCTCTACTGCAACACATCTTAAAGCTTTAGCCTTCAAGGTTTCTTAATTAATTATTAGATCGATGGCCCGTCAAGTCGACAGTAACCACCTGGCCAAGGTTGCCATGGAAGGCTTTGGCATGCTAGACGAACCGCAGAGGCGGTTTGGCCGGATTCAGGCTCACCAGTATCAACATGTGTACCAAACCCCAACATACTTTGTTGTATACAAAGTCCCTCCCAAGACCGAGACTGTCATCGACAGCAAACAGGCAGCGTCTATGTATGGTGGCGTCTCTGTTGTCGACTACACCCGCAAGAAGACTCATCGTCGCTGGGCTTTCTAATTAATTTCTCTACCTATAGCCTTTACTATGTTGCCTCTATGTCAACTTCTGTAACTCTAAGCCTTGTGCTCTTAAGGTTATCTCCACCTTACTTCTCTCTTCTTGTCCGTAATTTTGTGTAATAATATATAGTCATTTTGAGAAACATAAAAATATGTCGCTCCATCCTATCTATAATAGTGTCCAGTACTTTGGGTTCTTACAAATAACTAATAAGCTCACTAGGATTATTTATACAAAACATAGTTTCATATTTATATATATAGTTGGTATAACTAAGCTCATTTAGTAGTATCAACGATATTTCATACCTAACAAGTAATTTCAAAATATTAAGCTAACTCTCGATCGAGTGTCATATATACGAAGATATTCAATGTGCTTAACCCAACTTTAGCAACCACTATGGAGAAAGCATTAATAGCGGGAGTATACATGTGGGACGCTATATATGCATTGGTCCTTTGTAATTATTCGATTGGAGTCTCACTGTTAGTCCGACATAATATTTTTTGGGGATAATTCCAGATGGATACCCCTGGTTATGTCCCATTATCACATGACATACCCTATAATTTTTTGTATCAGGGTGAATACCCTAACATTTCATTTGTCTCACCGTTACTCATTCCGTCCAATTCCGTTAGTTTTTAACATTTTTAACATGTGAAATGACTAAAATACCCTTCAGAGTAAATAATTTGTTTTTAAATTGAATGAAATGATACAAATACCCTTCACTATTCATTTAATTTTCAAAAATTGCCACTCCTTCCTCTTCAATCCCAAAGCCACAACTCGGCGTTGGAGTAGCACCGGAGCAGTGCCGGAGCAGCGCCGGAGAAGAGCCGTCGCCAGCAGGGGCGGGGACTGGCCGCGCTCGCTCTCCGGGATCGCCGATTTCGCCGGCGGTTGCGGCGACGCCCGCAGATTCCTCGCCGAATCCGACGGATTCGTGGCGGCGGTCGCGTCGGTTCTGAGAGATCACCACCGCGACGAGATCGGGGTCTCAGAAACGGCGGTGAGGATTCTGGATCTGGTTTTGCCGGAGAGCGGAGTCGTTGAGAAGCTGAAGAAGTCGATAGATCTGAGCTCGGTCTTCGCGGTCCTGGCCAGAGGAAGCGCGAGATCGAGAACCGGATCGGCGAGGATCGTGGAGGCGATTTCGGCTTCGATCGGGTCCGAGTCGAAGAGAGAGGCCGTCGCCACGCTCGTGTCGGCGCTCCAGTCGAGCGCCGACCCGGAGCTCGACGAGGCGGCGATGTCGTGCCTGATCTCGCTATCGTCGGCGAGTGGGTCGATGAAGAGCTTTCTGGCGGAGTCGGGGCTGGTAGAGATCGTGACGGAGAGGCTCGAATCTGATGCACCGGCGGCGAGGCTGGGGCTGAGGCTGGTTCGGGAGATGGCGACGGTGGCGGAGGGGAGGGTGGTGATCGGGGGACGGTGCGCGACGGCGGCAGTGGAGAGGATGATGGAGTTGCCGGAGGACGCGGTGGTGGCGGTTTGGGCCATGTGCTGCGTCTACGGAGATGGAAGGGTAAAAGAGAGAGGAGTGGCATTTTTTGAAAATTAAATGAATAGTTAAGGGTATTTGTGTCATTTCATTCAATTTTAAAAAATCAGTTTATCCTTTAAGGGTATTTTAGTCATTTCACATGTCAAAAATGTTAAAAACTAACGGAATTGGACGAAATTAGTAACGGTGAGACAAATGAAATTCTGGGGTATTCACCCTGATACAAAAAATTCTAAGGTATGTCATGTGATAATGAGACATAACCAGGGGTACCCATCTGGAATTATCCCTATTTTTTGGGATATAATAGTTTGGTGTACAAAAAATTGTTTGTTTTTTTACTTTAATACGCTTAAGTGTTATTTTAGTTTTTTTCCGCGCACTCAACTGATCCTTGCCAAAAAAAATAAGAAAAATAATAGTTTATGATTTTGATACATTGAAATATTAATTTATCTGTTCCTCTCACTCAAGTTCCTTCTTTTACCCATTAATTGCCTTAAATTGTAACTAAATAGGAGAAGAATGACAAATTGAATATGTGGAAAAAGAAATAATACGGAGTGAATTAAACTTTCTTTCCCAAAAAAAATTCTATCAATTGATAGAATAAAAAATATAATTTTATTATTATTTATAAAAGGGAAAATGTCACCTCACTACCCCTAAATTTGACGTTTTTTCACATGCGTACCCTAAAAATTTTTTTGGCATTGTGGGTACCCTAAATTTGTAAAATTTTCACCGTTAGTACCCAAAGCCATTTCCGTCCATTTTTTTCAAAAATCTGTTAATGTTTAAGTTGAAAAGACTAAAATGCCCCTGTAAGTGTTTTAAATTTTCAAAATGTACCCTTCTACTCTCAATCCTTCTTCTTCCCCAATACCACTCTTTCTCCTTCATCCATCTCTCTTCTTCATACAAAATAAGCTCCATTCTTCATTATTATGGTTGCTCCAAAATCAACCAATAAACACCCCACCCATTACTAATTTGGTAGATTGATGTGATGAGTTTGGGTTAATTTGCAGAGGAGGTGGTCGGAGGAGGGAGAGTCTGGTAGAGGAGGAGGTGGTCGGATCTGGGCGGAGGTGGTCGGAGGTGGTCGAATGTAGGCGGAGGTGCGCGGAGGTGGTCGGAGGGAGGGTCGAGGTGGTCGGAGGTTCCGCCCAGCTCCTCCGACCACCTCGACCCTCCTTCCGACCTCCCCTCCTCCGACCACCTCCGCCCAGCTCCGACCACCTCGACCCTCCCTCCGACCTCCCCTTCTCCGACCAGCTCCGACCACCTCCGCCCAGCCCTGACGTTCCGCCCAGCTCCTCCGACCACCTCGACCCTCCCTCCGACCTCCCCTCCCCCGACCACCTCCGACCGCTTTCGCCCACCTCCAAGTACCTCCACCCACCTCCACCCATCTCCGCCCCAGCCCCGACCACCTCCGCCCTGCTCCGACCTCTTCTTGCCGATGCAAAACCCATCTCCATTTTTATTTTGTGAGAGAAATAGAAGTGATAACTGATGAAAGAAAGAAAGTGAAGAAAATAGGTCAATGACACATTTTGAAAATTTAAATGGTATGTGGGGGCATTTTAGTCTTTTCACATAAAAATTTAATAGATTTATGAAAAAAAATGGAAGGAAATGGCTTTTGGTACTAACGGCAAAATTTTTGCAAATTTAGGGTACCCACAATGCCAAAATTTTTTTTAGGGTACGCAGGTGAAAAAATGTCAAATTTATGGGTAGTCATGTGACATTTTCCCTTTATAAAATTATAAATTTATTTTTTCAAGAAAGATCAAAGCCACTGACGGAGGAAATTTCGGCAAGCTGAAACCTACCCGATCCTGAGTACACGGCAAGTACACCGATCGTCAAATAATATAGGGCGTTTTAATACCCCGAGTTATCGATCCCATGAGGATCGTTAGCTGTTGAACAATGGAGTACAAGTGTCTAATGTTTTGAGTCTAAGTGATCAAAAATTGGTTTTGGTTTTATAAAAAATAAAAATAAAAATATCAACTTGAAAATAAACACACAATCACTAAATGAATAAGTCATGGTCAAATATGCTTCTAGGGAAATGGCATGAAATGAACTTGAATACATGAATATAACTTAAGAAATTTAAATGGGTCACCGGGGTGTGTCAATTATGGTATTACCCAAAATGCTCCGTACTTCGGTCATCAATGGTTCAATTACCTATTCGAGTCTAAGGTGATCATGCTCAGGTCGAAAGTCTAGGTTATCGATCTTAGGATCCTATAATTCACATGCTTTCGGCGTTGGCACCCTATATGCATTTACTCTCGTAGTTATTATTCCTATTTGCAATAATCTAGATCTGAGTCCCAACTACTCTAATCTACCTAGGTCGATTGCTATCGTCTCTCTTCCTAAATTCATTCAATCACCAGGCCTACCCGGGAGGTGAAGCATTAAGTTATGTAGTTAAGATCCCGAATCTCGTACTCCAAAATTAAATCATGCATCCTAATTCAATTCAATTCATTTCCCGTTCCACATGAAAACCCCAACTAATAACTTAGCTACTCATGTGATCAAAAACATAAATCAACAATTCCATGGTAATCATCCTCACTTTTATCATGCAATCCAACACAAATATCATAAAAATAATTCCTCAATTTAATTCCCAATATCAATCCCAACATAATCATACATGATTCCTCGATTACAAACTGAAAATAAAGGCCCTAACATAAACTACTACCAGCCTCACAACGTTCTTCCAATCCGTCTCCAAATCGCCTCTAAGTCGCCTTCGCTTGATCACCCACAACTCTCCCTTTTCTCTCTACTCTAACAACTCTAACCTAACTCTAAATCTGAAATATGGGTCATGATTTCGTAGGTAGAGGGGTTGAGTATTTATAGGAGGGGAAAAATCAATTTAAAACTCAAATTTTCAAGAGTTTAGGAGCTGATTTGACCAGCCTACTGGGTGAGACTTTTCTCTCTTGCGCGCATCGTCGAAAAGTCACAGGTTGCCAGGTTAAGCGAACCTGTCGGGTGACATCCGGTAAGTCAACCCGCCAGGCTTCTCAAAGGTGACCGGGTGAACTTCTCGCATTCTCCCTTCAACATCAGCTTGGGTTGTCGGGTTAAGATAAACCTGCCGGGTTGCATCCAGCAGGTCAACCCGGAAGGCTTCTCAAGCTTGATCGGGTGAGCTTCCAAGACCTCCCCTCCATTTTGTTCCAAATTGCCACGGGTTGCCGGGTTAAGCCGAACCTGCCGGGTGGGACCCGACAACCTTTCTCTTATTTTCCCGACTTTGCATTTTTAGCTGTGAAAATCTATTAAGTAGCAGGGACAAGATGTCGAACCTAATGTCGGAACGTTTGGTTCGACAACTTGTTCAATCACAGTGTATGGATTATAAATAGTAAAGCAATAAACAGAAGACACAATATGCTTACCCAGTTCGGTGACTCCGCACGTACGTCTGGGGACACTCTGCCAGTGGAAAGGTTTTCACTATTTGGTAGTCAATAGTACAACTTCAAGCCCACCTAGTTATCACACAAGCTATTGTCCTAAGCTACTATAGACCTCACCGTGAACAACCTCGACCAGGGACTCCCGCTGTCTTTGAGAACGTCTCAATTCCACTCTTTGAGTAAGCCTATGCTCGGTTGTGTTGTCTTTGACAATCTTCTTCGTGAGTCTTCAATCACGAACAAAACCCAATAGACTACAAGCACTCAAATCTCCTCGACTTGATGCATGTAATCAAAAGCACCCTCTCTAAATAGATAAGGCTCTAAATCCGCTCGTCTTACACGGTTAAGAGTTTTGTCAATTTAGCACAGAGAAAGGACTAAGTTGCTAAGGGGGTAGCGCATGCTTTTATAGCAACTCACATTGCCTAATCGGATTTCTATTCCGATTAGGAAATCCCTTGCCGCCTTACATTTCTAGCAAGTGACAAGTTGGCGTTGCCGCCATTATTAAATCTTGCTTGCGTGTCTTTCTTCCAGCTGGACCTTGCCTAAACATCTTATGCTTCGACTTCTTCGTGCGCACATCTTCTGTGAGTAAAACAGGAAGTCTTTGATGTCTTGCCTATAACTGCGAGAATCATGTCGCACTAACTGTGTTGTAACATGTTGTCTGACATCTTGGCTTTGTGCTAAAAATATATGCCAATACTAAACGTAGTGACAATCTCCCCTTTGGTAATTTTTTAGGCAAGCATATTGTGACTAGCTTTGGTTATTTTGTGGTTAGCACCATCTTCAGTATTTTTGAAGAGTCATATGTGGCGTCGTCTTCAGTGGCAAGGTTGCAACATGTTGTGACACATGTTCCGCAGTCCGTCATATAACATGTGATAACATGTAGTGACACATGTTCCATCATGTTCTTCATCTTCATGATTTCTTCTGTAGCAAGACATATAACACGTGGTAACATGTCGTGACACATGTTCCATCATGTTTGAGTAACAAGTCTCCAAGATTTTTGGATGACTTGAAACTGCCTTACCTAAAATATCTCCCCCTGATTGCCTCAAAAATGGAAAAAGGGTAAATTTAAAGACGAGTATGACAAACTAAATAACAAAAACCAGCTCTAAACGTGAGCAAACTTGCCCCTAACTATGGGGCAAAATTCCAGCTCCACCAAGAAGCAAACAAACATTGTTCAAAAAGTAACCTGGAGAGTCCCCGGGGATTCAAGAGTGTTTAATTAACTAAGTTTTTCAGTCAGATGATGAACTAGGAAGAGACAGAGTGGGCAACATCGTCTTCGGCATCAGGACCCTCTGTTGGAGCGGCAAGCATGTCCTGCAAGAGCTGTTCGAATGTGGCTTTTCTGCTGGTTAGGGTTGCAATGGTGCCTTCTAGGTCGGCAATTCCCTCCATAAGTTCATGCACCATTTTGTCTCTGATGGCCCATGTGGCTCTTGAGTAGCTTCCTTCTTCATATGACTTTGCAAATGGTTGTGGGACATCCTTCACATGCTTTCCTTTGAACAACTTCGGGCTAATATTGAGCTCCAAGGGTTTCTTCCCGATAACATCATTGTTTCGAATAATGTTGGGACATTTTTGAATCATCATACCGCACACAAGAGAAGGGAACCCGATGGGTAGCTTAACAGCATGGGACCCAACATGCCGAACAAGATGTTCTATGACAAACGCACCAAAGTCGAGAGGAGAGGCCATACCTATTTGATAGATCAGCTTAGCTAGATTGGCACCAAAGTCAATATATCAATACTAAACGTAGTAACAAGCTCCTTTTCGTCTCTTTTCGACCTGTTTTCATTAAAAATACTCCTCGAACCTTTGTGAGATAAAGTAGCATTTTATTCATTTAAAATTAATAATTCGGGACAAAGTGAGGATAGAAATGAGGAGATTTGACTAGGTTGGATACATAATATCTGACCACATCAGCCACCCTTTTATATTTTTGTATTTTATTTTGTCATTACAAAATTGACATAAAAATGTGAAAGCGTACTTGATGCAGTGGTTCAGGAAGGCTCTACCTGCCCAGAAGACAGGGGTTCAAGTTGATTTGCTTGCCTTCGGGCTTTGTAAAGGTAACTAAGAAACTTTAAAAAATTTGACATAAAAGTACTTATTCTCCTATAAGAGTTTCAAAATAAAATCATTATTCCTCAAACAAAATCTTCAATTCTAATCTATTTTACCAGCCTGGAAAAAAAATAAGTACAAATAGCTATTGTCACTCTTATGACATCAAAACTTATTAAGACTATTTAATTTATCGTTTGGTTAGTTATTCTTGGTTAGATGGAACCAAAGGTAATTATGTTTATAGCTCATTTGTGACTACCCACTTGACAGGATCCGTCACATTACAAGCTTATATGGTAAGAAGAAACGAGTCTATTTATATGAAACACCTTTCACATTCCAAGAAGAACATCCTACTCGGGCATTTGGGTCATGAACGTGTTTCTATTGATATTTCACTGAATGACTTAATCAATGTTGATAAAAATAATGAGAGATATATTATTGATGTGTATTGTGAATTACAAGAGACTTATATTTATACAATCTAATATAGAAAGAAATGGAAAGAGAGGGAATATGTAACCCTAATACATATGGGAAAAGAAAATTAGAATATAATCTAACAACCCCCCCTCAAACTCAATGCAGTGAAACATGAATTGAGTTTGAAGCTTGATAATATTGAGTTGTGGCGAGGGTTGCGGCTGCCGAGGATGATGTCGAGGTGATGCAGCGAGGATTGAGAATGTGGATGCGTGCCGCTCACGGCCAATGGCGGATGCATGATGCCCGTATGTGCTGAATGATGCATGATGCTCGATGATGCATGCTGATCCCCGAAGATGCCTGATGCTTGCTGCCTGATGGTAGATGACGAGATAGCAGCTGCCCGATGATGCCTGATGGCTGATGGCGAGATAACAGATGCCCAATGATTGCCAGATGCCTGATGGCTGATGGCGAGATAACAGATGCCCAATGATTGCCAGATGCTTGATGGCTGATGGCGAGATAGCAGATGTCCAATGATTGCCAGATGTCTGATGGTTGATGGCGAGATAGCAGATGCCCAATGATTGCCAGATGCCTGATGGCTGATGGCGAGATAGTAGATACCTGATAATTGCCAGATTTCTGATGGCGAGATTATGATGGATGCACTCCTCTCACATGCGGTGTCTGGATTACGAGATTTCCGATTTACTGGATGTCCGGATTACAGGATTCTGATTTACGGGATTTTTCACTTACGGGATGTCCTGATTACGGGATTCCGGATTACGGGATTTTCGACCTACGTGATTTTCACGCTTGAGGAAGCGAGGGAGCGACATAGAGGAGTATAAAAGTAGCCAAAAGAGAACAGTAAATATGTTGGCACTTCAAGACATAATCAAATTGAACGAGTTCATATGCACGTTTATATAAGCACCTTGGAAGACAAATAGTGATGGATAAAAAAAAATAAGTGGCTAAAAAAGAAGTAGGGCAGAAGAAGACGGAATAGGAAGAGGACTGTGTATGCTGAAGGTAATGTTTGAGAAATAGAGACACGCAAATTTAATAAGGTAAAGAGTAAAAGAAGAACCGATTGATTTGAGGAAGAAAATCACAAAATAAGGGAATGGACAAAAAAGGAGTATAGACATTGTTTGAATTTGGTAGAGGTGATTTGCTGAAGGTAGCGACAGAGGCTTATGATATTGTCGAGTTGATTGTTTGAGGAAGCGAGAGGTTAGAATTGAGATTGAATTGCCTCGCCCACCTGTCAGAATCACAAATCATCGACGAGTGGGAAAAGCGATAAATTCTTAGAGATTTAATCAAGAATCGTTGATGCCTCTGATACCATGATAGAAATAATGAGGGATATATTATTGATGTGTATTGTGAATTACAAGAGACCTATATTTATATAATCTAATATAAAAAGAAAGAGAAAGAGAGGAAATAGGTAAATCTAATACATATGGGAAAAAGAAACTAGAATATAATCTAACAAATGTGTTTTCATTTATCATCCAATGTATTTTGATAAAATATATGTAATGTTTTTATTGTCCGTTTTCGGTATTTCCAGGAAATGTACAAAAAAATTATTTATTTGTATAAGGTTTATATGATATAATTTTATGATGTACATGTTTCAAATAAGTTACGAATATGTTCTCATCGAATGGTGAACACCCCGTTTCACAACTTGCCACACAATTTGTACTATTAGGGGACTCTCATTATTCCATTTTTCTATCGAACAGTTAATGTGTTTTCACTAAACAAATTTCAAATTAAATAAGTTTTAGGTTATATATTTTTATGGACGTTCTTTCACTAAACTGTGATTGTATTTGCTCAATAGTGAACGTCTATTCAATAACTGTTAATAAATATTTAACGTGAACAACATATTAAAGGTGAATAAATAGGTACGCAATGGAAACAAATGAGGTTTATAATGAAAAATATGAAATAACAATAATATTAACACCTATGTTTAGTGAAAACGTATAAGGTTTATAATAGAAAGTCTATAGTACAAGGGCAACACGTTCTCCTAAAAGTGCTCCAAAATATACTATGATTCGATAAATATACTAAAACGTTAATTTATATATTAGGTTTAGGGTGTGTGTGGAATCTTTGTCTGGACCCGTTAGGCTACTTTGCCTCAAATGATGCTAGCCTCAGGTTGTTAGATTTACGCTGAACCGCCGGAAAAACCTGCCGGTTTGATATCGGTAAGTTACTCGAATGGAAAGTGGTCTTCTTCACATATTTTATCACTTTGAGTCTTCTCTAAGCTGGTGCTTATTTCGGCTCAGTTGGACTTCTTACGATGGAGTTATGCACCGCGCAAGATCGGTCGATGGTGTTAGAAACGTTTTGTTCCCTAAAAACGTGTTGTACTATACCTCTGATGAAGAAAGTTCTTGTATGAATCTTGTAATTTGTTGAGTCCTCGTCAACATATGTTTAATATATCGCTCCATTTGGACTCTGGATGAAAGAGATATGTCTTCTGGAAGATAGGTCATCGGAGCTGGAACTGGTTGTGGAGGTCACCCGGATGAGGTTGGAGATGGTTACCCGGGTGACCCTTTTTCTCCTCTTCAATTGTTGGCCACGGCTTTCCGGGTTTGGCAACCCTGCCAGGTTGGACCTGGTAGGTGCAACCCACCAGCCTCTCTTTTTTCAAATTTTGAGCTTTAGCTCCGTTTTTGGTCCTTTTTGGCCTATTTTCTCCCGAAACAGAACTAACAATATATACAATCGGGACAAAATGAATTTAAGAGAGAGAAAATTTGACTCAGGTGGATAATGAAATTCTGACAGTATCATATGTCCACAACGTTAACGGAATACAAAACAACATAACTAAAAATATGTTCGAACTAGTTATTCAGTAGTGTGTATGCATACATGTATTTACTACACCAAAATATAAAATAAAATAAATATCAAAAAATAAATACATACCTTGTATTCGGTGAATGTGACACAATTATTTCCATCGCTTACAACTTTAAGATAACTCAAACAATCTCTCTTTGAAAATCTATTTGCAAAAAAACTCACCAATAATTCAGACAAGCTACTTTCTATATGTACCGGTGAAATTTATATTTAAGGGATAAATACATGCCATGTGCGCATCCCTTAATAACGACTGTATATCAATGGTTATGAATAGGTCAATGAATTAAGATCTGCATACACAAATGAGGGCATCTCTTATTTTAGTTAAAGGTTGTATACCCTCTTGTGGGTTGTATACCCTCTTGTGTGGACGACCTTATTATTAAGGGGTGCGTACATAAAGTGTGCACATCCACTAACTAAGATAAGAGATGTGTATTTTTGCGGCTGTGTACTACAATACGTACACTGCTTAAGTTCCCTAAATTTTTACTTAAGTCCAACGGCGTTAATTTTTGGTCAAAAGTCAATAATTTTTTTATAAAAATGGTAAAAATACCCTTTTGTCTATGTGTGTTTCTAGTTTGGCTAAGCACTTCTCTACCCCGCTGCTCTTTTTGTCACAAGAGGAAGAAATTCCCTTCTCACAGCGCGAGACTACCAGAGGAACTACCAATAGAGTTGAGTCCCAAGCAACACGACTCCAACAAGCTTTTCTCTGGCAAAAACCCAATCCGCTCGCTTGGCGCAAATCTGGTGGCGAGTATTCCCCAAATGTCGTCGGTGTTCCTTTTCGTGCTGGATACTTATGATTAAGGAGAAGCTGGGGTTTGCAAAAACAGCGTTGAAGTGGGCAATTGGGCTAAGGACCGACTTTTCATCCGACGCCCTCTACCAGTCCAATGTCATCTTCTTCTCCCAGCCATTTGCAAGCTCCGGGACGGACGATTTAGGGTTCTCAAAATTGGAGGGATTGAGTATAAGAAGAAGGAGTTGGAGTCTCTCCTCCAGCTCCTCGATGACAACGAGAAATCGGTGAGCCTCATTGCCAATGAAGGAAAAGTCGGCTACCTGATACACCTCCTTGATCTGAATAACTAGTAAGTGATTCGTGAGCACACGAACTCGGCGATCTCCATGCTCGCCTCGATCTGAATGAAGAATCTCAAGGAGAAGGCTACTGCGGCTGCCAAGGCCATCACCGCCTATCCTGACTCTGTTTATGTCATCTCTGGCCACGACAGTGTCTCCGTCCTCATCGAGGTTGGTGGTCGGTCGATATTTAAGCAGATTGATGTCGGAGAGGAGAAGATAGATGACGGAGAGGAGGTTTGTGAGGAAGCTCTCTGAGTTCTCCTAAATTCGCCGAAAATTTCCTCAGCAACAAAAACAACATTGAACAAGAGAATACGGTTGCATTATAAGGTCACAATTGAACAAATCGAGCGAGTTCAAATTAATGTAACATAAAACCTATTAGTCCGAAAGCACCGTGGAGGGCAACAAAAGTCCACATACCACCTAATTGGCACCAACGTGTAAAATCTTCCTGTGTTTCGGGGCCCCATAGTAATAACAAAAAGTGTACTAAACTAATAGAAGGAGTCGAAACTGTGGCGGTTAAGAAATTGCAGTCTTCTAAATAGGAGTTGGCTAATCCATGAGTATACCATAAAGTTACAAAGGTTGTCCATGTGAACAACCTCCTAAAGCGAAATAAGCGCAAGGAAATAGCAATTTTCCGGACCAACCTACAAAATGAAACAGTTCCAAATCACATAAATAAATAGAAATCACAATCTAAATGACTGAAATAGCTTTCATAGTTCAAATTAAACCAAAAACAATCACCTACGTACGTAGAATCCTCTAATGTAGCCATTGTAACACCATCTAAGGTTGAGAAGATCATAAATGGATGTAGGTTTGGGCTTGAGAAGAGAAAAAAATTCAGAAATCGAGCGATAGAGTGAATGGCAAATTTTTGAAAATTTAATGGTTAGTTGAGGACATTTTGTACTTTTCACTAGTGATTTAACGCCGTTGTGCTATAAGTGAAAATTTAGGCAACTTCAGGGACTCCACAAACCACTTTTATTTTGTAGGGGAGTTAACAATCAGATATAGTACATGGAGGCTAAGTGAAAATTTTCTGTCTATAAAAACTCTAATTGCTAATTATTAAAAAAAAATCAATCAATGCAATATTTTTTGCCATTAGTAATTATCAAAACTTTATCCTTCCATGTATGTATTATAATATGATAACAGAATTGAAATTTAGAATTAGGATAATCTATTGAACCTCGCAGAGCACCGTTAATTAATTATCCTCATTTAAACTTGGAACCCGTCAATTATTAACTCGTATTTACTACTGTTTAGACTCCTAAAATTCATGACTTGGTACGAGTTAACTCGTTAGATGAAATTACGAACAGACACTACTGGAAATTTGCTTATCTCGCCGGGTAGGTTGTAAACTATAACCGGCGAGTTTTTGATATCTCGCCGATTAAGTTTTGTAACCTTTCCCGGCGAGAAATTGCCAATATCTCGCCGGGAAAACTTCACTACCCCGGCGAGATATTGGTCACCTCCAATTCGGCGAGATATTGATTCAATATCTCTCCGGCTATGACCATTCCCGTCGACACCTGCCCGGCGTGAACTAAGCCGGCGAGTTTGAGGCAAAAATTTTGCCGGCTTGGCCAAGCCGGCGAGACCGAATCTATTGCCCGACAAGAGCAAAGTCTCGCCGGCTTGAAGGTCATTTTGAGCGGTGAGAAAGTAACTATTGATAAGGATCATACCTTAAACTTAGGAGTTAGGATTGACGTGGCCGATGCTTAATTAGTGAAAACAATGGCAAAGTGAATCAAAAAGATTTATACCCTCTTTTCTGGATTCATCTCCTCCATAAATTAATAAGTTCCATACGCACAAAGAAATAATTTTCCGCGTTCACACTTATGCTCAATTATTTTGGAATTAGGAATCTCTATCTTTGTATAAAGTAAAAGTGAAACAAAACAAAACAATTATGTATCATATATATGTGCTCAAGAGCTGTTGTGATTCTTGGGGATCAATAAAGAAATCATGCATGCAGTATATATATATATATATATATATATATATATATATATATATATATATATATATATCGGCATTGATTATGGAATATTTACTTCCCATTTTACAAGCTTTTCTTCACGTATGAATAATGAATGTGTACCTTTCCATCATCATGAATAATAATCAAGACAAAAATCTTTCCTATAAGTGCCACTTTGCATGCCTACCCACCCGTATATATAGTTGTAAAATGTAAACTCAAAATGAATTGCCAGGAAAAAAAACATAAGAATACATACTCAAAATTATAATTGAGAGCATGATTGTACTCGATCTAATTACTAATAAGGTTAATTTTGAAGCATTATTAAAATCCCTTTGGAAGGGAATATATGGACCGACCAAAGAAGTTAGGCGAATAATTAAGCTCTCTTGTTCCAGAAAGTAGCTTTGGCGTGGACAGGGAAGGAATCAACATTAATTGGGTATATAAGGGGACCAAACATCATCCTCTTTTCCAACATATCTTCAAGCTTTAGCCTTCAAGGTTTCTTATTTACTAGATCGATGGCCCGTCAAGTCGACAGTAACCACCTGGCCAAGGTTGCCATGGTAGATGAATCGCAGAGGCAATTTGGCCGGATTCAGGCTCACCAATATCAACATGTGTACCAAACACCATCATACTTTGTTGTATACAAAGTCCCTTCCAAAACTGAGACTGTCATTGACAGCAAACAGGCAGCACTCATGTACGGCGGTGTCTCAGTTGTCGACTACGCCCGCAAGAAGACTCATCGTCGCTGGGCTTTTTAACTAATTTCTCTACCTAGCCTTTACTATGTATGTTGCCTCTATGTGTAGCTTCTGTATACGTACTGTAAGCCTTGTGCTTTTAAGCTTATCCCTAGCTTGCTTCTCTCTTCTTGTCCGTAATGATCGATGTGCATCAATATTATGGCTATCTTATTCCGTCCGCGTAATTACTTGCTTCTAATATATTATATAGTTATCTTCCATTAAAAAGAAAAAATGGCTTTCTTGATAATACCTGCATGCACTGCACCATTTGGGAAAACAGGCTGCGTACAATAGGACAGTACGCAGCCAATTTGAGATGCGTTCATCAGTGTACGCAGCCAACACGATTTGTACGATGCCAGTTATTGGTTGCGTACATTATTGTACCCTAATAGGTTGATCGACCTTTCTGATTGTTGACCGACTGTAGTTGTCAACGGTCGAAATTTACCAACGGTTATTTTATAGGGATTTGGCTGCGTATAATAGATGTACGCAGTCTCAAAATTAGTCCATAAAATCGAAACACAGCAATCGCCCTCATCTTTTTTATACACAATTATTGAAACTTTGAAAGAAAAGAGAGCGATTGTGAGGAATCCAATATTTTAGTGAAATTAGAAATACAAGGTAATTATTTAAATTGTTAGTTAATTTTTAAATTGTGTTGTATTAAAGATTTAGAATACTTAGCAAAATTGTATTAACTTTTTTGTGTATTATGATCACCATGTAGACATACATATTAACGAAAATAATCGAAGATGGATGTAAATGACGGATAGAAGGGATCTAAGTTTTATAGAGGGGCCAATTAGTCTTATGAAATTTGCAAGAGAGAATAGCCGAGAAATTGGTCCGGACACATTCAGATGCCCGTGTGTTCGATGCTGCAATGTTTGTATCTAGGATATGAAGGTCATTTGCAAACATATACGAAAGAGAGGGTTCATGTCAAATTATACGGTTTGGACCGCACATGGGGAATGCAGACACGTCGGGGAGAGTAGTTGTTAGGTATTACACAATAATATTAACAAATTGCGGAAATTAATAAATTATAAATAATAATGAAATATGAAAATAACAAAGATGCATGAACCTTTACAAATTAATCGATACAAACTCTGGAATAGTCGAGGCGTGTTGAACACTTTCTTTAAAGTGCATTCGCTCTCCCTCGGGTGTTGGAATTAACAAGCGTACACCTCTCAGGATGCAATGACTTCGAACTAGCACCGTCCACCAAAGGTCTAGTTCCGGCGAACTTGAACTTGTGACTTTCTCTATCACCATACTTTCGAAGAATATTTGAGACCAAAGAAAGAGATAAAGAACCAAGAACTCATGTTCACCATCTCTTCAACCAAAGGACTTCTCAAATAAATGCAAATTAAGGAGATTAAATGAAAAGCTGTAACATATGTATTCAAGAGAATCAAATGACCATAATGAACATTTTATCTCATGAATAAATAAAAGATTTTAAATTTCATTTAGTTAGGATTTAATATAATAAAATATTATATTTTTCCAACAATCCCTCACATGAATGAAATTGAGCAAAACAAAAAATGATAAAGCGTACGTGACTAGGAAGAATTCTTTTTCAAAATTCGTTAATTCACAAGAATACCGAAGATGATAGATATTGAGGAAACTCTCGAATTTTATAAATTCTTAATAAAAAATAACTTGAATAACAAGAACGTATGAGAGTGGTTGAATAATGAAACACAAATTGCAGAAAAGGAAAACCCTAATTCACTAGAAATGAAAAAAAGGCTAGAAAGAAAAAAAGGAAAAAATGATAGAAAGGAAAAAAGGAAAAGAAAGAAACAACTATTAAAAATGATAAATACTGCCCAAAACTTATAAAACGCAATTTTGACCCTCCAGATGATCTCCGATGGCTGAAATCCATCGTATTTCATGGCAAACACTAGTCTATTGTCAAAACACTAGTGTTTTGTCAAAATTTGACACTTTCGCGGTAACTTCAGGTGTTCTAGCTTATGCATATCGACTTCTTCAAGCACATCGCATCATTCTCTCATGGATGAAGAAGATTCGACCTCGAATCTGGACCCGCAACATCCTCCTCAGAAGAAAAATCACCTCGGGATCCCATATCTTTGTAGCACTTCCTATCGAATTTTCAGATGTATCAAGTACTCCCATCTTGCTCGCAAGCTGGATCGTAAATGTGTAGCACTTCATCTTAGGTTCCATGTTGAATTTCTGGACTTTCCTTATCAAAGTACACGTCCCTGGATCAATTACACAACCTTGGAATTTAAGCTTGATATCATTGATACATAATGCTGGTATCAGGTTCTCGTTGCTGATTAAGGCAACAATATACGTGTAAGGCTCCCAATAATTTTCGGCTACTCTTGCAAGACTTTCACCAAGCACCTTGGTTACTGCACTACTTAACAATTCAAGTTTCTCAGTCATGTCTTCATCGTACAAGCTCTCGATGCCATCTAAAAACTGTTCGTAAGCATTGTTGTATGAATCATCTAAGAACAAGTATTTGACGCAGCCTAAAGTTACATCCCTTGCTAACAGAGCTTCTCTTTCTTGAATGTTCAGCTCATGTTGACTCAATTGTGCTGCTACAATTTCAGCTTCTGCCGCTAGTTCAGCATAATCATCATAAATCGAGGGTGATAACCAATCTATGAACTTCTCTGGTTTAAAACTGCCATCGAATTGTGAAATTTTCAACTTGAAACCCTATTCCCACCGTTGGTTAGGGTGTTCGAATGAACGATTCCGGTAACCGGCGAAATGATTCTCGTCTGTGACAGTAACATCATCACGATGGCGCAATTCATCCATTCGCCGTGTCAATAATTCAACATGCCGCCGCAAATCATCGTTCTCACGACGAAATTCAGCGCGTTCACGTTGTAACTCAGCATAATCATCATCAGCACAATGGGCTCGCGATTGTCTACGAGCGGCATACCTCGGGATCGACTGAATCTGATACCAACTGATGCCGCGTACGTGGGTAGGAAGAACTCCCTATCAAAATTCGTTGATTCATAAGAATACCGAAGATGATAGATATTGAGGAAACTCTCGAATTTATAAAATTCTTGATAAAAAATAACTTGAATAACAAGAACGTATGAGAGTGCTTAAATAATGAAACACAAATTACAGGAAAAGGAAAACCCTAATTCGCTAGAAAGGTAAAAGAGGCTAGAAAAAAAAGAAAAAGGGATAGAAAGGAAAAAGGAAAAAGGAAAAAGGAAAAAGAAAGAAACAACTATGAAAAACTATAAAAACTGTTCGAAACTTATAAAATGCAATTTTGACCCTCCAGATGATTTCCAATGGCCGAAATACGTTGTATTTCATGGCAAAGCCTTGAGTTTGACTCAGATCGCCGTTTACACCCGTAAACCACTAGTCTTTTGTCCAAATCTGACACTTTTGCGATAACTTTGGGTGTTCTACCTTCTGCATGCCGACTTCTTCCACCGCATTGCATCAAAAATCGACACAAAAAGGCATGAGTAGACTCGACACAATATGGTGATAGATTATACGGTCAATACCTGTATAAGATAGGTAGGGGGAACCTTTGAACCTTCCATTCTGAAAACATGTCGACTTTAATAGCTGACCAATGGACGCGATGTCCTTGAATTGTTCTGCTTTTTGTGTAAATGATACCATGCTTACACAACTATCTTCCTAACCCAAGTTCGGTTCTCTTGGTTATGTTCATTTTGGTCGTGAATATCGTCATGGTTCTGCAAGAGTTTTCAAAGGATTTAGCCCATCGATCCTTCTTTGAAGCAACCACACTTCTCTCTCACATAGGTGATTTCTTATATAAGAGTACCTCGCGTTACTCCGCTCGAAATATCAATAGTTTTTGACGCATAACCCATACGGATGTCACTATTTGCATCATAAAAATAAGACTGGGGAACCCCTATAATGACCTTACTAGTCTTAGCAATTAGGTTGTCCTTTTAAATCATGATCTTGAAATCTTCAGTCAACATTGTTGGGTTTCCTTTGTCTCGACTATACAATTTCATGGGCTTAAGTCCCATTTATTTAGATGCCTTCTCAACTTGGTCTTCATTTAACTAGTTGATTACTAGTTCCACGGTATTTTCTTTAGATCTTATGTAGTCAATGCTCATTGCACCATAGTTGAGAAGTTGGTTAACAACATTATGTCTTCGACATATATGTCTAGACTTGTTGTTATTCCTTGCACTTGATAATATCTTTCGACAAATATTTAGAGTTTCATGTCTATTCTGTAAGCTTTTTTGTGTCCTAGTCCAATTGCATTAGTATGTAAATGTCTGTATATATTAATCATCGTTTGAAATATATAAAATCGGCATTATATTACTTATGTGTTGAAGTAATAGGTTAAGTCTGATCTGATATATGTCCACCAAAGTAGTAGAACCATATATCTGTACGAATCACACTTAACGGGTCCCTGGTCAAATATGCTTCAATGAAGCAACTAAGTATGAGGATAATTCTTTATGGTATAGTTCTATTTGCCATTGGAAACGGCTCCCAGAATCAGATCATAGATATCACTCGGGTGAGTGATATTGGACGACCTGCACTGAATGGTATCGCATAGATACAGTCATGAACACATTCAATTGTGGTAGCTTGTCTTCGTATCCTTAGACCAAGGAGGTGTGATCGCTATACAGTAAAGAACCGCGTTTGACTTGCTCCTAACGTTGTCCGTAACAAGACTACCACAACGGACAAGATTGACACGGGGATAGATTGTATGAGTGATACGAAAGGCGGCTAAGGGATTTATCCCTCATACTACAGTATGAGATAGGTATCTGTTTAGGCCAGTCGATAGAGATTAACTAAAGGGAGAGCATGGCCAGGCCAACGATACGGGTTATCAGCATTCGGTAATCTCACAGATCAAGAAACATAGATTGATTAAATAAGGGTGACGTCTCTATGCCTTATGATCAATCTAGATACCGGGCGATAAAGGGATAGCGACATGTACTACATGAGGTTGAATTGAATCATTGATCATCATGCGCGTCGGGTAATCATAACGTCTTACTAGAGGCCACTTATGATGGATCGGGTAAACTGAAATTTTACGCCGATCCGCCGACGTCGGCATGAGCCTAGAGGGTCATACACATAGGATATGGATTATGAGAGACAAGAAAAGACCGGCGATACTCGATAGAGAGGCATGGGCAAAACTGGACGTTTTTGGCCATGGATATGTGTAATTGAATGTGACACGCGAATCGAGAAAGAATAAGTCCTTCGTCGATGTCGCGTCGGACTTTGTACGATAAGTTCGGGGGTAAGTTGGACGCGGCACAAGACCTCATGGCCAAAGCATTGGGCTTCGTGCCACGAGGCCCTAGTGGTCGGCCCAACCAAGGCCCAATAGTGGAGCAAAGGGTGGGTCCCTTTCTCCACTAACTTTGGTTAAGTGGATGATGACTGGATACACGCTAACCCAATCCATGTTGGGTAAGTGTGATTAAAGAAGGCCACCCAATGACCATCAGCATCTTCTCTTAACCCAACACACATCAATTCACAATTACATTTACCAACACTTGAGAAAAATATCACACTATTTGGTGCTCTCTCTCCCTCTTCATTGAGTTCGGCCGAAACCTCCAAGGAAGCCCCTCCTCTTGCTCTCTCTTTCTTTCTCTTCTATTCTAGTAAGGTAGAAGAGTGTAGGATCCTCAAGTGATCATCCTATCCGTGTGGACTTGGCTAGAGTTGAAGATCCGAAGCGTTCTTCAAATCGATTCGAACAAACCGAAGGTAAACTTGTGATTATTGTTTTGCCTTGGGATTTAATGGTTTGATGTTCTTGGACAGTTCTTGGGGTTTAGATATGTTGCTTCCGCTGCCATATGAGTTCTTAATAACCCCAAAGTTCCTACATATTCAACATATTCACAAGCTCATATTTCCTTGTGAATTTAGTTATCATAGTTTGTTCGAAGGATTTTCATACCATTGTAACATCTATCCACCAATTTTTGAATATCTATTACTATGTAGACCATAATCAAGATTCAATCATAAATACAATAGTATTCTCATAGTAATATCCAAATTTTAAAAATTCATGGATCTTGTTTGTCTACTTAAGATAGATACAATATCCTCATGTACATGTCATTAAGTACATGATATTGCCTATCACTTTTGTATCCCTATGTACATGTCATTAAGTGTTAGCTTAAATCAATAGATATTATAACTAAACACCATCACATTTGTTGAACTTGCCAGACTTTATCAGCATCGTGTGACCGATAATTTGCTTTTCTTGCAATTTTTATTCCTTAAATTACATCAACTAATCTAATATGATTCACATTTTCCATACTTGTTGATGCTGAATCGATTTAACAACATAACGATGTCAAATATATTTCATGTCACTACTTAGGTGTTTGTTTAAGTCCATCTCAGAACTTCACCAATTTGCATTAGTTTCTTTCACATATATGAGCTATATAATAACATATTTGTTAGTGTTATATTTAGCTTCTAGCATACAAGTTAGAAAATAATCAAATGATTTTTCTATCTTGCTGTTTGCTAAGTCTATACCTTGCTAGCCCATCACACTTTTAAGAATTTTTTTCACAATTCTCAAGAATTCATTTAGATGATATCAGTTCATCTTGTTTGTATGAATATAACAATTCTAGACTTTGATATAATATTCTTGTGTGTATCGAGATTTTTCAAATCATACATAAGACTTTTATATGCACTATTATTTTGTGCATGTCCAATGAAGACACATTCAACAATTATGTTCATGTCCTCATTTTCTTTGGAGTCGAAGTCAAAGCTTTTGCTAAGCAGCCCCACACTTCTAAGTAGTCGTAGGCAATCTTTATTCCTCTTATTAACTCACTTAGAAATTTCTCAACTTACATTTATGTTACCTTATTTTAAAGGTAATTTGCTGAAAAATCATCGTCCCCTACATAAATTGCGGTGATCCAAAAATTTATAATTTTCACATACTTCTCTTATAAAGTGATAATTTTCTTTCAGCAACATCATTGGATTGACAATGTGACAACATAAATACACAGATGTCATTCATTTCAACATATTCATTTTAAAACCATTTCTACTCATGAATATGACTACATCCTCATTATTGCTCTTAAGCAAATATACACAACAATATTTTGTACTTTCAAACTAGAAGGCACAAAATATTTATTTACACCTCTTATTCAAACGAATTGTAAATCACAATATCAATGTGAATTAGGTCAAGAGATTCAACTTTTCTTCCAATAATTTGAAAGTCATTCTAGATTCTTTCCGTTACACAAAATTCACATTTGTGTTTACTAATCTTGAAAGATGGTAAGTGATCCAAGTGAACTAATTTACATATAAATTATAGTTCACATGACCAAGTCTATCGTACAAGTTATTTGATCATTGTGATGACATATTCTAAAATCATATTTTGAGGTGACATAGGCGCATATGTACACACTCTCCAATCATTAATCATTTGTAGATTAGAATTTTTAATTTTCTCTAAACAATCATGGCTTCAAACAAACATGTCAAGCCAACACTTTTGGAACCTTAATAGCCTAAATTTATTTTGAGGTTGTAACATAACTAGATTGTCACTTATATCTATTATGTTAATCTCATAACTTTGTTGATATGATCTCAAACTAATAATTATCAACTCAAGAATGAAAACATTATTTTATTCAACTTAATCATATTCAATTCATATTCATATTGATATGATTTATTTTTCAATAAATGAAAATAATATTTCATTCAAATTAATCATATTCAACAAATATGATTTTTCAACTCATAAATAACATCATTATTTTCATCTCGATCAATCATGATCAAATTCAGGATTTATCAATCCATAAATGATATAAAACTAATATTCCTTGCATTGACCAAACTCAGCTCATTTTTATATAATTTATGAGTTCGTGAATGAAATCGTTATATCATTCAACTCAGATGATTGATCAATGAAAATCATTCAAATTAATCATACAATTATGATTTTCAACCCATGAATGAATTCAATATTCATTAATCATAATCAATTTCAATTTCATTCATATGATTCTACATGACATGAATAAACCCATTATTTCATTCATATTAATCAATTCATATGATTTCACAAATCACATTCTACTTATGATTCTCCACTACTTTTTGATATTTTTCTTCACTTGTACAATGAACATTTGCAAGGAATACTAAGCTATTTAATAGCTAGTATTTAAGTACATGAGAATCAACTTCTCATCTTTCACTTTTGAGGTTCTTCATTTACAATACTTGGTAAACTAAACATGTTTACCATCTTTTTTCAGCTTCTTTCAAATATTAAATCAATAACCTTTTCAAGTCTTTTGACGCATTTCTTTTCTTATTGATCATTCACAATCTTTTGTATTTCATGGTACACATTTTACAAATAATATCAAAACTATACAATACATAGTTTTGAGTACAACATGATCAATTTCTTCCTCTTTCAATGTTGAGGTTCTTCGTGTACTAGACCTGGTGAATCCAATGTGACCACCATCTTTTGTCGTCTTATTTCAATGATGAAGCCAACAAATCATTCAAGTCATTTGACATATCTTATCGAAACAAAAATCAATATATTAATGGTTGACACTCGTGTCTTGAACCCGCTTGGAATTTGACCCAAAAAGTACATACCCGGCCTTAGCCATATTGACATACTGTCCAATTTTCTTTCGTAAGATTAATTAGGCAAGCAAACTTGTTGCTCCCATCACCAAGCTCTTACTTTCAATATTTTCTTAAAAATTGGCCACCATACAAAATTCTGCTGCTTGCATCCAAAACAAAATTACAATCATTATTATATGTAATATTATAAGTTTAATATTCATAAAATTAAAATTGTAACCTCCTTGAGTTCCGCAACTTATTAAAATTCAAGAGAACGGTACAATTTAAGATTTTTAGGTATTATACAATAATATTAACAAATTGCGGAAATAAATAAATTATAAATAATAATGAAATATGAAAATAAGAAAGATACATGAACCTTTAAAAATTAATCGATACAACCTCGGGATAGTTGAGGCATGTTGGACAATTTCCTCAAAGTGCATTCGCTCTTCCTCGGGTGTTGGAATCAACGAGTGTACACCTCCCATGGTACAACGACTTCTAACTAGAACCGTACAACAAAGTTCTAGTTCCAACGAATTTGAACTTGTGACTTTCTCTATCACCATACTTACGAAGAATATTTGAGACCAAAGAAAGTGATGAAGAACCAAGAACTCATGTTCTTGGTGTTGAGATTGTTGAAAAGAGGAGACGTGACCATCTAATTATAGTCACCATCTCTTCAACCAAATGCCCATAATGAACATTTTATCACATGAATAAATAAAAAATTTTAAATTTCATCAAATTTAGGATTTAAATAATATAATATTATATTTTTCCAACAGTAGCAACATGTAGTAGTGTGGCGAGGCCTCTTACACAATATTTTCCACCTCCGAGTTGTGATAAGAATTATTTGCACCAGTTTGTAGATAATGTAGATCCAGCTCAAGAAGTCCGTATCGAAAGAAACGGTGTGGAGGATATGTTGGCTGAGGTTGACGAGGAGGCTTCTAGAGCTACTATAGCGGAATACCAGTTGTTGGTGGCAGAGCTACAAACCCCACTGTACGACGGCAGATCCAACACAACGCTAGCAGCACTACTAAGGATTATATCCATCAAGCACAAGACATGCATGACAGACACGACATTTGTCGACGTCCCTGAGAAGATTTCCAACACATTATCTCATCCGAATGAGCACGTGACGAGCTACGACGCATTAAAAAAAGATTGAATGAGATGGAGATGTCATGCCTGAAGTACGATGTATGTTAACACGGTTGCATGTAGTACGATGTATGTACGAAGAAGTAGGGGATTCAAAGGTTGCGAAAAAGAGTGTCTGGTACTTCCCATTAACAAATCGGTTCAAACGGTTATTATTTGCACCGGAGACGGCTGAGTGGATAAGATGGCACGAGGAGCAGGAGAGGACGGACGATGGTGTACTATAACGTCCCTCGAACGGCGAAGAATGGATTAATTTTGATCGGACATACCAGCGTTGCGCAAGTGAAATTTGAAACATGTGAAATTTGCCATCGACAGTTTTAATCGACATGGGCCGCAAGCTCCGCCTTACCGCGTGTGGCCTGTTATCGTGCTATTGGTTAATTTCCCCCCTCGAAGGACATGAGAAAGGAATACAACATGATGTTGATGTTGATATGTGGTCTGAAGTCCCCTAGTAAATGTTTGAACAACTTTATGCGTCCATTAATCGATGAGCTGAACCAGCTATGGCACAAAGGAGTTGTGACCATGGATGGGTTCAAGCATAAGGCCTTCCAAAAGCGCGCTGCCTTGATGTGGACTATTATCGATTATCCGGGATTAAGGATGTTGGGAGAAATTCAGACTTAAGATTACAAGGCATGTCCAATCTGCATGGTCGATATTGATTCAACCGTCTGTCGTGGGTGAACAGCGTACATGGGTGCTTGGAGGTTCTTACATGAATATAATGTATTTCGGGAAATAGCATAAGCGTTCAATGAAATGCAGAGATGAGAGAGGCTCCCCAATCTATTATGGAACTGAAGTTTTGTGCTAAAATATCCAATCACGAGTACCAACTTTTTATTTTGAATACGAAGTTCAAACGGCCAGCTGGTCGCAATGAATCTTGGACGCATGTCCATAACTTTTGGGAGCTAGATTATTGAAAAACTCATCAAGTTCGACACGCGCTTGATGTGATGCATATAGAGAAAAATGTGTGCGATAACGTCTTGGGAACCGTTTTAGGTTTAGCGGGAAAGAATAAGGATGACGTAAACACCTGACTTTCATTGGAGGATCAGAATGTGCGACCGAAGCTACACGTAACATATGATGCTAATGGGAATCCAGTTCTCCCTCGGGCTCCTTATGTTGTGAAGCCTAAAAAGCGTGAAGAAGTAGTGGAGGTTATCTAAGCTATCTGGTATCCGAGATGTATCTTAATCGCGGCAACACGACCATCAACGAGCCGCTGAATCCAACAGTTGTAAGTCAGCTTATTGAACTTTGAAGTCATGTGCCACGAAGGAAGTTATGCGCGTCAGAGATGTTCTGGGCCTACTGGACATCAATTGAAACTGCGCATAAATTCAAGGTTTCGTCGACGGTCATCTCAGTCAGTTAAACGAACGTAGGGAAAACCACGCACTCCAAGATCGTGTGATGTCATTCAACTACAATTTCAAGAAATGTGTAAGATCTTCATTCATTTTCTTCAGGTCATTTACGTCCCCAATATAGGTATTTTGGTCATTTTAACCTAACAAGGCTATTTCGGTCATTTATTACCTCAATAGGAGTAGTTTGGTCGTTTTAACATAACAAGGCTGTTTTGGTCATTTATGACCGAAATAGGGGTATTTCGGTCATTTTGGCATCACAAGGTTATTTCGGTCATTTACGACCTCAATAGGGCATTTTGGTCATTCCCGACTTAAATAGGGGTATTCGGTAAATTATAACTTAATTTGGTGGGTATTCTTATAATTTCATTTCAATGAACTGTAGATTGCAAGAAGAGATTGTAAGGGGAAGGATATTGTTGAGAGTTCTAGTAGAGGCAAGGGGAAGAATATTGTCATAAGGGGAGTTCTAGTCGGATTGCGCCGACATGTGGTTGATGCCCCTAGCGCAAAAGTAAATAAGGGACGTACTTCTCGATCACCGTCTTCATCGGAGTAGGTAGGAGCAGAGTACATGGACAATACCACTGCTCGGGCATTAGCCTCCATTGAAAGGAATTTGGCTGCTGATCCTCCATCTGCAAGAGCCTCATGGCCGAGGGATATACTGGACCTCGATGACTACGTTGTTCAGTCAAAGCAGGTGCCCACTCCTTAGTCGAAGCAGCGGGTGTCCTATGGCACTTGGAAAAGGCGTTCTCGGAGTAGTCGACCTATGTTTATGGGTAGAACCAGTCTGTTCGTCCTGAACCCGGTGCATCAATTTGTCCTGCTCGCGACGCACCGGAGGATTACAACAATGACCTTTACTTCGACAAGAATACACTCGTCCCCGCACTCACGACCCCGGGCTGGACCCCACCTACCGTCCCGAGAGAGAGTACTGCTCCAGAATTAGAGCGGGCAGCCTTGAAGATTTTACAGGGTGTCGACCGACTCCCACTTATGTGGGGTGGTAATCTCCCGGTGGTCGAATTGTGAGACTCTATCAGAAATGATGATAAGCGCCTACTTTGGGTGTTGAGTAGTATGTTCAGAGCTAACATTCCGCACAACAACGCTCGTTGGAGGCACGTTCTGAAGGATATACAAGATCTATTCTTGCAAGAAATAGATGTAAGTTACAAAACAAGTTTTTTTAATAATATTACTCTAGTTAATTGAATAGTCGGATATATTAAAATATGTTTCTTGGGGACTTACGAAGTGGACTACACACCAGAGCCTCTCTTGAACTGGATCGACAAAAAAGCGCAAGGATTTTTCAAAGAGCGGAAAAACAAGCTGAAGCCCTTGTATGATAATTATAAGGTTGCCCTCCAACGCAACGACATACCCCAAAAACTTAAAGACAAGAAGGAAGAATGGAAGTGGCTCTTGGAGTACTAAGAATGCGCTGACGCTCAAGTAAGTATTAGTTTTAATGTCGTTTATTCAAAGAATAAATTAATAGTATTTCAATACTAATTATTAGTTTTCCTTCAACAGAAATAAAGCGCAATCATGTCTGAGCACTGCAAGTTGAAGCCGAACCATAATCAAGGCTCAATCTCAACAGAAATTGAGATCATGACATGAAACTGTTAAACGAGAATAAGATGAAATCGTCCTTTAACCACAAAACTATTTTTAAAAAATAATGGAAGTGTTAGAGTTGTGCCCTAGTCCAGTGTAATAAGTTATCTACATGTAATGTTTTATCATCATTTCGAATAAATAAAATTGCATTATATTACTAATGTGTTGTAGTAATATATTAGATATAACTTGATCTATATCATTATGTGTGTCATCACTAATAGTAAAACTGTAGATTAGAAAAAATTACATTTAAATTTAATGGGTCCTTGGTCAGTTAAGCTTCTCTAAGAAGCGGAGTTAGATCATAGATATTATTCGGGGAATGTTATTGGACAACCCAATGGCGAGTATGTAGCATAGATGTTGTCATGAACATACTCACACATCGTAGTTTGTCATTGTATCCTTAGACCAAAGAGTCTGTGTGCTCACTATGTAATAAGTATCTAAATTTGACATAATCTGACGTTACCTGTAAAAGGGTAGCCATAAGGGCTCTAATTGGCTTAGATATAAGTTACATGAGTGAGCTCGAAAGAGCTAAGGGATTTATCCATCATACTACGGTATGGGAATGATATCTGTTTAGGCCACTTGATGAGTATGACTGAGAGACATTGCATGGTTATGTGGGAGATACTTAGTATCAGCTTACAATAATCTCAAATATCAAGAAACAGTGATTGGTTGAATAAGGATGACGGTTCAATGCCTTATGATCAATAAAGATATCACGTGATACCAGGATAGTGACATGGATGATCATAGGTTAAATCGAATCATCGATAATCATGGACGTTGGGTAATCATAATGTCTTGCTAGAGGCCACTTATGATGGAAAGGGAACAATGGTAATTTTGCAAGTTTGCCAACGGGTCGTGAACCTAAAGGGTCACACACTTCAAGCAAGGTATATAGCAAAAGGGACTTCAAAAGTCAGTATTTGAGAAGTATGAGAATCGGGAGAATTTGTCTTTCGGTTTAGTTAAATCGGAGCGAATTTGTTTAAACCAGAAATCGGTTTAAGAGAATTTGGTCGATCTAGCTAAGCCATTTAATTAGAATCCAATATATAAATGGGTTTAATGAAAAGTTAGTTAATTGTGCTTTAATCTCATTCTTAATTATAATAATTATTATAATTACATTAAGAGGATAATGGTGGATTTTATTAAAGGAAAGAATTTGAAAATCAAATATTAATTTTTTGGTTTATTTTTTTTCAATAGTTTCACCCATTTTGGCTCACTCTCTCCATAATTGCCGAGCCTCTCTGTTTCTCGTCTTCCATTATTCAGTTTGCTTCTTCTTCATACAATACTAGTAAAAGTTGTGTGAAAAAACTCTTGGAAAAATAGACCTTACTTGTGTGGATCTAATAGAGGGCACAAAAGTAATTTTTAGATTGTTTTTCATTCCCTATTTGCTTATTTTTTTTATCACATGATGATCCTTTAAGCTGTAGTTGATTTCCATGGTTAATATCGCTTCCGTTGCATGAAATTAACCTTGATTGTAACTCATGGAAACCCCTTCAGTGGTCGAGCATGTTAGGATTAGTTTTAAATCCTAGTAAAATTCATTTGTGTTCTTTGGTATATGAATGAAATGAATATGAAAAAATCTAATTTTTTTGAGTTCATTTTGATGCTGAAAAATTAATTTTTGGGGTTTTCTTGGGTTAGCCATGGTTAACCAGGGTCAAGCCCTTTTGTGGATGATGGAGAGCCCTCGGGCCGACCATGGTCAACACCAAAGGCCAACCAGGTCGCATCGGGTAGACCATGGCAGGTCGCAAGCCAACTATGGGTGTGCCGCGGGCGACCAGGGTCGAGCCTTGGGCCCGTCCATGGGTGGCCCTTGCGCACCCATGGTTATGGCCCGTGGCCGACCAGGTTGAGACCAGAGGCTCGCCAATGGGAGCCCCTTGGGCGCCCTTGTTGGGGTTCCTAGCGGGTCTAGCACAGCGAAAAACATAATATCGACCTGAACCCTTACATCGGATCCTTGCTAACAACTAGATGAATCATAAACAAGAGTAAAGGTTGAGACTTTACCTCTCAAAGCAAGAATCAACCGATTCGAAGACAAGTCCTCGGGACATTCTACTACGTGTGCACACACATCCGGGCTCGAACCTTGCGAAGCTAAGACCTCCACAAGAATTACTAGCTTCCTTGGTGGCCTCTCTTACTCTCTTGTTCTTCTATTCTCTATGAGAGAGCTAGAAGAAACCTTTTGGGTGGATAGCAAATGTGCTCTATTGAGCTTGTGGAGGCTCTCACCCTAAACCTCTATTTATAGGCTTGGTTGAGGGCCTTTAGGGCTCAGCCCGTCCGCGTATGGTGTCGATTGACACTCCTCTAAGAACAGAGGTGTCGATCGACACCCCCACGTGTCGATTGTTCAATCAATACCCTATGTGACGTGCGTCGATCGACACCACAAAGGTGTCGATCCCCACCCACAAAGCCATACTTCTATTCCACCCATTCCGGACCTCCGCCATACTCCACATCGGGTCATCCAATATCATCCTCCAGATGATATCCGTGATATGAATTTTGTATTCCCACCACCATGATTAGCAGGACTTGATCTTAATTCATCATCACACTAGTCACTTATAGATAAGTATTTGACTAGGGATTCGTCAAGTATAACTCAATAATATCTAAAGGTTTTGCTGTTCTTGTGTAAACACTAACGACTTTAGATTAAGTTATCGTTTGACACATTATCATAACACAATAATAATGTAAATGTCATTCATTGCTAAACAGAAGATTACATAGAAAAGACTTGGACTAGGGCACAAGCTCTTACGGCCCTTGGCCGGCTAAATCGGTGGCCCAAGGCACGCCCATGGTTGCCCGCGGGCGACGTGTGGGCGAGCCGAGGTTTGCCGATCAGCCCCAGGGGCATGGGCCGGTCCTTGGCTCGTGTCGGTTCCTGGAAAACTTCCCAAAATTTCAGATTTTTCAGATCCGGTCCGGATTCGATAAATCGGGGGTAAGCCAGTTCAATTCAACTAACCAATTAAACCGTCTAGTTCCGATAAACCAAATTTTTTTCCACTTTAAACAAGATAAAATTTGGAATTAATTTTGTTTTTTGATAACAAATTGTTTGATAACATGATGTTTGACAACATGATTGATCTCAACATGATGTGTACCCAAGTCCGTCTAGATTTTAGTTTATTTCGCAACCTGGGTAGTTTCTTTTGGTTTGTAATTTAATTACGACCTACATGTCGTCTTTCATTTGTAATTTCATTATTTTTGTAATTTCATTATTTTTGTAATTACCAAGACCGACGCGAGAAAGAAATGGAGTTCTATAGGAGGCTCGAAGCCAGTGGGAGTCCACGAGGAAGAAGCGAGCACAAAACTAAAGATTTAGTCTTTAGGTTTTGTTTTTCGTTTTTTTCTTTAGGATGTTTGTCGGGATAGGCTATACATGCTTATTTACATTTATATTGAAGTATGAATGTATGTTTAGTTTGAATACAGGAGTTTATGTAGTTTAAACTATCACTCACATGCGGGAGATTAAAAAGCGGAATTTAATCAGATATGCATGTAAATGGACTTGGATTCCTCATTGCATCGATATGTAGTTGATGATTCCAATTAAGATTGTATTGATATACAATCATAGAGTATTAAAACACTTATTTGCAAATAATTACAAGTCAAATGAGATACCACCAAAACCTCAACACTCAAAAAGCATTCGAACATGTGAGTGGGTGTGCCTACGCGTAGCATTCATAGAGGAGAAGGGCCGGATGAGTTGGACAGTTTAACACGGATGCGTGCGCCTACGCGTAGTAGCCATATTACACTGGATCATGGTTGAGTTTTGGTAGACTTGTCTATGATTTTCAGCTAGGGCTGGCCTAGGGTATCGGGAGTTACATGGGATTGTAACTGGATGAGTCATCCTACCTTGTTACTATCGGTTGGAGCAGTGAGTCTACGGTTACTTCATCGAGGGTATGCGAGGATCCTAGTTCAGATTCTAAAGTTTGAAATCATACAAGTGTTTTAAAGCTTAATCTCCAATTTTAATTTCAAACAGATACTGATTAAAATTTCTTTAACCGTGTAGATATAATGGCAAATACAACAAATTCTGGTAAACAACATACTAAGGGTCCTAATCGAGCAAGATAATCTTAACGGTGTTAACTTCCTCGATTGGAACATAAACTTGAGATTAACTCTCAAGCATGAACGTAAGGAATATATCCTTACCTAGGACCCACTTGTTGAGCCACCACTAAACACCGCTAGGGAACTTAGGGATACTTATTAGATTTCCTTAGTGACCAGATCGACGTATCATGCATGATGATGGGCAGCATGTTGCCTAAGTTGCAGAAACAATTCACGCACCTTTCAGATGATCCTCGTGCCTTGATGGCAGAGATCAAGGAAATATTCAAGGAGAAAGCTCGTGTCGAAAGATATGATACTTTCAGAGAACTTGTTTCCTACAAGGTCATGGCGGAAGCCCCTATCAGTCCACATGTCCTGAAGATGAAATGTCTTCTGGAACACCTAACCAGACTCGGTTTTGTTGTTCAGAGGGAAATGGATGTGGACTTTGTTCTGCAGTCGCTTCTAGATGCATATAGTGATTTCGTAGTGAATTACAATATGCATGACATTGAAAGAATGTGGCAGAGCTCCATGGGATGCATGTGACCGCTGAAAAGAACCTCAGGGTAAGTCCAATGAGGTCCTTATGCTCAACAAGAAGGTCAGCTTCAAGAAAGCTTGGAAGGGTAAGGATAAAGCCCTTGAGCACCTTGTAGGGTATATCAGACACCCCAAAGGTTCCAAAGGTTCAAGCAGCTCCCAAAACTGATATGAAGGCTAAGGACAAAGTGACAGAGGTCTGCTATCATTGCAATGAGCCAAGACACTGGAAGAGGGATTGCAAGCAATACAAGGATCATGTGAAGAAGAGTGGGGATCCACGTCTTCAGGATAAGGTATTTACGTTGTTGAGTTTAATCTCTATAACGTAAATAAGAAAAGGCTTAAATCTGATGATTTAAACCAAATTGTGATCTGGCATTGTCGTTTAGGGCACATAGGCGAGAAACACATTTCAACACTTCAGAAGTGTGTACTTTTAAGTCTGTTTGAATTCACTCAAATTGAAATATGTGAATATTGCCTAATGGGCAAAATGACAAAGGCACCTTTCACGGGTTTAGGTGAAAAGGCGAGTGACTTGTTAGGTCTAATACATTCCGACGTATGTGGACCTATGAATACTCAAGCGAGAAGAGGGTTCAACTACTTCATCACACTTACTGATGATTTTAGTAGATTTGGGTACGTCTATTTCATGAGGCATAAGTCTGAAGCCTTTGACAAGTTCAAAGACTTTAAGAAGGAAGTATTGAACCAGTCTGGGTAAAGTATGAAGGTACTTCATTCCGATCGAGGTGGTCAATACTTTACCCTGGAAACGGCCGCATTCATTTTGAATCGGCTCCGACGAAGACAATGAAAGAACACCTTGTGACAGTCATTTTGACTCCCATTACCGTGGATGCGTGCGCCCCGCGTAGTATTCATTGGGATGCGAGCTTAATGAGGTGGTCATTTTTATCTGGATGTATGTACCTCCGCGTAGTAGCCAAATAAGAACTAGACCAGAGTCACGGAAGGTACACCATATGACACTCAATTACGACTCTCGTTACCGTGGATGCGTGCGCCTTCGCGTAGTATTCTTTGGGATGCGATCGGGATGAGATGGTCAGTTCTATTTGGATGTGTGCGCCTTCGCGTAGTAGCCAAATAAGAACTAGACAATAGTCATATAAGGTATGGGAAACATTCTAATATGTTTTTCCTAATGGTTTGGGATGCAGGGTTGCTTGCATCCAAATAAGATAAGTACGTCTTCATAAGGTATACTTAGGAAACTAAGAGATACAACTTTTACAAACCAAGCGAGAACAACGTTTTATTGCTCGAGGTGGGGTGTTTTTGGAAAAGAATGTCTTATTCCAAAATAGGTAGTGGGAGTGTCGTGCATCTCGAAGAAATCCGAGAGGGTATGGACAACTTGAAGTAATTCAGGAGCCCACTATGCAAGATGTAGAAGTCTAGGAGTCTCAGATGGTCGTAGATGAAGAACCAATCCTTACAAAAATTACAGATGGTCCTAGGATGTCTGAAAGATCTCGTCAAGCTCCCGTCTGATATGGCTTCACAACCATTGAGGAAGATGACTTGATATTTATGGATCAGGATGATCTATCAACCTTTCAACAAGTTTTGGCCAGTACCGACTCTGATAAATGGTAGGAAGCCAAGAATGAGGAAATGAAATCCATGTATGATAACCAAATTTGGAATTTGGTTGATCAAGCCCTTGGGAACCCATCTGTTGTAAGTAGGTCTATAAGCTCAAGACCGACATGGATAGAAATCCTTAGACCGATAAGGCTAGGTTGGTTGCAAAAGGTTATCGTCAGATTAAAGGTCTGGATTATGATGACACCTTTTGACCAGTAGCAATGGTCAAATCAATCCGGATTACTCTAGCCCTAGCTATGGCAGATGGATATCAAAACCGTCTTCCTTAACAGGAACTTACAAGAGGATATGTATGTTACACAGCCCGGGAGTTTTGTCAATCCAAAGAATCCCGGAGAGATATGTAAGCTGCAAAGATCCATTTATGGGTTGAAGCAAGCTTCACGGAGTTGGAATCTTCATTTTCATGAAGCTGTAAGAGAATTTGGCTTTATCAAGAATAAAGAAGAACCTTTCGTTTATAAGAAAGCGAGTGGGAGTAATATAGTATTCTTAATGCTTTATGTCGATGGCATACTACTCATCAGGAATGACATCCCGACCTTGCCACCAAAGTTTGGTTAGGGAAGTGGTTCTTGATGAAGAACTTAGGTGATGTTGCATTCATTTTGGGCATCAAGATGAATAGGGATCATTCCAAAATGATTTTGGGCTTAAGTCAGAGCACTTACATAGATAAAGTGTTGAGAAGATTCTCAATACTTGAATCTAAGAAAGGATATACACCCATGTGTCATGGCATTAAGTTCAGTAAGATATAGTGTCCTAGTACACCTGATGAACTGAGCAGGATGAAGAAGGTCCCATATGCTTCGGTTGTAGGATCTATCATGTATGCCTTGATATGCATGAGACCGGATGTCAAGTTCGCACTCAGCTGTGCCAACAGATTTCAGGATAGCACTGGACTGCCGTCAAGAACATCCTCAAATTTTTGAGGAGGACTAAGGACGCATTCTTAGTGTATGGGAGGGTACCCAGAGAACTAGCAGTCAAAGGTTATGTTGATGCTAGTTTTCAGACAAATCCTGATGACTTCGAATCTCAGGCAGGATATGTCTTTGTGTTGAACGGTGGCACTTTCAGCTGAAAAAGCTTTAATCAAGCCACATATGCCAACTCTACAATGGAGGCTGAGTATATAGCTGCAGCGGAAGTAGGTAGGGAGGCCGTATAGATTAGAAGCCTTCTAACCGAATTAGATGTAACGCCACAAGCGTCTAATCTGGTGAGCTTGTTGTGTGACAACACATGGGCCATATCACTTGCTTAAGATCCCAGATTCCACAACAAATCCAAACATATACTCAGCAAATATCACCTCATCAGAGATATCATTAACAGAGGTGATGTGGAGATTACATATGTTTCGACTGATGATAATATTGTCGATCCCTTAACGAAGGCTTTGTCGCAGCCTAAGCATGAGGAACATGTGAGGTTTATGGGAGTAGATTGGAACTTAATTTGGAACTAGGAGCAAGTGGAAGATTGTTAGAGTTGTGCCCTAGTCCAATGTAATAAGTTATCCACATGTAATGTTTTATCATCCTTTCGAAAATACAAAACATCGTTGTATTACTAATGTGTTGTAGTAATATATTAGATGTAATTTGATTTATATCATTATGTGTGTCATCACTAATAGTAGAACTGTAGAGTAGAAAGAATTACATTTAATGGGTCCCTGGTCAATTAAGCTTCTTTAAGAAGCCACCAGTATGAGGTTAAGTCTTTATGATCACGCTCTACTGATCATGACAAGGTGAGTACCGGAGTTAGATCATAAATATCATTCGGTGAATGATATTGGACGACCCGATGGTGAGTATGTAGCATAGATGTTGTTATGAACATACTCACATATCGTAGTTTTTCATTGTATTCTTAGACCAAGAAATCTTTGTGATCACTATGTAATAAGTATATAAGTTTTATCTAGTCTAACGTTACCTGTAAAAGGGTAGCTATAAGGGCTCTGATTAGCTTAGATATTAGTTACATGAGTGAGCTCGAAAGACGGCTAAGAGATTTATATCTCATACTCTGGCATGGGAATGATGTTTGTTTAGGCCACTTGATGAGTATGATTGAGAGAAATTGCATGGCCATGCGGGAGATACTTATTATGAGGTTTCATTTATCTCAAATATCAAGAAATAGTGATTGGTTAAATAAGGATGACGGTTCTATGCCTTATGATTAATCAAGATATCAAGTGATAACATGATAGTGACATGGACGATAAGAGGTTAAATCAAATAATCGATAATCATGGACGTTGGGTAATCATAATGTCTTGATAGAGGCCACTTATGATGGAAACGGCAAAATGGTAATTTTGCAGTCTACCAACGGGTCGTGAACCTAGAGAGGCACACACTTTAAGCAAGGTATATAGAAAAAGGGTTTTGAAAAGTCAATATTTGAGAAGTATGAGAATCAGGAGAATTCGCCTTTCGGTTTGTTAAATCGGAGCGAATTGGTTTAAACTAGAAATCAATTTAAAAGAATTAGGTCGGTCTAGCTAAGCCATTTTATTAGAACCAAATACATAAATAAGTTTAATTAAAAGTTAGTTAATTGGGCTTTAAGACCATTCTTAATTATAATTATAATTATATTAAGCGGATAATGGTGGATTTTATTAAAGTAAAATATTTGAAAACCAAACATTATTTTTTTGGTTTCATTTTTTCTAATAACTCCACTCATTTTCACTCATTTTCTCCCTAATTTCTAGAGCCTCTCTCTTTCTCTTCTTCCATTATTCATTTTGCTTCTTCTTCATACAATATTAGTAAAAATTGTGTGAAGAACTCTTGGAAAAAGAGACATTGCTTGTGTGAATCTAATAGAGGGCACAAAAGTTTTTTGTGCTTGGTGATTTGATTAAAATAAAGGTAATTTTCAGATTGTTTTTCATTCTCTATTTGCTGATTTTTTTTTATCACACGATGATCCTTTAAGTTGTAATTGATTTCCATGGTTAATATCGCTTCTGTTGCATGAAATTAATCTTGATTGGAACCCATGAAAACCCCTTCAGTATGATTGTTTATGTTTAAGAAAAAGTTGGGTTTTGGAATAAAGAAAACAAGATCTAAAAGTTTTGATCAGTTAAAGTTTATGAAACATATGAGATAATTATGGAAAGAATTGTGGAATATATGAGATAACTAAAGAAAAAGTCATTGATAATTATAAAAAAAATCGAATATATTTAATTCCCTAAAAAATTAGGGATCACATTCAAATTAGGATTCCTATAACTGTTGTCGGTGTTAAAATGTGAGATCTCATCATTTTACTACAATTACGATCCTACCCTCAGTACTGCGTCAAATGACATTTTTAATTTATGGACTTTCATTACATGCATGCAAATGCCACCGTTATTTTCCTCTTTTCTCAATTTTATCTCAGCCGCATAATCTTTGATCCAATGACTATCGTTTGTTCGTAAATTCTCATCTAAAGTACCCATTTCACCTTAATACGGGCCATAGAAAATAGGGAAAATGATACTTTTGTGCACCTAAATATACACTTTTGTCCCTTTCATACCCTACCTTTTTTTTTCTTTTTTCAGTACCCTGAATTCATTTTGGGACACTTTATTCCTAAAAAACTAAAAATACCAAAATTACCCCTAAATTGAACCAGAATTAAATCCGGTCCAATTTCAATTGCGTAAAAATACAAAATTACCCTCAACTATTCATCAAATTTTCAAGTGAATGCCACTCTCTCCACCTCCCCCCCTCCTCCTCCTCCTCCTCCTTCACCCCTCCTCTTCCTCTTCCTCACCCTCGCCTCCGTCCTCTCCTTCGCCACCACCAACAACCACTTTGATTCCGCCGGAGAGCTCGTTCGCAAGCTCATGTCCTTTGAATCGGACCTAATTCGAGAGAAGTCTTCGGCGAATTTCAAGCACGCCACGATGGCGGTTTCTCGCCAGAGACCTAACCACTTCAATTCCAGCTCCGCCGAGTCCCCCGACAGCTTGACCTCACCGCTCCAGCTCGCGACTCGTCCATCTTGCTGCACCTCCACCTCTAATTCCTCGAAAATCGACGGTAAAGTCACAAACCCTAACTCTAATTGGGTCTTGACGGAATTGAAGTGTTTGCTGGTGGTGGCAAAGTAAAGGACAGACGTGAGGGTGAGGAAAAGGTGGGGGTGGAGGAGGAGGAGGAGCAGGGAGCTGGAGAGAGTGACATTCACTTGAAAATTTGATGAATAGATGAGGCTAATCTCGTATTTTTACGCAATTGAAATTGGATCAGATTAGAACAGATTTAATTTTGGTTCAAATTAAGGGTAGTTTAGATACTTTTAGTATTTTAGGAGTAAATTGTTCCAAAATAAATTTAGGGTACTGAAAAAAGAAAAGAAAAAAGATAGTAACGTATGAAAGTGACAAAAGTGATATTCAGATGCACAAAAGTGACATTTTTCCTAAAAAATATAGCTTAGGAATTTTATGGTACCAACGGCAGTTAAGTTTCTGATTTTACTTATCTTTTGAGATTTATTATATTTTCTGTGTAAAAAAATTGTTATTGTAATACATACGTCGATAAGGAGTTAGGATTGACCCCCACACGCGTTACATGGCCGAAGCTTAGTGAAAACAATGGCAAAGTGAGTCAAAAAGATTTATACCCTCTTTTCTGGATTCATGTCCTCCATATATTGATAAGGTCCATAGACACGCAAATTTCCGCGTTCTCATTCATGTGCTCAATTAGGAATCTCTACCTTTCTTTAAAGTAAACGCAAGAAACACAATACAACCTCCAATATGCCAAACTCTATTTTTGTAGTAGTGACGTGAGGGTTACATCGTCACTCAAATGTCATATTTGGTAGTATACAACATGTCATAATTTTTTACTCTCCTAAAAAATCAGGGCCTAGGATATGCATAATCAAATCATGAACTACATATAGAGAGCAAAATAATGTAAATTCAAATGCAATTGCTACAAGAAAATCATATAATTACATACTCAAAATTATAATTGAGAGCTTAACAATCGGAACACTAATAAGACTGTCCCTTTGGTTTTGAATCTCAATCTCGCTTGGACAAGAAAATGAATGAAATCCCGAGACATTATGAACATCCCCCTGAAAAGGGAATATATGGACCGACCAAAGAAGTTAGGCGAATAATTGAGGTCTCTTGTTCCATAAGTAGCTCTGGTGGGGACAGGGAGGGAATCAACATTTGATATATAAGGGGACCAAACATCATCCTCTTCTCCAACATATCTTCAAGCTTTAGCCTTCAAGGTTTCTTATTTACTAGATCGATGGCCCGTCAAGTCGACAGTAACCACCTGGCCAAGGTTGCCATGGAAGGCTTTGCCCTGGTAGATGAATCGCAGAGGCAATTTGGCCGCATTCAACAAGTGTACCAAACACCATCATACTTTGCTGTATACAAAGTCCCTTCCAAGGCTGAGACTGTCATTGACAGTAAACAGGCAGCGTCCATGTATGGTGGCGTCTCCGTTGTCGACTACGGCCGCAAGAAAACTCCCCGTCGCTGGGCCTTTTAACTAATTTCTCAACCTACCTACCTATTGTAGGGTTTTGGAGCGTTCTAGATCGTCGAGATAGCGGAAGCAATAAAAGATAATCTACTCCAAACCTTGTCCAAGAACATTTAAACCATTAAATCCCAAAGCAAAATCTATTCCACAAGATGTTTACTTTTAAGTCTTGTTTGAATCGATAAAGAAGAACGTTCGGATCTTCTTCTCTAAAGCTAGTCCACACCAAGAGGATGATCTTCAAGATCCTTCACTTAATTGTCTACTAGAACAATTAAATGAAGAAGAAGAGAGCAAGATGATGAAGAGGAGAGGGGTGGCCGGCCACAATGAGAGAGAGAGAGAGGATTTTTGTGTGTTTTGTGACTTAATGAATTAATGAATTAAAGTCTTGCATTATAATTCATCACCCAACTCACAAGTATGGGTTAAAAGTGATTGTATGGGCTTAAAGGTGCTTTAACCCATACCCCTTAAATCACTCACCTCTTAATCCACAATCACCAACTAAGCATGGCATTGTGTGGCCCCCACAATGGCCCCACCAAGTGGGCCGGCCATATGGCCTTATTGGGCCCTTATTGGGCCGGCCATGAGGCTTCATGGGCCGAGCCCAATGGGCCCTCCCGTGTTGTCTCATGCCGCGTCCAAAAGTTGCCCGACCTTTTTGTCGTTACTTATCAAACAAAGTCCGACGCGATATCGACGAAAAACTCAATTTCTCTCGATTCGCTAATTATTCTCTCAAACCGAACCTATGGCACAAAACCTCCAGTTTTGTCCATATACTTCTCCTTAAGAAACATCCATGTTTCCTTGTCTCAAGTTATCCGTCTTGTATGTGTGTGACCCTCTAGGCTCATGCCACCGTTGGCAGATCAGCGCAAGACTCGCTCTTGCCCGATCCATCATAAGTGGTCTCTAGTAAAACATTATGATTACCCAAGGTGCACGATGATCGATAATTCGACTTAACCTTTGTGCGTACAAGTCACCATCCTTTTATCTCTAGATATCCCAATTGATCTCAAGGCATAGAGTCGTCTCCCTTGTTCAATCAATCATTGTTACTTGATATGTGAGATGACTGAGAAATGATAACCCGTATCATTTGCATGGCCATGCTTTTTCTCTCAGTCAGTCTCCATCAAGAGGCCTTCTAACGGATATCTTTCCCATACCGTAGTATGAGGGATAAATCCCTTAGCCGTCTTTCGTGTCACTCATGCAACCCGTTCCGCCACCCAATCATGCCCTTTATAGCAATCCTTTTACAGAAAGCGTTTGGCGCAAGTTAAAGCCATACGTTCATTGCATAGTGATCACAAAGACTCCTTGGTCTAAGGACGTCGTGACAAGCTATCGCATCTGAATATGTTTATGGCTTAATCTATGAAAACACTATTCAATGCGGGTCGTCCGATATCAATCACCTCATGATATCTATGATATGGTTCCAGGATCCCACATCCTTATGACAAGTAGAACTACGTCATTAAGAACCATCCTCATACTGGTCGCTTTTAAGGAAGCATAGGTTGACCAGGGACTCGTTAAGTGTGATCCGTACAGATTTATGGTTCTACTACTTTAGTGGTCATAAATCAGATCATGCTTAACATATTACTTCAACACATAAGTAATATAAAGCCGTTTATATTTATACATTACAAACGATGATATTTGAACATAGACGTTTACAGGCTAATACCAATTGGACTAGGGCACAAATGCTATCACCTATCCTTTACTATGTTGCTTGGATGAGTAGCTTCTGTATACTGTAAGCCTTATGCTTTTAATTAAGGTTATCTCTAGGTTGCTTCTCTCTTCTTGTCCGTAATGATCGATGTGCAATAATATTCAACATCAATGTTATGGTTGTCTTCTATCAGCAGTGTATTATAATTATGAATTTGAAAATAAATTAGGTTTCGAAATTCTGGTTAGTTGTAACAGCACGATGTTGTGACTTTGTGATTGACAACTTGCTGACGCACAAATTATAGATAGTAAAGAAAACACAGTACGGAAATAAAAGACACGCAATATGGTTACCCAGTTCGGTGTAACGTCACCTACGTCTGGGGGAACTATGCCAGTGGAATGGTTTCACTATGAAGTAGTCAATAGTACCTACAAGCTCTTATGATTATCATACAAATCAACGACCTATGATATTACTACAACTGGACACCAAGACCAAGGACTCCCCCTAAATTCGAGGTCCTCTCCCGATTCCACTCTTCAAGCAATCTCCTCTACTCGGTGTGTGGTCCGTTGTTTGTTATTCAAACTAGAAGATTCGTGAATCTTCAATCTCGCAAGCACAACCCGATTACTCAAGCACTCATTCTTTCGAATAGTGAATGATTACAAGTATGTCGTTCTTGTCAAAACACCCAGCCTCCCAATACGCTAGTCCAACACGCTTAGGAGCTCTGAACCTTTTGCACAAAGAACGAACTACAATCAAAAGGGGGGAAGCACCAAACTGCTAAGGGAACGCTCTTCGGCTTTTATAGCAGCTGCTTCATCTACATCATCTCTAGGGTTGCTTTAACCCTTGAGAACATATCCCCAATGAATCTGAAGTATGCTTCTTCACGTCTAATCGTACATAATCAAGCCAATATAAAATATCTCTTAAACCCGGAAACTTACCAAAATTATCGTCTCGGAAGATATTGAAACATGCAAATAGACGTCTTTTTGTTTGCTAAAACTTTAGCCAACGAACATGTGAGCATACATCTTTCTGTGCACTAAAAATATAGCCAATCTAAACTTAACAACAATCTCTCCCTTTGGCTATTTCTTAGGCAAGCACTTTGATGCTTCTATGATCGCTATCAGCCACAAGGAGATGTCCAAACATGTCTTCAGACATGTCACTCTTCTTCTCCCCCTGATTGCCTCAAAAACATGCCTAAGGTATCAACCATTCAACCAGGAAACGAAAAGTCAACAAGCATACCCATTTAATCATCAGAGCAAAATAAAGTCAAGGAGTAGAGGAGACATCACAGAAGATTAACTCGGACAACCAGATCTTTCTTACCTCACCTAAGATTTTCTTGGCGATGGTATGAAGAGAGGGAACGCGGTCCAAAGAAGCAAACGTCTCTCTTCCAAGGAAGTTGATAATAATCTCAGCGGTGAACTCAAAACAATGGCCTCTTACAAAGACTTTTATGAACTCTATGTTGATGGTGGTTTGAAGAAGCCCTGCATCAGCTAGCAGCTCCTTTATTGTTTCCATTTTTTGGGCCTTATCAGACAGTTCCCTCTCGGGGAAAATGACCCTTTGGTATAAATACCTCCATTTGA
Organism: Geranium rotundifolium; assembly: GCA_963920655.1. NCBI lineage: Eukaryota > Viridiplantae > Streptophyta > Magnoliopsida > Geraniales > Geraniaceae > Geranium > Geranium rotundifolium. The sequence goes on along the minus strand of OY987311.1, from coordinate 35,988,172 downwards.
GAATTTCATCCTCTTGGTGAAAGGATACATTATCTAGAGGTGCGGCAGGAACATTTCTTGGGAGCTTCTGACCACCCACATACTTTTTGTTAAAACGCCCAAATGTCACATCGGGCTCTTGTTCTACTTTTTCGTCTGCCATGATCGCTTTTACTTACTGAGAACATATGGGTTTTCCTTCATTTTCTTCTGACCGTCATGAACAGTTTCTTTCTTTGCATCAGAGATTTTTCTTTGATTTGACTGTTTCTTGGCTGGGGCAGCAGCTTCTCTGCTCTTCCTTTTCTTCTTCTTCATCTTTTCTGACCAAAGTTTTGCTAAAACCACATCTTCATCGGTTTGGTGAACATCTTCTCCACCAACTTAACTTTCACCAACATGCACCTGAACAAATGATGGTGTAACATCTTCTTCGACATCCTCCTGGACGTCCTCATTGACATCTTCGTCGACAATTTCCCAGGCTTCCTTTTGTTAGAGTTATGCCCCAGTCCAATATAAAAGTGATCTACAAATGTAATGTTTTATCATCTTTCCAAATAAATAAATCTTCATATATTGCTAATGTGTTGTAGTAATATATCGAATCTAATTTGATCTATGTCATTACATGTGTAACCACTAATAGTAGAACTGTAGATCTGAAAGAATTACATTTGATGAGTCCCTGATCAGTTAAGCTTCTTTAAGAAGCGATCAGTATGAGACCAACTCCTTGTGATCACGCTCTACTAATCATGGCAAAGTATGTGCCGGATTTATATCATAGATATCACCAGGTCGATGATATTGGACAACTCGATTGTGAGTATGCAACATAGATACAATCATGAGATACTCACAGATCGTAGCTTGTCATTATATCATAAGACCAAGGAGTCTTTGTGTGCACTGTGTAACGAATACCTAAGTTTGACCTAGTCTAACGTTACCTGTAAAAGGGTAGCTATAACGGCTTTGATTGGCTTGGATATTAATTGCATTTGTGAACTCGAAAGACGTCTAAGGGATTTATCACTCATACTCCGGTATGAGAAAGATATCCGTTTAGGCTACTTGATGAGTATGACTGAAGGAATAGCACGGCCGTGCAAGTGACACCTTAGTATCAGTTTTCAGTCATCTCATATATCAAGAAACAGTGATTGATAAATTAGGGTGACGGTTCCATGCCTATTGATCAATCTGGATATCGGTTTGATAAAAGGACAATGACATGTACGTTAACAGGTTAAGTCGAATAATCGATAATCACGAACGTTGGGTAATCATAATGTAATGTCTTGCTAGAGACCACTTATGATGGAAAGGGTAAAATAGTAATTTTACCAGTCTGCCAACGGGTCGTGAGCCTAGAGGGTTTACACGCTTTAAGTACAATACGTGACAAATAAGTATGGATGGTAATTGGGAGAATCTGCTTTTAAGTTTAGTCAAATTGAAAACGATTCGGTTGATTTCTGGCCTAGGTTTATAAACCAGACGGTTGAAGAAATCGAGTTAGATAAATTGGACCAGTGTAGCTAAACTATAATTAGAACTCAATTAAATGGGTTTTAATTTAAATTTGGTTGAATGGGCTTGAAGCCCATTTAGGGTTTTAATTCATGAATGGGGCAAGAGTGTGAATATGAGATTAAATGAGTAAGTTTCGGGTTAGCCATGGCCGAGCCATGGCTAACCAGGGTCGAGACCCTTGGTGGACCATGGAATGCCCTAGGGCAGCCATAAGTGGCACCAAGGGCTGACCAGGTTGCCCACGGGCCACCAGGGTCACTACCGTGGGCGACCACCGTCTGCCCTCGCGGGCGCCCATGACAGCCCCCGCGGGTCACCATGGTCGCTCTCGTGGGCGACCAGGGTCAGTCCCGCGGGCTACCGTGGTTACCTCCGCGGGCGTCCTCGGTTGGGCCGGTTCGGCTCAACCAGATTCGAGCTGAACCAGCCGGTTCGCGAGAATATTTAAAAGCCCTAAACTTTTATTTTTCATATTTGGTTCAGTTTCGATAAACCAGCTTGAACCGGTTCAAAATTCAATTAATTAATTAAACCGTACAGTTTCGATAAACCAGAATTTTTCCACACTTAAGAAAGATAAAATTTGGAAAAAATTGTTGTTTTATAAGCATGCTGAGTGATCACATGATCTTTGATAACATGATGTTTTCCACATGATGTATAGCTAAGCCCTCTAGACTTGTATTTTAATTTCGGTTTTGCAACCTGTGTGTCGTGATTGTATAGCTAAGTTTTGGATTGTAGTAAATACGGCCTGCGTGTCATGATTTGTAATTTATTTATTTTACTTAAATTTGTAATCACGAAGACCGACGCAAGAAACAAGTCAAGAGGAAGACTCGAAGTTTGGAGGAGGCTTGAAGCCAGTGGGATTCCACAAGAATGGAGCAAGTCTGGACCTTGAAGACCAAGTCTTTAGGATCAGTTTTTCTAGATTCTTAGGAACTTAAGATGGGCTTAGTGATGCATAATTTACCATTACATTTATATGTGGTGAATGTATAAATGTATGATAGTTTTAATATGCAAGTTTATGTATGATTAGCTATCACCCACACGCAAAGATTAAAAATTGGTATTTAATCAGACTTGCATGTAACCTGCTAAGGGATCATCTTTGCATGAATTTGCAATTGATGATTCCAGATTAAGATTGTATCGTTATACAATCAGATTGTTATAACTCACTTAAACGCAAGTAATTACAAGTCAAGCGTGATATCATCCAAGTTTGGGCACTCAAAAGGGCTTTGACCCTATGGATGTCGGTACGCCTCCGCGTAACATTCGTAGAGGAGAAGTCTAGATGAGATGGGCAAGTTCTATGTGGGTGCGTGCGCCTCCGCGTAGTAGCCACATTAGTTATGTTTATAATTCAAGCTTGGTAGACTTGTCTACGATTGTCAACTAGGGCTGACCTAGGGTATCGGTATAGGGTATGCCGTGTACTTTTAGTACAAACCCTAGCCAGGAACTACATAGTCTTGTAGATGGATGTATTCATACCTTGATGCTCTCAATTGGAGCAGTGAGCCTCTGTTCACTTCAATTGAGGGTATGATAGGATCCTGATTCAGATTCTAATGTCAGAATCAGACAAGTGTTTTATAACTGAATCTCCAACTTGAATTATAATTAATTTTACCATGTAGAACTAAAAGGCAAACACAACACAAATTGAGGGCATGAATTACTCAGATTGGAACAGAAACTTGAGGCTTGTACTCAAGCATGAACGCGAGTAGTAATCCTTACCAAGGAACCACCTACTGAGCCACTGCTGAACGCCGCTAAGACGCTAAGGATACTTATCAAAATTTCTTAGTGACCAAATCGACGTATCATGCATTATGGTGGGCAGTAGGATGCCAGAGTTGCAGAAGCAGTTCAAGAACGTTTTAGATAAACCTCATACCTGTAAGGCAGAGGTCAAGGAAATGTTCAAGAAGAAAGCTCGTGTCGAAAGATATGATACTTTCAGAAAACTTAACTCTTGCAAGCTTAAGGCTGGAGCCCTGTTAGTCCCCATGTCACGAAGATGATATGTCTTCAGAAACATCTAATCAGACTCGATTTTGATGATCAGGTTCAAATGGCTGCGGATTTTATGTTGCAGTCACTTCTAAATACATATATTGATTTCATGGTAAATTACAATAGCATGACATGGACAAGTCCTTAACAGAGCTTCATGGGATACTTGTGACCACTGAAAAGAACCTCAAGGGCAAGACCAAAGAGTTCCTTATGGTCAACAAGAAGGTGAGCTTCAAGAAAGCTGATCAGGGTAAGAGTAAGGCTCTTGAGCACCTTGCAGGGCAGATCAGACACCCCAAGCGTCCAAAGGTTCAAGCAGCTCCCAAAGCTGCTCTGAAGGCTAAGGACAAAACGGAGGAGGTTTGCTATCACTGGGATGAGCCATGACATAGGAATAAGGGATTGTAAGCAATACAATGATCGTGTGAAGAAGAGTGGGTATCCACGTCTTCAGGATCAAATATTTACGTTGCCAAGCTTAATCGCTATAACGTAAATAAGAAAAGGCTTAAATCTGATTATTTAAACCAAGTTATAATCTGGCATTGTCATTTAAGGCACATAGGCGAGAAACGCATTTCAACACTTCACAAGTGTGGACTTTAAGTCCGCTTGAATTCACTCAAACTGAAAGATGCAAGTCTTGTCTGATGAGCGAGAAACGCATTTCAACACTTCACAAGTGAGGACTTTTTAAGTCCGTTTGAATTCACTCAAACTGAAAGATGCAAGTCTCGCCTAATGGGCAAAATGACGAAGGCACCTTTCACAGGTTTATGTGAAATGCAAGGCCAGAAGAGAGTTCAACTAATACTTAACTTTGAAAACGTCCGCATTCATTTTGAATCGGGCTCCGATGAAGACAACGATAGTACACCTTGTGTCAGTCATTCTGTCTTCCATTACTGTGGATGTGTGCGCCTCCGCGTAGTATTCATTAGGATGCAAGCTGAATAAGGTAATCAGTTCTATTTGGATGCGTGCGCCTCCGCATAGTAGCCAAATAAAAGCTGGACCAGAGTCACAGAAGGTACACCACATGACACTCATTACGACTCCTGTTACTGTGGATGCGTGCGCCTCTGCGTAGTACTCATTGGGATTGGAGCGGGATGAGATGGTCAGTTCTATTTGGATGCGTGCGCCTTCGCGTAGTAGCCAAATAAGAAATAGACCATAGTCATATATGGTGGGGGAAACATCCTAGTATGTTTTTCCTAAAAGATTTGGGTAGCAGAGATGCAGGCATCCAAATCAGACAAATGTGTCTTCGTAAGGTATCCTTAAGAAACTAAGAGATACAACTTCTACATACCCAGCGAGTACAAAGTTTTTATTGCTCGAAGAGGGGTATTTTTGGAGTGATATTTTATTTCCAAAACAGCTAGTGGGAGTCTCGTGCATCTCGAAGAAATTCGAGAGGATACGGAACGACCTGAAGCAATTCAGGAGCCTACTATGCAAGATGTAGAAGTACTGGAGCCTCAGATGGTCGTAGATGAAGAATCAATCCCTACAGAAATTCCAGATGGTCTAAGGAGGTCTGAAAGATCTCGTCATGTTCCTGACAAATATGGCTTCATAGCCACTGAGGGAAATGACTTGATAATTGTGGATCAAGATGATCCAGAAACCTTCAGACAAGCTTTGACCAGTCCAGACTCCAAAAAATGATAGAATGCCATGAATGAGGAAATGAAGTCCATGTATGACAACCAAGTTTGGTGCTTGGTTGATCAAACCCCTGGGATAAAACCCATCGGTTCTGAGTGGGTCTATAGGATCAAGACCGACATGGATGGAAATCCCCAGACCAATAAGGCTGGGATGGTTGTAAAAGGCTATCGTCAGATTCAATGCATGGATTATGATGACACCTTTTCACCAGTAGCAATGGTCAGTTTGATCCAGATTATTCTTAGCCATAACTATGGCAGATGGATGTCAAAACCCCTTCCTTTGCAGGAACTTACTAGAGGGCGTGTATATCACATGGCATGTGGGTTTTGTAGATCCAAAGAATCTCGGAAAGATATGTAACCTGCAAAGATCCATTTATGGATTGAAACAAGCTTAAGGGAGTTGGAACCTTCATTTTGATAAAGCTGTAAGGGAACTCGGCTTTATCAAAAACGAAAGTAAGCCTTGCGTACATAAGAAAGCGAGTGGGAGTGATATTGTATTCTTGGTATTTATTCATCGGGAATGACATCCCGACCTTGCCACCAAAGCTTGGATAGGGAAATACTTATCGATGAAGGACTTAGGTGATGCTACATGAATTGTAGGCATCGGGATCTCTACAGATCATTCCATAAAAATTTTGGGCCTAAGTCAGAATATGTTGCTAAGTCATAACATGTACATAGGTAAAGTGTTGAGAAGACTCTCAATGCTTGAATCTAAGAAATGATACATACCAATGCGTCATGGCATTAAGCTCAGCAAGCTACAAAATCCTAGTACTCCTGATAAGCTGAGCAGGATGAGTAAAGATCCCTTATGCTTCGGCTGTCGGGTCCATCATGTATGCCAGGATGTGCACGAGACTGGAAGTCTCGTTTGCACTAAGTTGTACTAGCAGATTCCAATCTAACCCCGGCCAATTACACTGGATTGCGGTCAAAGGTCATCCTCAAATATTTGAGGAGGACCAAGGATGCATTCCTAATGTATGGGGATGTAGACAGAAAACTAGCACTCAAAGGACAAGTCGATGCTAGTTTTCAGGCATATCCAGATGACTTCAAAATTCACTCAGGATATATTTTGTGTTGAGTGGTGGCGCTTTCAGCTGGATAAGGTTTAAGCAAGCCAAAATTGCCAACTCTACAACGGAGGCTGAGTATATAGCTGCAACAAAAGCAGCTAAGAGGCTGTATGGATTAGAAGCTTTCTGATCGGATTAGATGCAACGCCACGAGCATCTTATCCGATAAGCTTGTTGTGGGACAACACAAGTGCCATATCTATTGCTCAAGAGCCCAGATTCCACAACAGATGCAAACATATACTCAGCAGGCATCACCTCGTAAGAGTTATCACATATAGAGGTGATGCGGAGATTAAACACTATTCGACTGATGATAATATGGCCGATCCCTTGACAAAGGCTCAACCGCAGATATATGGGAGTAAATCGGAACTTAAATTAGAACCAGGGGCAAGTGGGAGATTATTAGCGTTATGCCCCAATCCAATATAAAAGTGATCTACATATGTAATGTTTTATCATCTTTCTGAATAAATAAATTGGCATATATTACTAATGTGTTGTAGTAATATATCGAATGTAATTGGATCTATGTCATTACGTATGTAACCACTAATAGTAGAACTGTAGATCTGAAAGAATTACATTTGATGAGTCCCTGATCAGCTAAGCTTCTTTAAGAAGCGATCAGTGTGATACCAACTCCTTGTGATCACGCTCTACTGATCATGGCAAAGTATGTGCAGGAGTTATATCATAGATATCATCAGGTCGATGATATCGAATAACCCGATTGTGTGTATGCAACATAGATCCAGTCATGAGATACTCACAAATCGTAGCTTGTCATTATATCATAAGACAAGGAGTCTTTGTGTGCACTGTGTAACGAATACCCAACTTTGACATAGTCTAACGTTACCTGTAAAAGGGTATCTATAACGGCTTTAATTTGCTTGGATATTAATTGCATTTGTGAACTCGAAAGACGTCTGAGGGATTTATTACTCATACTCTGGTATGAGAAAGATATCCGTTTAGGCCACTTGACAATTATGACTGAAGGAATAGCACGACCGTGCAAGTGATACCTTAGTATCAGTTTTCAGTCATCTCAGATATCAAGAAACAGTTATTGATAAATTAGGGTGACGTTCTATGCCTATTGATCAATCTGGATATCGGTTTGATAAAAGGACGGTGACATGTACGATAACAGGTTAAGTCGAATAATCGATAATCACAAACGTTGGGTAATCATAATGTCTTGCATGAGACCACTTATGATGGAAAGGGTAAAATAGTAATTTTACCAGTCTGCCAACGGGTCGTGAGCCTAGAGGGTCACACGCTTTTAGTGCAATATGTGACAAATAAGCATGGATAGTAATTGGGGAATTCGCTTTTCAGTTTAGTCAAATTGAAAACGATTCGGTTGATTTCTGGCCTAGATTTATTAACCAGACGGTTGAAGAAATCGAGTTAGGGAAATTGGACCGGTTTAGCTAAACCATAATTAGTTATCAATTAAATGGGTTTTAATTTAGATTTGGTTAAATGGGCTTGAAGCCCATTTAGGGTTTTAATTCATGAATGGGGCAAGAGTGTGAATATGAGATTAAATGGGTAAGTTCTGTAATTATTTATTTGAATTTTAAAATCAGATTTTTTTTGTGATAATTACACAATTAATTTTGTGATAATTACACATTAATTTTGTGATAATTACACATTATTTCTCTTACCCTTTTTGGCTCATAATTTTAATCTATTACTCTTCATAATTCTCCCTTACTTGGCCGACCCTCCCTTCTCCATTCCTCCATAGCCATCTTTCTCATCTTTATCTCATAATTCATTAGCGAGAGTGTGAGAGAAAATCGATCAAGGTTTTTGTGCTTGTGTGGACTTGATAGAGAAACACTACTCTTGTGTTTTAATCGATTAAAAGGTAAATTTTCAGTTTTGAAAAGTTTAATTTCATACTGAATTTCTCATTAAGATTATTAGTTTTTCATCGATTCCCATGGTTAAATTCATACCCCTGCATGAAATTATTGTCTGGAACTCATGTGAATCCCTTTCACCTATGCACTTCTGCATGTGTTGATTAGCTTGAACACATTTAGATCAACCTCATTAAATATAGCATTTAAAGCCCGTGAGTTACACAAGTGTGACTCTTCTTCTGCAGGACTTCAGTCCATTTCGGGTTTGGGATACATCATGTTTCTTTGGGAATCCACAGACTGAGGAGCTTCCCACCCATGAATTACTACCTTCCATGTTTTGCTGTCAAGTGGTTTCATGAATGCACTCATTCGGGCTTTCTAGTAGCCAAATTTTGTCCTATCAAGCACTGGAGGTCTATTGATCGAACCTCCTTCCCTTGAGTTATTCATATCTGGTACCCATAATTCACTCCCCATGAAACCACCTATAGGATTAGGTGTCCCCTCTAATACCAATTGAAGTTCTAGTTAGTTGTAACAACAAGATGTCATGCACAATGTTGTGACTTTGTGATTGACAACTTGCTGACGCACAGATTATGGATAGTAAAGCAACCACAGTACATAAATAAAAGACACGCCTTATGGTTTTCCAATTTGGTACAACGTCACCTACGTCTCAGGGGACTCTACCAATGGAATGGTTTCACTATGAAGTAGTCAATAGTACATACAAGCCCTTATGATTATCATACAAATCAACGACCTATGCTATTTTTACAACTAAACACCAAGACTAGGGACTCCCCCTGAATTCAAGATCCTCTCCCGATTCCACTCTTTGAGCAATCTCCTCTGCTTGGTGCGTCGTCTGTTCTTCAAGCAAGAAGGTTCGTGAATTTTCAATCATGCAAGCACAACCCGATTACTCTGTAAGAGCTTGTGCCCTAGTCCAAATCTTTTCTACATAATCTTCAGTTTAGAAATAAAAGGCATTTTCATTATTATTGTGTTGTAATAATAAGTCAAGCGATAATTATATTTAAAGGCATTGAGTGTATCATCACTAATAGAAGAACCTTTAGATGCCATGAAATTATGCTTGATGAGTCCCTAGTCGAATACTTATTCATAAGTGACTAGCGTGAGGATGACTTAATATCAAGTTCTGCTGATCTAGGTAATGGATTACCGAAGTCATATCACGGATATTATCTGGGAGATGATATTGGATGACCCGACTTGGAGTATGGCGCATAGATTAAGTCACCAACGCATACTCCGTCGTCGTTTGATCACTCCCTTAAGATCTTAGAGCAAGTGACTCACATGCACGTCGCTCTAGTAGTTTGACATGCTCCAACGCTTCTTGTAGCATGATAGTCATAACGAGCATCGTTGGCTATTGGACGGACTGTAGTTGGAGTGCACATTGCGTCAAAAGGGATTTGTTTCCCCACGGTGAGACGTGGTGAAGGCTATGGTTCTGGTCCCCTTGATGAGCAGGACTGATGTAGTGTGCGGTCGCACCAATACGTATCAGTCATCTCAGAATTTAAGGAACTAGATCGAATACATGAGGATGACGGCTCTATGCCTCATTCGATCTCATACGCATGGAATTCTATTGCAAAAGAGATCGTTTCAAGTGCAAATGTATATAAAGTGCATAAATCTTTATGGATGTGTATAAAGTAGTAATCATGAGCAATCAAAAAACACGACAAATAAAATCAACAATCGCAAATATTTAGAGAAACAAATAAATCGAATATGAGAGTGAGAAGCGGATAAATCAACAAGTAAACTAGCAAGAGGTTGATGCTAGCCACCGACCTCCCGATCACCTTTTTCACTTGAAACCATATCGTTCTAGAAGCATCATCAATAACCTGCTTTGGATTATTGTTACCAGCTATACTTTATGAGACATGGTTTCTTTCTTTTCTTCGGGGCCCGTATTAATTAATATTATACTCAACATAAAATTAAATTATAATGATAGGATTTTGGGTGTTGTCGGAAACTTCGGTCAGTCCGGCGACAACCACGAAGAGCCTCCAGTCAGAGGCGAGGAGGGAGGCCGGTCGGCGAAGTTGGTCGGAGGGTTGGAGACGAGGCCAACGAAGCTAGAGCCATGGTTAATCGAAGAAACAACCAAAATCCTCACAATTGTATGGTTTTGAAAATTTGAAGTTTGACCAAGGGCATTTTTGTCTTTTTACTTAAAATATTGGGGTAATGATAGTTGGCTATACCCAACTATGTCACGTTTCAAAATAAATACCCCAACTTCTAAAATTTCATTTCGGGTACCCCAAGTTTTAATAGGCGACACTTAGCCCAAGTTTTAATAGGCGAAACTATTTTACCCCTGATTGAATAACTAATTTAACTAATGGTTTGAGGGCAATTCTGACTTTTCAATTACACAAATAATAATTATAATTCTTTAATAATTATATATATATATATATATTCAGTAATTGATTATATTATTATTAATCATTAATTAATTAATAATGATTGTAAAAACACTTCGTCTTATCCCCGTCTCCGGCAACCTGCTCCCCATCTCCGGCCGCCTGCGACCAGCCCTGTCTTCGGCCGCAACTCCGACCAGCCGCGACTTCGACCGGCGAGGAGCAACACCATCGATTTCGAGCACGGTGTTCCAGATCGATTTCGAGCACTCTACAAATTCGGCGCTTGCTATAGATACGACGCTCTCTACAGATCTGATCTGACGTCGTGCTCGATATTGAACTGGAACGCCGTGGTTGAAATCGATGGTGTTGCTCCTCGCCAGTCGGAGTCGCGGCTGGTCGGAGTTGCGGCTGGAGACGGGGAGAAGACGAAGTGTTTTAAAATCATTATTAATTAATTAATGATTAATAATGATATAGTTAATAATAAAAATATAATAAATTAATGATAACATATATTAAATTAGTTGTTTAATTAGAGTTAAAATAGTCATTTCATAATCATATCAATTGAACCAATCAGATTGGTTTAACAGACCAAAACTATTGAGGGCATTTTAGACTTTTTAACATACCAATTCAGTTAAATTTAACAGATGCTGGGTTAACTTTCGCTTATTAAAACTTGGGGTACCCGAAATGAAATTGTGAAAATTGGAGTATTTTTGAAACGTGACATAGTTGGGTGTAGTCAACTTTCATTACCCCTAAAATATTAACAGATTTCATCCAAAATTCTAACGGTATGTGTTAAGTGTCAATTTTCAATCACTGAGTGTAGCTAAGTGTCCAGTTTTGAATATGGGTATAGATAAATGTTTTTTGGCCTTAGTTGTGAAAATTATATGTTGATGACGAGTTTAAAGTAAAACCAAAATAAAGTTGGTAAAATCAAGGCTTAAATGAAAATCATGCAAGAAAACACATGAAATCAAAGACACAAAAATGGAGGAAGAAAATGGCCTCGAATGGTTGATCGACCTGAAAAAGAAACACTTTTTTACTTATTGTCCTCCCACTTTTGGCTTGTTTTGTCCCACTCGGGTACATTTTACCCTTATTTTAGATCTATTTTATCTCACGTGTCTTTTGAGAGAATATTGCATATTTTGGGTATTTCTTACCGCTTTTTGGAGAATTTTTAAAGATCACTCTTGAAGACACCAACCACCCCTCGTGCCAACGCAAAGAAGTCACCGTGGCAGCACCTGATACAACTTAAGTCTATACCTGAAGACCAAAGGAGAAGTCAACCGTGTTCAACCGACCACGGGACCGTGTTCAAGACCCCAAGATCTCATGTTCATCTCCGTGTTCGATCAAATAGCCAGCCCCTGATCTCATTTTCAACATTCTTCATTTCCACATCTTTTCATTCCGCACTAAATCCTCTCTAGTGTTCTTCGTGTTCTTCAGATCTCAAGTTTGAAGATTAAAGGTCCAAACTTGTAAGAAAGGTCCAGAGATGAAATCATGTATTGATTCTCACACCAAGAACCAAATGGGTTTTATTCTCGTCACCCTTTATTTTTAAACTATTTTATGCAATAAATATAGTTTGATTTCAAATCATATTTCATTTCGTTATTTATGTCGCTTATGAATTTTATAATGCATGATTTAATTCATAGATTTTCATGTTTATCGTCTTGAATATGATCTTGTATTTCTAATTGTGCATCGGGGCTGAAGCGATTGTCTTTCTAAAGTTGCATCACCTTATTTATGGACTATCTGATTAAGTCTACATAACGTGACAGGGACCCAATAAATGGATCTGAGTAGTAGGAACCGGATTTCAATATGACCCTTGGGTGCGCTTGGCTAACACGGTAGTAACATCCATAGGCTCACTCCAAAAGATCTAGAGAATTCACATAACTTAATACTAGTGGGGGAGGTCAATTTATCCTTCATTGCGTATAGGTACCTCTATCCCGCTATACACTATTTATCCAAGCAACACCTCAAGTATAATTATAATTTAGATCGTTTCCCAAATCTATTGATTAATTGATTCATCTGCCTCAATTTATGTTTAGATTATATTGTTCATCTACTTCATAATCTGTTCATTTTTATTTATAGTTTTACAAGTTTCAACCTTAACCCCACTTTTAAACCGACCAAGATTAGGCACAAGATTCGATTTGAGTGATTAAGATTTGGTAAGCAAATAGTAGCCACCTCGTCCCTTGGTTTCAATATAAAATCAGGGTCGTAAATTACTTCCTTTTATTACTTGTGACCGGTAAACTCTCGGCATGTGTCGTGAATCACACTCGCACATTTTTGCGGGACAGGAGATGTGTAAACACTAACGACTTTAGATGAAGTTATTGTAGGGATTTGGAGCTATCAAGATGATCAAAATAGCGGAAGAAATAACAATACAAACTCCAAAATCTGTCCAAGACCATAAACCATTAAATCTCAAGGCAGAAAACTATTCCACAAGAGTTTACCTTTTAGTTTTGTTGAATCAAGAAAGAAGAACAAGATGATCTCCTTCTCTAGAGCAAGTCCACACCAAGAGGATGATCCTTTTGATCCAACACACTTAGCCTACTAGAACTAGAGTGTGAAGAACAAGAGAGCAAAGGAAGGGAGAGGGAGAGGGGAGTGGCCGACCACACTAGAAGAAAGAGAGAGAGAGAATGAGAGTTCTTCATTTGTTGTGATATTTTGTATACTCATATCTTTAAAGTTGATTGATAAAGTAACAAATGATGAAGGCATGGGTTAAAAGGAAAGTCATCACCTAATCCCACAAATCACTCTTCATCATAATCAACAACACCAACTAAGCATGGTGTGTGGCCCCCACACTTGGACTCACCAAGTGGGCCGGCCAAACCAAGCTTATTGGGCCTTTGTTGGGCCGGCCTAGTGACCTCATGGGCCGAGCCCAATGGGCTCGCCCATGCGGTCGCGTGCCGTGTCCAAAATTATCCGACCCTTTGTCGTCACTTATCAAACAAAGTTCGACGTGATATCGACGACAAACTCAGCTTTCTCGATTCGCTAATCATTCTCACAAAACCGAACTCATGGCCTAAAACCCTTAGTCTTGCTCCTCAAGAAACGTCATGTCTTGCTCCTCAAGAAACGTCAATCTTCCCTTGTCTCAAGTTATCCATATTGTATGTGTGTGACCCTCTAGGCTCATGCCAACGTTGGCAGATCGGCGCAAGAGATCTCTCTTGCCCGATCCATCATAAGTGGTCTCTAGTAAGACATTATGATTACCCAAGGTGCATGATGATCGATGATTCGATTTAACCTTGTGCGTACAAGTCACTATCCTATTATCTCTAGACATCCTGATTGATCACAAGGCATAGAGTCGTCATCATTGTTTAATCAATCATCGTTACTTGATATGCGAGAAGACTGAGAACTTATAACTCGTATCATTGGCATGGCCATGCACTTCCTCTCTGTCACTCTCGATCAAGTGGCCTAAACAGATATCTTTCCCATACCGTAGTACAAGGGATGAATCCCTTAGCCGTCTTTCGTGTCACTCATGCAATCCGTTCCGCCACCCAATCGTGCCCGTTATTGCATTTGAATAGGTGCAAGTCAAAGTCGTACGTCGACCGCATAGCGATCACAAAGACTCCTTGGTCTAAGGATATTGTGACAAGCTATCGCATTTGAATATGTTCATGGCTTAATCTAAGAAACACTATTCAAAGCGGGTCTTCCAATACCAATCACCTCATGATATCTATGATATGATTTCGGGATCCCACATCCCTATGATAAGCAGAACTACATCATTGAGAACCATCCTCATACTGGTCGCTTCAATTGAAGCGTATTTTGATCAGGGACTTGTTAAGTGTGATCCGTACAGATTTATGGTTCTACTACTTTAGTGGTCATAAATCAGATCATGCTCAACATATTACTTCAACACAGAAGTAATACAAAGCTGTTTTATTTATTACAAACGATGACATTTATAGACTACTAGCAATTGGACTAGGGCACAAAAATGCTATCAATCTCCCACTTGCCCCTAGTTCCAATCTAAGTCCCAGTCTATCCCTATTAACCTAACATGTTTATCATGTTTTGCTTGAGGAAGAGCTTTGGTCAAGGGGTCGGCTGTGTTATCATCAGATGCAACGTAGTGGATCTTCACGTCACCTCTAGCAACTATGTCCCGGATGATGTGATACTTCCTGAGTACATGCTTGGATCTATCATGTGCTCTGGGTTCCTTAGCTTGCGCAATGGCTCCGGTTTTGTCACAATATAAGTCTACTGGGTTAGATGGGTTTTGAATTACACCTAACCCAGCCATGAAACTCCTGATCCATACAGCCTCTTTTGCTGCTTCTGATGCAGCAATATACTCAGCTTCCATTGTAGAGTCGGCGATGGTGTCCTGCTTCTTGCTTTTCCAGCTGAATGCTCCACCGTTCAACGTAAACACATATCCTAACGGACTCTTAAAGTCATCAGGGTCTGTCTAGAAACTAGCGTCAACATATCCTTTGACGACTAGATCATCATCACTCCTTCCCCTGTATACAAGAAAAGCGTCCTTGGTTTTGTGTAGAACATGGCGTAGATGATGGATCCACTGCTAATGCATAGAGGATTCCACTCATGCGCTTCAGCTCATTAGGTGTTGTGGGACACTGAGTCTTGCTTAGCTTAACTCCATGTCTCATGGGAAGGAATCCCTTCTTGGATTCGTGCATCGAAAATCTTTTCAAGATCTTGTCGATGTAAGTGCTCTAGCTTAGCCCAATGATCCTCTTCGGGCGGTTTCGATAAATCTTGATCCACGGGATATACGCGGCTTCACCCAAATCCTTCATCTCGAAACACTTCCCCAACCAAGATTTGGTAGCTTGCATGGTAGAGATGTCGTTTCCGATAAGGAGTATGTCATCTACATACAACACTAAGAATACGACTGCACTTTCATCTGCCCTCTTGTACACGCAAGGGTCGTCTTCATTTTGCATGAAACCAAATTCTTTTATGGCTTCATCAAATCGACGATTCCAACTCCGAGAAGCCTTCTTCAATCCATAAATGGACCTCTGCAGCTTACAAATCTTTCTGGTATTCTTTGGATCGACAAAACCCTGAGGTTGTGTCGTATACACGTCCTCGGTTAGCTTCCCATTGAGGAAAGCAGTCTTGACATCCATCTGCCATATCTTATAGTCGTGATATGCAGCTAATGTGAATAGAATCCGGATCGATTTGATCATGGCCACTGGCAAGAAATTTTCATCATAATCAACTCCATGAATTTTCCTAAAACCTTTCGCAATTAGTCGGGCCTTATAGGTCTGAGGAACTCCATCCCTGTCATGTTTATCTTAAAGATCCATTTGCAACCGATAGTCTTAACACCAGGGGTTTGATCCACCAAGTTCCAAACTTGGTTGTCATACATGGATTTTATCTCCTCCTTCATGGCGCTTAACCATTTCTCAGAATTTGAACTCCCCATGGCTTCTTGAAATGTTGTCGGATCGTCGGAATCCATAATCTCCAAGTCACCACACTCAGTTAACATAAACATGTATTTGACGGGTGCCTGACGAGTCCTTTCAGAACGTGCTATCTCGGATCTCTTCCAGATGCACAGTCCTCCAACTGGTTTTTTGGAGAGGAATTCTGTCTCAAAAAAGACACCTTTCCGAGCAACAAATACTTTGTTCTCGTCGGGTTTGTAGAAGTAGTACCCAAAAACTCTCTTTCGGGTACCCTACGAAGATACACTTGTCAGATCTTGGTTCGAGCTTGTCTGCCATAAGGCGTTTGATGTAAGCCTCGCAACCCCAAATGTTGATGAACGACAACTTGGGAAGTTTCCCACTCTATCCTTCGTATGATGTTGTCTCCAGCGCCTTCGTAAGTGCCTGGTTCAGAATGAACGTAGCTGTCTCTACGGGGAGATATGTCTGACTCATCATAGAGCGAACCATGTCCAGCAAGGTTCGGTTTCTCCTTTCGCACACACCGTTCAACTGAGGTGTTCCTGGCGGAGTCCACTCAGAAAATATCCCACACTCTCCTAGGTGGTCGATGAAGTCTTGGGTCAAGTATTCGCCACCTCGGTCTGAGCGAATCGCTTTAACTTTCTTCCCAAGTTGATTCTCAACTTCAGCCTTGAACTCTCTGAACTTGTCAAACAAGTCAGACTTATACCTCATTAGAAAGACATAACCATATCTACTGAAATCATCAGTAAATATAATAAAGTATTTGAATCCTCTTCTGGCTTGTGTACTCATGGGCCCACATACATTAGTGTGTATTAGGCCCAACAAGTCAACTGCCCTCTCACCCCTACTGGTGAAGGGCGACTTCGTCATCTTACCCATCAAACAAGATTCGCACCTATCAATTTGTCCGAATTCAAATGGACTTAACAGTCCACACTTGTGAAGTGTTGATAGTCGTCTCTCGCTTATGTGGCCTAAACGGAAGTGCCATAATCGAGTCTTACTCGATTCATCAACCTTGATCCTTTTGGTATTCACATAGTATACCTCATTCTCGTTGATGTCACTAGTTTTCAAAACATATAGACCATTAACAAGCAATGCTTCCCCATAACAAACATTGTTTCTATAAATCATGAAAAGACCATTGTTAATAAAAAAATTGAAACCTTCAATGTTTAAAGCAGAAATAGAAATAATGTCTTTATGGAAAGTAGGCACACAATAAACATTGTTCAAAATCAAAAGAAGTCCCGACGGGAGGCTGAGACGAACGACCCCTACGGCTGTTTCCACACTCTTGCCATCTACAACCCGTATGTTCGCTTCATGGCCAACCAAATCTCGTCTACTTTCCAGCACCTGCACATCAACACAAATGTGAGATTGTGATCCAGAATCTAGCACCCAACCAGAGTTTGTAGACATATTTACTTCAATGAAATAAATACCTGAAGCGCCAGTCCTACTGGCCTTCTTCTGCTACTCTAGGAACTTCTTGAAGTCCCTCTTCCAGTTACCATGCTGAGCGCAGAAGAAGCAAATAGCGTCTTTTACGTCCAACTTGCCCTTGCCCTTGCCCTTGCCCTTTCCCTTGAGCGCGGACTTGTCCTTATGAACCTCAAGACCCTTCCATTTCCCCTCAGTCGGTTTGGAAGACTTGACTAAGCTCCCACTAGCTCTCTTAAAGTTGGTGCCCCCTCTGATCATCATAACCTTTTTGGTTTTACCCTTGAGGTATATCTAAGCAAATACAAGCATGCCGTGCAAATCTCGTCTACTTTCCAGCTCCTTCACATCAACACAAATGTGAGATTGCGATCCGGAATCTAGCACCCAACTAGAGTTTGTAGACAGATTTACTTCAATGAAATAAATACCTGAAGCGCCAGTCCTACTGGCCTTCTTCTGGTCCTCTAGGAACTTCTTGCAGTCTCTCTTCCAGTAACCAAGCTGAGCATAGAAGAAGCAGATGGCGTCCTTTAAGTCCAACTTGGCTTTGCCCTTTCCCTTGAGCGCGGACTTGTCCTTATTAATCTCAGGAGCCTTCCATTTCCCGTCTGTAAGTTTGGAAGACTTGACTGAGCTCCCACCAGCTCTCTAGAATCTGCTGCCACCTCTGACAATCATCACCTCTTTGGTTTTACCCTTAAGGTTTATCTCAGCAGATACAAGCATGTCGTGCAGCTCTGTGATGGTCTTGTGCATGTCATTCATGTTGTAGTTCATGATGAACCCATCATACAAAGAAGGGAGAGTTGACAGGATCATATCGACCTTCAACTCGTCAGTGGATACGACACCCAACCTTGTTAGGTGCTCGAACTGACCCTTCATTTTCAGCACATGACGGTTGACTCTCTCTAGATGGCATCTTGGTGAACATCAAGCCCTTGACAGACTTGAAGCTTTCGGTCCTAGCCTTCTCTTTGATCATCTCCTTGAGTTGTTCCATTATAGCGTATGAGTTCCCACTAAGATCAATTAGTTGTTTCTGGATATCAGCCTCCATCATGCTCAGCTGAGGCATCCCACGTCGAGCGAGTCATTAAGGCGTTTTTTATGAGCGTCCCTAACACTCCTCGTGGAACCCGCATCTGGCACAGGGGATATGGGCTCGTCAAGCACATGTTCCTTCCTCTCGTGTTTGAGTACAATTCTCAAATTACACTCCCAGTCGAGGAAGTTCGTTCCACTAAGTTTCTCCTTGTCCAGGATCGACCTTATTGACAACGTGTGTGCTTGGCTCGCTGACAATATCTACACAGATCAATAAATTCAAGTTAGACTCTGAATTTATCTATGAAGATTTGTTGCAAAATCTTGACCACTTTGATCCTTCACAAGAATCATGAACCAAGACCCTTGATTCACCCTCTTGAAGTGAGCTAATGCATCAACGCTTCAATTAGGTTATGTAGGTAGGAACACTTTCCAATCACACCTCGTGTGACTCTTGGCCAGAACATATGTACAAAGTACATTGGCATTGTTCTGTCGGATGCTCTAGGTCGACGCAATTATAGATATGTGGACCAGATCTTGATTGGAGAGAGCTAATGCATCTACGCCCCAACCAAATCTCTCTACATTCTCTATCAATGCTTCCATGAATGCTCTGCTAACGCACACGACGTTCATGGCCTAGTTGAGTCAACCAATTAACGACTTGTGGACCAGAACTTGAACTGGAGAGAGCTAATGCATCTACACCCCAAATTAAATTGTCCACATCTACTAGCTTTGCTTCCACGAACGCTCTACTAACGCACAGGACGTCTGTGATCACGCTGTATTGTAGAGTGTCAAAATTGGATAGCATCATCGCATGACTCAATTTCATTGCGATATGATCAAGTTTTGCGAGACATGTACCCAGTACATTCTCTACATGATAACTGTTCATCCGTACCGGGTAAGATGATATGTTTCATGCTTCACTTTAGTTTTGTAGGTCCAAGTTTAAGTTACTTAACCGATTTCGGACATGCAAAACATATGTACATTTAAACTTATCATGCTCTCATGCATATAATATAAACATACATTACTAATCATGCAATTCTAAAAAGCACAATTTAAACATTTATAGCCTAAGCCCAAATCTAGGTTCGATCTATATGGGGCCGGTCCATAAAGATCGGGGTCACATCCTAAGGGTGAAGATTACAGCTTTGCAAGTCTTCTTCATCCTTGGCGACGCTCTCACTGGCTCCTTGACGTCTTCACGACTAAACGCCATTTCCAAGACTCCCAACGTGCCATCTCTGGGAAGTGTGTTTACATAAAATATCAACGAATCGCAGACCGGGTATAAGTATAATACATGTAAACCACGACGCATCTCGTCGCAAAATATAAAACCCAAATCTTAAGATGGCACAAACCGCCATTTTATATTTACAATACAAATGCAATATAAACGGTCTTGTCTCGATGGGCTTAATTATACACCATGTGATCTAACTTACGCATGTTGCAATCATATCATGTTATCAAACATATATGTTGTCGCACAATGCATGTTATCAATCACATCAAATCATATTTTAATCTTTATGATTTTAGTATATCGTTCTCACTTGGCACTTGCAAGTCCCGATTTCGAAATCCTAAACCGAGACTCCCGCATTTTTCCCATGAAAACTGGGAATCGGTCTTTCGATCTAACCGCAAATACTCGGCCACGCCGCCAGTCGATGTAATCACTTCATCAACCGGTATGTTGAAACTCTAGAATATCGAGTAAAACCCTAATAGGTCATTGGGCGAAACAAAAAAGTTCAACATAATGTGCCAACGACACACCAAAGTACGTCGAACGACACAACTGTGCGGTCATACGGTTTATCGGGTCATCAATCCTGTGAAAACTCGAGACCGTACTTTATCTCGTCGAAAAAATAGTTTTTCGATATTTTATATACTCGATGAAAACAAATTTAACCATAACGAGAATCTAGCAAATTCATAGCATCAAAACGATAAAACAATCCTACTCAAACAATCTGCCTATGGGTGACGATCGCCACCTCTCTGATTGGCGGAGAAACTGAGTCATGTATGTGGCGATCGCCACCCTCCTCGGTCAGCTTAATTTTTGGGTTTTCACGAGCCCGATTTTGAATACGATTTCACTCGACTCAAGTCCCGACCCCCGGGAACGACTCGGTGCACGGTGTGCATTAGTCCCAAGTTGAAAAACCACTCACAAACAAATAAAAATCTCGTCTTTATCGAAAATACGATCAAAAATAGATTTTTAATTGTCATGAGGCCAAAACAAAGACAAAAAGTGGAGATTTATGCAACAATCAATCATGGCAACAATCATTATGTTTAAGCAATCAATTTTACCACAAAATCATGCATGTATGATTCATCTAGAGAGCAACTAGCCTCTGATACCACTGTTGGGGTTCCCGGGATCTCAAGCACAGCGGAAGCGACGATAATTAACCGAGAACCCGCCACAGGAACATTTGCAATCTATAGATGAACCATATTAACGAGGAAAGATCCGATCTTTTACCTCTCGTAGCGTGAAATCTGCCGATCAAAGACGCGCTCTCGAGCTCGTCCTCTACGTCTCGCACACACCGAAGCTCGAACACGAAACTAGAATTCAACTAGTGGCTACTAGACCACAAAAGAACCCACACACTCTTTCTCTAACTCCTAAATATAGCAACTAGAGACTTTTAGGAGAAATATCTAATATTTCAAGAATGCATTTTAGAGGCACTCACCCTTGGCCTCTATTTGTAGGCTTGTGTGAGTGCCTAAGAGCTTTTCCCGTCAGGCCGATGTGGCGATCGCCACACCATGGGTGACGATAGCCACCCTCCACATTTGTTGGTGGCAATCGCCACACCCAAGGTGACGATCGCCACCCTCCAAAAGTGTTGGTGGCGATCGGCACCCCACTTCGTGGCGAATATTCCCATTCTCTCCATTTGGACCTCTTGAGTCCCATCGAGTAGGCTTCGGTTCTCGCTCATGGTGTGCGATCTTGAAGGCCCGTGACACATTGGCTGATCGGCGTGAGATCCCATCTCACCCGATCCATCACTAGTGGTCTCTAGTAAGACGTAGTGATTACCCAATGTTCACGAGTGTATCGATCGGTTCGATATCTCCTTTCTATCATATGTATCACTAACCCTTTGTTTGCTTTAAGGCGTATGAGATTGTGTGAGACATTGAATCGTCATCCTCATGTATTCGATCTAGTTCCTTGAATTCTGAGTTGACTGATATGTATTGGTGCGGCCGCACACTTAATTAGTCACACTCATCAAGGGCCCTGAACCATACCCTTCACCACGTCTCACCGTGGGGAAATAAATCCCTTCAGATGCAATGTGCGCTCCCACATAAATTCCGTCAAAAAGACAACAATGTATGTTATGGCTGCCCTATTACAGGCAGCGTTAAGACATGTCAAACTAATGGAGTGACGTGCATGTGAGCCACTCGCTCCAAGGTATTAAGGCAACGATATCACGAAGACTGAGTATGCGTTGGTCACCAAAACTATGCCCCATACTCCACCGCGGGTCATCCAATATCATCCTCCAGATGATATCCGTGATATGACTTTAGTAGTCCCACCACCTAGATCAGCAGGACTTGATCTTATGTCATCATCATACTAGTCACTTCTAGATAAGTATTTGACTAGGGATCCGTCAAGCATAACTTGATTAGATCTAAAGGTTCTGTTGTTCTTGTGTAAACACTAACTACTTTAGATGAAGTTATCGCTTGACACATTATCAAAACACAATAATAATGTCAATGTCATTCATTGCTAAACAGAAGATTACATAGGAAAGACTTGGACTAGGGCACAAGCTCTTACAGTACTTGCTTCCCCTGATCATTGCTTCTCCTGATAACTGGCAGAGTTACATTGATTTCTTGGTAAGTCGATGCATGCCGATTCTCCATGCCGATGTTAGCAAACTTGTAGTGAAAAAATCTATAAGATTTTCACTGCAGCGAATCTGCTTGACTTCAATCTCATTACTCTTCTAGAGTTCGTGAGTGTAGAAGAATTTTGGCGATATGTTCTTGATTTGATCTCCTTTGATGTACCCACCTCTGTTTGAGATATACACGCTGCATTGTCTTCAAGTATAATAGAAGGTGAGCTTGTAATTGACGGGATTTCACATGCTTATCGTATATGATCAATGACAAATCTCGAGAACACACATTCTCTACTAGCTTCATGTAGTCATAGAATTTTTAAATGGTTTGTGGAAGTTACAACTAAATTCTAATTCGTAGAGCGCCAAGATATTGTCGTGTCATTGCAAGTAAATACATATCAAAATTGAGAGTGTGCTTTTTGGGGATCAGAAAGGTATCCTGCATCTACATATACAATCAAGTTAGTATTGCTTGAGGATTTTTAGTAGAATAATCCCAAATCTTTTAACCTGCTCAAGTAGTGTAATATATGCTTGATTACGTTCCAATATCGTCTTGTTAATTATAAGCTGAATATTTCTAGTACCTTTGAAATTCTGATTCGTAGAAGGGACAAGATGTCGAACACAATGTTGTAACGATTGGTTCGACAACTTGTCTGATCGCAAATAATGTACAGTAAATAAATAAACAGTAAACAGAAGACACACAATATGTTTACCCAGTTCATTGACTCCGCACCTACGTCTGGGGGCACTCTGCCAGTCAAAAGGTTTTCACTATTTGGTAGTCAATTGTACAACTTCAAGCATCAACTAGCTATCACACAAGCTATTTTCCTAAGCTACTATAGATCTCACCGTGAACAACCTCGACCAGGGACTCCCCGTATCTTTGAGAACGTCTCAATTCCACCCTTCAAGCAAGCCTATGCTCAGCGTAGTTGTCTTCAACAATTTCTTCGTGAGTCTTCAATCATGAACAAATACCCACAAATCACAAACACTCAAACCCTCACGTTTTGATGTATGTGATCGGCACCATTCTTCTAAAGATCCAGTCTCTCAATCCGCCAGCCTTGTACGGTTAAGAGCTTTGAAATTAAGCACAGAGAACGTGTGTATTGCTATGGGGATAGCACATGCTTTTATAGCATTGTACATGCCTAATTGGTCTTCAACTCCAAATAGGCAATACAATTCCAAATAGGAATTCTCTTGCCTCCTTGGATTATTGCCAAGTTGACAAGTTGGCATTGTTGCATTAATTGGCCTTGCTTACGTGTATTCTTCCAGCTGGGAGTTGTCTTATCTTGTATTAATTCGTTTTCCCTTTATCCCACGTTTCTGAAAACCAAACAGGAAAGATCGAAAACTTTCCTGATCCTACGCGCGGTATGTCACGTCAAATGTGTTGCAACATGTTGTCTGACATCTTGACTTCGCGCTAAAAAATATGCCAATACTAAACATAGTAACAATCTCCCCCTTTGGCAATTTTTTAGGCAAGCATAACTTCACAATCTTCACAAGCATAACTTTACAATCTTTACAGTAAACTTCCGGCAAGCAACCTCTCCAGCTAACACGATCATCTTCAGCCATCTTCCTCAATGGCACACAGCGGAGCATAACTTTTTGTCCTTCATCTTCATAGGTGGCACACAATACCCCAATCGATCACACACTCAATTCGCCTCGAATGATGTATGTCGAGCACATGGTTCTTAATGAATAGTCTTGACATTAGACTAGGTTTTCTCTTCTGTGCCGTTACGCGTCTTGGAGTACTTTCCTAATTCTACAAGACTTGGGTTTCTTCTACAGTGCAGTTACGCGTCTTCGAATACTTCCCAGCGACATGTTGGAACATATGTTGTACCACTTAGAATGACCTATATCTCCCCCTGATTGCCTCAAAAATGGCAAAGGGCAAATAGGATTGCACGACAATCGTGTAGGGGAAATAAAATAAACCGACTCTGTGACAGAGTAACATAAACGCAAAAAGGTGTCATTTCTGAAGTCAACACAAGTTTTGAGACATGTTACCATGATACCCCTCCCCCTGGTTGCTTTAATGATATCTCCTTCTTGAGTTCAGCCAACACCTTCCCATGGACTGACTTTCTGGTCACTATGCTTCCTGCAATCTCCTGATGTCTCCCCAGATGGTCTGACAATATCTTTAGCATGCTTTCCTTTAAACAGCTTGATGTTGATGAAGAGAGCTCTAGGGCGCTTTCTTGGTACATTGGTGGGGCGCACAATAGTTGTGAGGTAGATCAATCGAGCTAGATCTTTCGAGGGCCAAACATCTTCTCGACTCTAGAAATTTTCTTAACCAACGAGTTCATGATAGGAACACGATCTGTAGATGTGACCTTCTTTCTTACCATGAAGTTATTGATTGCATCAGTGGAGAAATTGAAACAGTGTCCTCGCACATACACCTTTCTAAACTCGGGGTCTTCAAGATCATCAAAGGCAGCAGACAGGTTTACCATAAACTCTTTGACCATGAAGGGATAAAGTGTAATGATATTTGAGACTGTGTTGAGCAGCTGCAATAATTCTGGAATGCATTAAGGTTTCCTTAACCGCTTACGATCTTGGTTTCCCAATTCCTTATCGCCGAATATTTTTTCAGAATCTCTATCACGGCATGTAGCTTTCCAGAATCATAACACAATCCAGACTTTCCAAAATTCTCAAAAACAGTTGGAGATCCTCCAGATTCCTAATCGCAGTCGATCTTCATATTTAGGAAACTGTTCAAAACTGTGACGTACAAGATGTCGAACAAGATGTTGTGACATCACATTTGACATCTTTCCTGACCAGATGCTCGACATATTTCCCAGTACCTCATCTGGCTTTTCGCTTGCTTGGATGCATCTTACAAGTAGAAGTATCTGCATCAGTACAAACAAGATCTGTACATACAAATATTCTGAGAAAGAGGGTCTCGATGATCTTCTTGAGCACGCTGATCTCCTTACTTAACTCCTCTCTCAACATTCTCTTACTTTCTCTTACTTTCTCTCAAATTTACTTGAGTCAAGGAGGTTGGAACATCCTCTTTCACATCCTAATCCAGACTTTGAGTTTCTTCGACCACGCCCTCAGAATGGATTTCTTGACCTACAGTAAGAAACTCTAACACACTCAAATTTCAAGGGTTTGTATTCACATGCTCAGATGAAATAAGAGATTCAGTGTTTACCTTGAGCCTTTGCACATTAAGTTGATTCAGAGTGAGTTCCTTCCATGACATCCCCACCTTTTGCTTCTTCGTCACCTGATGAGCTACTGACATTGGGATTTGTCAAAACTTCTTTCTCAACAACATCCTCCCCTGTGGTGATAGGAATGGATTTTACAATAGGCACAGATGATTCTGTCATGGCATCTCTGGCCTCTACATTAGATGGATTTTTGGAATACAGCCCTTGGACACTTCATACTTGTTCCTTGCAGCTCTAGGTCTAGTACCTCTCTTGGAAACAGGTTACTTCTTTATCTTTTGATTCTATTTACAAGGTGATCCTACAGTCTTTAATCCACTTCTGGTGGCAACCATTATCAAGAAAGAGTGGATTTTCTTCACCGGAAACAACTTCATTGGGAGCTAAAACGGTTGTGGCATGATAGAAGAGCTGAAAGATTTTCCATGGTAATTTTATCTTCAGATGGACCTTGTTTTGAACCAGGACAAAATTCAATTTAGATGTCTTCTTGGTCTAGAGAGAAGAAACCGAATCACCAAAGCTCCTCTCTATTACTTAAGGATTATTGAACCATAATACAGAGCCCAATGAATGACCTAAGACTCTCAAACCTGTTTGCATCCATGGTTTTTGTAACAATATCAACTAGCTGTTTTTCGGTGTGAATATACTCCAGTTTGATCTTCTTTTCTTCCACCAAGTTTTGGATGAAGTGGTGTCTAACTTCAATATGCTTGGTCATGTTATGTCGAACTGGACTCTTTGAGAAATTTATGGCGCTAATGTTGTTGGAGAACAATGTCATGACCTTTTGCTTGACATCATACTCAGCGATCATATGTTTCATCCAAAGAAGTTGAGTACAACTGCTTCCTTCTGCTATGTATTCTCACTCGGCTGTTGATATGAAGATGTAGTTTTGTCTTTTACTTATAATGTGTTTGGCTTGTAACAGATGGCTTGCTTTGGGATTATCTTGACAACGAGCACATATACCAACTGTAAATAAAATATCTAGACAACTAGCAGCGAGGTATATGAGGCTTCCGATGATGCTTATATAAAGGCTCTGATCAACAGGTTCACCTAGATCATTCTTGGTGATCCTAGAATGAGTTGCAATAGAGGTTTGTTTGTGGGATGCATTTTCCAGTCCAAACTTCTTTACAACATTTTTGGCAAACTTGCTTTGAGAGATAAAATGTCATCCTTCATCTGATTGCAATAACGATACCTTGTCACGATATCCTTAGACCAATGAGTCTTTATGATAGCTATGCAATGTACGTGCGGCTTTAACTTGCGCCTAACGCTTTCCGTAACAGGATTGCAATAACGGGCATGATTGGGTGGCGGAACGGGTTGCATGAGTGACACGAAAGACGGCTAAGGGATTTATCCCTCATACTACGGTATGGGAAAGATATACGTTAAAGGCCTCTTGATCGAGACTGTCTGAGAGTAAGAGCATGGCCATGCCGGTGATACGGGTTATCAGTTCTCAGCCATCTCACATATCAAGTAACAATAATTGATTGAACAAGGGTGACGACTCTATGCCTTGTGATCAATCGGGATATCTAGATATAATAGGATAGTGACTTGTACGCACAAGGTTAAATCGAATCATCGATCGTCATGCACCTTGGGTAATCATAACGTCTTACTAGAGGCCACTTATGATGAATCGGACAAGAGAGATCTTTTGCGCCGATCTGCCAATGGTGGCATGAGTCTGGAGGGTCACACACATTCAAGACGGATAACTTGAGACAAGGAAACCTTAACGTTTCTTGAGGAGTTATGCAAGGAAAAAACTGAAGGTTTTGGGCCATGGGTTCGGTTTGAGAGAATAATTAGCGAATTGAGAAAAATTGAGTTTTTTCGTCGATGTCGCGTCGGACTTTGTTTGGTAAGTAACGACAAATAGGGTCGGGCAACTTTTGGACACGGCACGAAACCACATGGGCGAGCCCATTGGGCTCGGCCTATGAGGTCACGTGACCGGCCCAACAAGGGCCCATTATGGGCCCAATAAGCCCAATATGGTCGGCCACATTGGTGGGTCCAAGAGTGGGGGCCACACAACACCATGCTTGGTTGGTGATTGTGGATTAAGAGATGAGTGATTTAAGGGGTATGGGTAATGACACTTTAAGCCCATACCAATCACTTTTAGACCCATGCTTGTGAGTTGGATGATATAAGGGAAATATCTAATGTTGATTCCTTACACAAAAATATCAAAAAACTCTCACAAGCTCTCTCTCTCTCATAGTGGCCGGCCACTCCCCTCTCTCCTCTCATCTTGCTCTCTTGTTCTTCATTTAATTGTTCTAGTAGGCAATTAAGTGAAGGATCTTCAAGATCATCCCCTTGGTGTGTACTTGCTTTAGAGAAGAAGATCCGAAAGTTTTTCTTTATCGATTCAATAAAGACTTAAAGGTAAATTTCTTCTGGAATAGATTTTACCTTGAGATTTAACGGTTCATGTTCTTGGACAAGGTTTGGAGTTGATTTTGTTAAACGCTTCCGCTATCTCGATGATCTAGAACGCTCCAAAACCCTACACATACCATGCCTGAGGTGCTTGTTTGCGACCATAGAGAGCCTTTTTAAACTTATTGACATGATGAAACGAGTTGGGATCTAGAGAACCTTTTCTTTTAGCAACATAAACTTCCTCATTCAAGTACCTATTGAGAAAGGCACTCTTCACCTCCATCTGGAAAAGTTTGTAGTGGAGATGATTAGCAATACCAAGAAGAAGTCTGAAGGCTACATCTTTATTAATGCCACTAATTTGCTCAAGAATCATATCAAGATCAATGTTATGCTTGTCGTCGCCATCATCTATCCTGACATCTGTAGTACTAGGAACACCTACAGATTCAAAGACTTTAGAGTTCTTGACATTTGGCTTTCTCCCCCTCCGTATTTCATAATCTTGACGCATAGTAACTCTATTATGAATATGGAAATCCATGTGGAGAGAACTGTTTTTTCCCAACATTATCGTTCTAGCCATTTCCTGAAGAGTCTGATTCTTCCTTTCCACAATCACATTCTTTTGCGGTGTGATGGAAGTAGAGAACTCGTGAGCTATTCCTTTAGCATCACAAAAATTGGCAAAACTTATATTTTCAAATTCTCTTCTGTGGTCACTCCTAAGTCTGACCACTTTGCTAATGCTTCTTCCTTTTTTCCTTCTGGACTTTATGGCATAGGGCTTCAAGGCTTTCGACCTGCATTGGTCTCATCAGATCTACGTGTATAAGCTCTAGTACTTGCGATGTGGTAATTTGTTACACCATCTTGTGCGACTTCTTGACTTGTTTATCAATCTGGCATTCACCACATATTCTTCCTTCAACACTCTTCAGAGAAGGGACACCGACTACAGCCTTTTCAGAAACAATTTTATTTATGCTCCTGAGATCCAGATGGCCAAGTTTTTGGTGCAGAAACTTGGTCTTGTCAGCCTTGGTTAGGAAGCATTTGGTTAAGGAGCTGAGGCTGGAGACCACATGTAATTGTCTTGAAATCTAATTCCCTTCATGAGCTCTTCGTGGTTCTCGTTCAATACCACACACTTGTCATGGGAAAAGTTGACGAATAGATCTAGATCACAAGATGGGTGATGCTAATAAGGTTTGTTGTAAGAACTTCTACCAACAAAGCCTCGGTTATGCATGGTACCCCAGGCTAGTTGAAATGCCCCTTACCCATAATCTTAGCTTTCACTCCATCACCAAATGTAACATAACAATTCGCATGTGGTTTTAAGTTATTTAAGAAGGCACGATCACCAATCATATGACGAGAACAACCACCGTCAAATTACCAATCGTTGCTGTAGAAACTTTTAGAAAAGTATATGCAATGTTAGCCTGATAGCTTACCTCTTTCACTCGCCATTCTTTCTGAGGAGAGGACTGTCGACCTTCTGTTACTCGCCATTGTTTTTGAGGTGTGGCCTTTCGGCGAGCTGGCACACGCTTATGTGATGGTCGATGTCGAGTGTGTTTCTTCCCGTAAAGGTGATAGCAAAACGGTCATATGTGGCCCTATTGTCCGTAGTAATGACAAACCCATAGTGGTCTTTGGGGGAGTCAGAAAGATGTTGTTGACGATGTCTTTGAACTTGATTAATGCTAGATGCCTGTGACATCTTGATAGACATCTGGTTCATAGCCTTTTGAGGAACAAAAACAGTCTGAGACGTGGAAGTCTCGTGAGTGTAACCCAGTCCCTCTTTGTTCTTGGCTGGTTTTCCAATGGATAGGATCTCGTCCAGAGTATTGGTGCTAGAGTTCATCATCTTAACAGACTTAGTCATGTGCTCTAGTTCCCCATTCAAACGGGTGACTTCTCGCTTGAGATCCACAACAGCCTCTAGGAGTCTTGTCTTGTCTTCAGTAAGAGAGAGAATGAGAGCATTCTGCTTCTCAAGGACCTGAGACTCTTCAATCAATTTGACATATAACTCATTATAAGCTTTGTTCAAAGTATCATCAGACAGTTCATCGTAAGACTCATATTTCTTCAGGGGTTCAACAGTTTCGTTGACATGATCGATATTATACGAAGAGGGGGATGTAAGTGCAACGAGATTGCTTATCTGTTCAGAATCGTTTGTCTCTTTCTTCCTCATCGGTTATATTGTCATTGAATCCATTCTTCTGCTTCTATTGGAAGTTGGGACACTCCTTCTGAATATGCCCATAGCCTTCACTCTCATAACATTGACTGCCTTTGCCTTTCCCCGTACGTTCATCACTTCTGCCATATTTGTAAGCATTCTTATCCTTCTGAAATCGTTGTTGAAGGTTGTCTGTGACATCTTGAGAGACATTCTTCCCAGCCATCTGGTTGAATCTTTTCATGACTCTGCTATAGTTCTTGGCTAGTATTGCAATAGTGTCATCAATTTTGTTATCAGAATTTTGAGGGCCATTCATTTGTGTTTCTTCTCCAAATTTGGAAGGGAGAGCTCAAAGGTTATGAGGGATCCCATGAGTTCATCAAAATTTAGAGTTTTAAGATCATGACTTCTTCTATCATAGTGATTTTCATCTTGAATCTTGAGCTTAGTGCTCTCAGAGTCTTTCTGACTAGATCTTCATCGGTCATGGGTTTACCATGAGAGTTTGACTCATTAGCAAGATCTCTAATAGGAACATGGAAGTCAGCAATGGTCTCTTCTTCATTCATGGAGAGAGTTTCAAAATTTATGGTGAGATACTGAAGCTTTTGCTCTCGAACTTTAGTGGTTCCTTCATATGCAATAGCAAGCACATTCCAAGGTTCTTTGGCACTTGTACATATATTGATAAGCCTGAAGATATTCCTGTCAACCTCGTTGAATATAGCATTGAGTGCACGAGAGTTACCTAAGGATGCCTCTTCTTCTGTAGGACTCCAGTCTTTTTCGGGTATGGGACCAGTCACATTGCCTTGGGTATCAGCATAATGTGCCTCCTCCCAATCATTGATCACAGCCTTTCAGGTTTTGCTGTCGAGGGATTTCATGAAGGCACACATCTGTGCTTTCCAATAACCATAATTGGTTCCATCAAGAACTAGAGGACGATTGATAGATCCTCCTTCCATATCAGTTACACATAATCTTTGCAGGAAATCACCTAAGAGTTAAGGTGCCTCCTCTGATACCAATTGAAATTCTGATTCATAGCAGGGACAAGATGTCGAACACAATGTTGTAACGATTGGTTTGACAACTTGTGTGAT
Organism: Geranium rotundifolium; assembly: GCA_963920655.1. NCBI lineage: Eukaryota > Viridiplantae > Streptophyta > Magnoliopsida > Geraniales > Geraniaceae > Geranium > Geranium rotundifolium. The sequence continues at coordinate 35,956,565 of OY987311.1, read as the reverse complement.
CGCAGATAATGGACAGTAAATAAATAAATAGTAAACATAAGACACACAATATGTTTACCCACTTCGGTGACTCCGCACCTACGTCTGGGGGCACTCTGCCATTGGAAAGGTTTTCACTATTTGGTAGTCAATAGTACAACTTCAAGCTGGGAGTTCCTTTGCCTCCTTACCCACTTCAAACTTCTACATGGATAATTGGTCTTCAACTCCAAATAGACAATACAATTACAAATAGGAATTCCTTTGCCTCCTTGCATTATTGGCAAGTTGACAAGTTGGCATTATTGCATTAATTGGCCTTGCTTACGTGTATTCTTCTAGCTGGGAGTTGCCTGATCTTGTATTAACTCGTTTTCCTTTTATCCCACGTTTCTGAAAAACAAACAGGAAAGATCGAAAACTTTCCTAATCCTACGTGTGGTATGTCACGTCAAATATGTTGCAACATGTTGTCTGACATCTTGACTTCGCGCTAAAAAACATTCCAATACTAAATGTAGTAACAACCTTTACTGAAAATTTTATATCTGACCTTGTACATTGCGCCAGACATAATAATGCCTCGATCTAATTTAGATATGGTACTTCAAGGTCAAGTATCTTTTCATCTATCTCTTTTGGGTGAAATGGATCTTTTTTTGGATCAAGCGATCGAACCACCATTGGAGTACTCAATGGATGAGCGTTTTGTATATTGAAACGCTTAAGAAGTTTCTCAACTTGTGCAAACGGATGGATCAAAATTCCATCCAAAATATGTTTGATCTGCAGGCCGAGACGATATTTCTTTTTTCCCAGATCTTTCATCTCAAACTCTTTCTTGAGATATTCTGTAGTGATTAGGATCTCTTCAACAGTCCCAGTTAAATTTATATCATCAACATATACTGTCAAAATAAAAAATCTCATGTTTGTTTTCTTGATGAATATACAAGGGCATCTATCATTATTCTTGTACCGTTCTCTAGTAAGGTATTCATAAGACAATTATACCACATTTTACCATATTGTTTCAGTTCATACAACGTCTTTCGTAATTTGATCGAATACATATTTCTTGGACTATTTTTTAATGCTTCAGACAATTTAACTCATTCAAGGAGTCTCATATAAATATTTGTGTCCGCTGTACCATATAAATAGAGAGTGACAACGTCCATCAGAAAGATACCCGGTCTTTCAAAAACTGTTAAACTGATCAAGTATCTGAACATAACCATATATATCATAGGTGAATATGTTTAATAAAAATTGACCCTAGGCTGTTGAGAAAAACCATGGGCTACAAGCCTGGATTTATATCGAACAATTTTTTTTTCTCATTTCTTTTATTTGTGAATAACCATTTATATCCAACTGGCCGAACAACTCCTGGTGTTCAAGTTATGAGGCCAACGACTTGGCGGTTTGCCAATGAAGTCAATTCTGCCCAAATTGCTTCTTCACATTTTGGCAAATTATGTCTTTCACGACATTCATCAATGCTTCGTGACTCAAAATCAAAATCACTCATTACTTCATTTGCCACCGCAAATGCAAAAATATCATCAACGATAATAGATTTTCGATCCCAGGATTCTTTTGTGTATGAATAATCCATATGTATTTCCTCACTTCTTTGTTCTCGAAATTCTCCTGGAATTTCATATTCCTTGGGAATCGACAGTTCTCTTGGAATCAATAGTTCTTCTGGAACTATATGTCTATCTGATTGTTCTTCTACAAACTACAAGTCTATTCATTGGTTATCTGGAACCTGTAGTTCTTTTGGAACTATGCACCTATTTGACGATTCTTCTAGAATTGATAGTTCTTCAGGAACCACATGCTTCTTTCGTTTTCAAGGGACGCTATCTTTTTCCCCCAATGGCCTCACACGCTACTGTCGTGTACAAGAGGAATCAAATGTGGCTTCGTATTCCCACTATTAACTTTAATTCTCGCATGTATGTTCACATGTAGATATGCCCTTGTCATTTTTTATATGTCTGCAAATAATTCAGGCATTTGATCTGCAACATTTCACAAATGTATTATCATTTGTATTTCTTTATCACATTGTGATGTACGAGGACTAGTGGGTCCGTAGACTGTAGTCTATGGACAACTGATTCGCACAACCGCACGCGGTCATCACAAGTAATACCGGTAAAACCGGGTCCAATCCACAGGGACCAAATGAGGTTTACCTGACTATTAATTTCAATTATAAATTGCAATGAAATGTGTGTGAAGTAATAATGATTTTATAAAAATATAAATCAATCAAGCTTTCAGAGAAACTATTCAGAAGGAAGAATCACATGTGCTAGGCCAACTAGAGATCGTACACAATTAATAAAAATGAATAAGTCAATATGCCTGTGTGGTAACCCTAAGTTTCCATAGATGGCAATTCCTACTCTCATAGTGAATCAAGCCTTGAGTGGGATTATTCTCGAACCTCTCGACCTCGAGATAATCCCACTCTGATAAGCACACTATTATGGGATCGGGGTTTAAGAGTAACCCCTTGGATATAGTTCAATTCGTTGTCCACTGGCTCTCTCAAACTCGGAATCACAACTAAACTAATAACATGTATCTCTCAACATCAGCAATTAACAAATCAAACACCATAAACATACCAACATGCAAACCAATTCATTCATAACATTAAAAGTCTAAACAATTCATAGTAACAACCTAGCACCCATGATCAAGAAATTTTAGCCCATGATCATTGTGATAGCAATCAGAGTATTCAAGAACATATCAAAACATAAAGGTCGAGAATAGAAATCTAAAACCCCAAACCCCTCTGGGTCGAAGATCATGAAATCTACACTTGTTGCTTCGGTCTTTATCGGGACTTGATGCGTGATTGATCCTTGCACTTGCTGGGCCTTCGGCGATAAATGAAGCTCCTCTCAGAGTCTCAAAATTGCCTTGGGTTCTGCTAGTTCGTCACTCTCTCTGTCTATCACGGTTGATTAAACCAAAAACCCCTCGCGACTCTCTTGACGGGTTGGGTAATGTCCCGTTGTGGTGCCCGTCACACCAACCCGTGGCCAATCCTTCGGGCACGACTATCTCTAGGCTGACAGGATGATTGACGGGTCGTTGAAGGACCCGTTAAGGTTTGCAGTGGACGGTGAGAGCAATGGGCCGTTCAGGTGCACGTTGCTTAGCCTAGAGTGCTCCTTTTACGTCCTTTATCCCGTTCCCTGCACATGTAAGCTCAAAAACCCGTAAAGGCATACAAGTGGTTAAAGGATCAAGGGTAACAATATCAACTAATACGGGAAATATTATCCGAAATGTAAACTTCACGCGACTGCATCAAGGATCCATATGAGACATGGAATTTACTTTACATTCAATTTCACGCCTAACTTCAAGATATTTTTTATTTACACCCAAATGTGGAAATGTTGTCTCATTTAAATGACAATCAGCAAATCGTGCAGTAAATAGGCCACCTGTCAAAGGCTCTAGATACATGATAATAGATGGTGAGTCAAAACCAACATAAATACCTAATCGTCGTTGGGGTCCCATTATTGTGCGTAAATGGGGTGCTACACGCACTTGTACATCACAACCAAAAATTCGTAAATGAGACATATTAGATTCATGCCCATATACAAGTTGTACAGGAGAATATTGGTGATAGGAATAAGGGAAAATGACATTTTTCTGCACCTAAATATACACTTTTGACACTTTCATACCCTAACTTTTTTTTCTCTTTTTTCCATACTTGAATTTCATTTTGGGACAATAATTCTAAAATACCCAAAATACTCATAAATTGAACCAAAATTCAGGGTACTTCTGGACCATTTTTTCAAAATACCAATGAATTGAACAAAAATACCCATGAATTGAACGAAATACCCATGAATTGCACCAAAATTCAGGGTCATTTTTGGTAAATAAATGTTTAGTTGTCCCAAAATGAAATTCAGGTATGGAAAAAAGAGAAAAGAATTAGGGTATGAAAGTGTCAAAAGTTTATATTTAGGTGCACAAAAGTGTCCTTTTCCCTAGGAATAATTCATGTTCACTACGATGAAGTTGGACACATTTTCACTTCAATACGGTAAACTTATTTAAGTGTCAGTTCAATACGGGGAGGGATTTTTATGTGTCATCATCCATAACTTTGTTAAATTTAGTGTACAAGAACCACAATACCCTTAAATATCATTTAAATTTTCAAAAATGTGCCATTGAACTTAATTTTTTCTTCTTTTTCCTCTTTGTGGCAGTTCCCAACAAATCAATCTCCAAAGTCCAACTAGCTATCTTCTTTGTTTTCATTACACTAGTAACTTTTGATCTGTGCTTGAAGCACCTATACACAATTAAAAATCAAATTCACTCTAATCCAAAACATTTAGGTCTCAAACAAACACCAAAACCCACATATTAGATCTCCATAACAAACGCATGAACAGAGTTTTATTAACGATGACACTTAAAAATACCTCCCTGTATTGAACTGACGCTTAAATAAGTTCATCGTGTTTAAGTGAAAATGTGCCCAACTTCACCGTAGTGAACATGAATTATCCCTTGGTGATATGCATTAGGCCTTGAACGAATTAAAAAGGCAGCATGTAATACAACATGTCCCTAAGTAGAAGCTGATAATTGTGATTGCAATAACAATGTACGTGCAATTATATGTATACGTTTAATAAAAGATTATGATAAACCATTCTGGATATGCACATGTGAAACATGATGCTCAATATCAATACCCAATGACATGCAATACTTATCAAATGTCTTAAATGTGAATTTATGGGCATTATCAAGACAAATAGACTTTATCGCATATAAAAAAATGTGTCATTAATTTAATGATTTGTGCTAAAAGTTTAACAAATACAACATTAAGAGTTTGCAATAAACACACATGAGACCGACGCTTATAGTAAAACAACGGCAAAGTGAGTCAAAAAGATTTATACCATCTTTTTTGGATTCATCTCCTCCATAATTGATAAGGTCCATGGACTCAAGGGAATTATTTTAGGTCCATAGACTCACGGAATTTATTTTCCGCGTTCACACTCGTGTGCTCAATTATTTAGGAATCTCTATCTTTCTATAAAGTAAACGCAAGAAACACAACAATTCTGTATACAACCTCCAAATATGCCCAACTCTATTTTTGTAGCAGTGACGTGAGGGTAACATCGTCACTCAAATGTCATATTTGGTATAGTATGCAACATGTCATCATTTGGAAAATCAACAACTTACTGTCTCCTAAATATTTCAGGGCCTAGGATATGCATAATCAAATGGACTACACAGAGAGCAAAAAAATGTAAATTCAAATGAATTGCTACAAAAAAAAATCATAAAATTACATACTCAAAATTATAATTGAGAAGCATGCTATAGGAACACTAATAAGACCATCCTTTTGGTTGTGAATCTCAATCTCGCTTGGATAAGAAAATGAATGAAACATCCCCTTGGAAGGGAATATGTGGACCGACTAAAGAAGTTAGGCGAATAATTAAGCTCTCTTGTTCAAGAAGTAGCTTTGGTGGGGATATATATAAGGGGACCAAGCTTCATCCTCTTCCCCAACACATCTTCAAGCTTTAGACTTCAAGGTTTCTCAATTAATTAGTAGATCAATGGCCCGTCAAGCCGACAGTAACCACCTGGCCAAGGTTGCCATGGAAGGCTTTGGCATGCTAGAAGAGTCTCAGGGGCGATTTGGCAGGATTCAACAAGTGTACCCAACACCATCATACTTGTTTGTCTACAAAGTCCCTCCGAAGAGGACTGAGACTGTCATCGACAGCAAACAGGCAGCATCAATGTTCGGAGGCGTCTCCATTGTCGACTACGGCCGCAAGAAGACTCCTCGTCGCTGGGCTTCTTAACTAATTTCTCAACCTGCAGGCTAGCCTTTACTATGTGTAGCTTCTGTATAATGAAAGCCTCTATGTGCTTTTAAGCATATCTCTAGCTTACTTCTCTCTTGTCCCTAATGATCGATGTTTAATAATATTCAGCATCAATGTTATGGCTATCTTCTGTCCGCGTAATATAGTTTTGAGTTTGAAAACAAATTGGTTTTCCACTATCAACTTCGCTTCTTTAACAGGGACCAACTTTTAACGACTCCTTCCTGCATGGACTAAACAAATTTACTGGCCAATAACTCAAAGTCATTTATACTTTTAGATCCCCGTAACTAGGATATGAATCACACAAGTGACTTTAAATCGTATTACAAATTAATCATTCTAGTTAATTATTTTCAAGGAACATATAGGTGTTCAAGGTTCCATCCTATAATAGTGTCCAGTTTGGGTTCTTACAAATAATTAACAAGTTCAGTAGGATTATTTCTAAAAAGAAAATAGTGTTATATGTATAAACACACATAGGAAAGCGTTCCAATGAGAACTACTGGAGGTGTGGAACCATAAGAATTAATATGGAGGCAGTTTGCGGCAGGGGACGGGTTTCATATTATACCATATAGGTGAACTCTGTCGGAAGAGTGATGCAACGAGGGAGAGTGAAATTAGAATTTGTTTTTCACACATGTCAACTTAATGACACGTGTCTGCGCCTGCCAGCTTCGCAGATGGGTCATACATATAGAGGACAAATCATGTGAGAACCAAATCCTTTTCTGAGAACGTGAGAACAGACTTTAGTTATTGAACATAAGTGAATTTCTAATGGAAATAAGTGAATGTCCAATGGAAAAGGTTTTATCAAATAAAAGTAAAAGTCCATCAAAAATAGGTGAATGTCCAACGAAAAAGATTTGGCCATTGAAAATAAGTGAATGTCTAGTTGTTCTCGCGTTCTCACGAAACATTTAGTTCTTAATGGAATGTTTCCCTATATATATATATATATATATATAGAGAGAGAGAGAGAGAGAGAGAGAGAGAGAGAGAGAGAGAGAGGGAGGGAGGGAGGGAGGGAGGGAGGGAGGGGGAGGGCATAAATCATATGAGAACAGTCATTTTAGTGTTAGAACGGTTGTACACCATTGAATCTGTATTTTGATCAAAGTCTCACACGTGTGGCCTGAGCCCACAGATTCAATATGTGAAAATTTACGCAAGGGTATTATTAGCAAATCACATAGGGGTACACCCAACTATGTCACGTTTCAAATTTAATACCCAACTTCTAAATTTTCATTTGGGGTACCAACTGAATCTAACTGAATTGGTTTGTTAAAAAGTCTAAAATGCCCTCAATGGTTTTGATTTAAAATAAAATTGGTCTGATCAATTTAAAACCGGTCTAACCGGTTCAAATTAATTAATAATTATTATTATAATATATTATAATCTAAATAATCATATAATATTGTTAATATATAACTATGTATATTCTGTTAATAATATATTCGGTTTATTATATTATATTCTAAATAATTATATAATTATTCTCGTTTCATTCTCATCGTCTTCTTCCTCATTGACTCGGCCACCGGCCACCGCGTCCCTCTACCAGACTCTCGCTCTTGCTCTTCATCTCTAACGCGCCTCTGGTGACATCGCTTTCTTCCTCTTCCCCTACTCGCCCCGCGTCCCCGTCCTCTACTTCTCTCTCTTCTCCCCTGGTGTCGTCGTGTCTCCGGCAAACCCGCTGAGCTCTCACCGCCCACAAGCTCCCAGAGGGCCTGATTCGGCTCAGAACGGTGATCGTTGACTCGACCGAGTTTGATTCGGTGTTAAATCGGAGATATGGTTACGATGGGAGCGAGAATGGAGGGTTTTGACGGTGGTGGGTCGACGCGGAGAGCTCGTTGTCCGGTTTTGTGAGCTCGAGCTTGTTGGCCGATTCTGACTTCAATTATGGCCTATCTTGACGGCGGTGGGCAGCAGACGACGAGCTTGTAGAGGGCGATCAAGCCGGCGAGAGGGGGCGGAGGCGGTGGAGCATGAGAGGAGGTCGTCGGCAACAGAAGGGTTGGTGGTGACGAGAACGGTGACATATGGGTTTCTAGGTTTTCCATATCTGAGATTAGAGAGTGGGTTTCTGTGTTTGTTTGGTTACAAATCCAGAAGAATAGGTAATATCTCTATCCCTGAAGACCCTAATGGCGATGAATCGGTTCGTGTGCGAAATCTACAAAAGGGTTGAAGATAGACCGGAATCCGCAGCTCCACCGTGAGGGCAGAACCTGCCATGCAATAGAAATAAAAAAATGTTGAAACTTGATTTGCTTTTCTGTAGAACAAAATCAAAATCAAAGAAAATGAAAAAATTCGGCCAAATGGCATTCCTTTGGAAATTTGATGAATATGTAGGGGTATTTTAGACATTTCACACCAACAGAATTCGTTTTAGTTTTGTAATTTTTTATTTGTGCAATTGAAAAGTCAAATTTTCCCTCAAACCATCAGTTAAATGAGTTGTTCAATTAGGGGTAAAATAGTCATTTCATAATCATATCAATTGAACCAATCAGACCGGTTTAACAGACCAAAACTATTGAGGGCATTTTAGATTTTTTAACAGACCAATTCAGTTATATTTAACAGAAGTTGGGCTAAGTGTCATTTATTTAATCTTCAGGTACCCCAAATGAAATTTTTTAAGTTTGAGTATGAATTTTGAAATGTGACATAGTTGGGTGTAGCCAACTGTCATTACCCCAATCACATATACACAAAATTGGTCATATTTTCAGATTTAGTATCTTTCCGGAAATATTTCTTTCCTTTTTATGTAATTTCATATATTTCCCTACATGACGATATTTCCCTATGATATAATTTTGAAAATATTTCTTTCCCTAATTAGGCAGATCAAATGCATATAAACCTTCCCTTACATATTTTATTTATAACGATTCGGTCAACCAGACATATACATGAAAAGAAACTCTTTTGTTCCATGGGGGACATTCGCTTATTTAATGATTTCTCTCAATGTCCTTGTAAAGCCACGCGCATGTAAAACATGGACATACCATAATAATATATATGAGTTCAATTTGCATTGTAACTTCTGGACATAGTACTTATGATTAAAGCTAAACGCGTGTAAAACAGGAACACACTATGTAGGGAATAATCATAACGAAATATTAATGTGATTTCAATTTGTATTCTATCTTTTGGCCATACTACTTTTGAGTAAAGTCACACGCATCTAAAACATGAACACACTTGATAGTGAATAGACATACCAGAATATGAAAGCGATTTCAATTTCTACTATATCTTCTGGCCATACTACATTTGAGTAAAGCTAAAGCCATACACATGTAAAACATGGTCACACTTGATAGTGGACAGTTATACCATAATAATATGTATGAGTTCAATTTGTATTTTATCTTTTGGCCATAGTACTTCGGATTAAAGTCACACACATGTAAAACAATGACACAATAGGTAGGGAACAGTCATAATAGATTATTAATGTGATTTCAATTTGTACTGTATCTTCTGGCCATACTGCATTTGAGTGGAGCCACTCACATATTAAACATGAACATACTTGGTAGTGGACAATCATACCAGAAAATGGACATATATTGCGAATTGTTTGTACATATATATGTGGAAAACCATTTTCTATACTCATTTAAAATTACCATATCTACCCAAATGTGTAATTATGATTGATCTTCACGTTATGTCATTTAGATTAACGTTACTAGATTACCATATTTGCTGTTAATTAATGATATGAGTCTCGTGTTTAATTGCAATTAGGATTTTCCCATTAGTAGAATTAAATCACTTCCGTTTTTCACGATCGTTTGCCTTAAATTGAGCAATCAGTTACCGAAATTGCCCCTATGCCTACGCTGATACGCCTCACACACTTGGAATATAAATCCATAACGTGCGTTGGATTAACTTTGATCCGACGGCCACACACTATTCTAACGTTCTAACTCTTTTGCTTATTCTCAATGAAATGCATATATATATATATATATATATCAGCTATAAATTCCCCAAAAATGTCAACGTCCAAATTTTAATCCCACCACTGGATTGACGCGCGTTCATTGTGGAAGCGACACCTGTCGCGGACGGATGGTATAGACAACTAACATAGTCAGGCGGAAAAGACAGGGTATTTGGGTCATTTCGCAAAGAAAACCTAATACCATATTCGACGGTTTGGCTTCTCAATATAACACCATCAGAGCGGTTGTGACTTCGACTCAGAGACGGCGAGAAGTGTGATTTGTTGTCGTCGATCTGGTTGAGATTTATCGGTAAGCAGTGCGATTTCATGATAGATCTACAATCAATTATGTGTGTTGTTGATTTGTTGTGATTTCCGATTTGCTATTTCTTATTTTAAGGGATTGACTATGAGGAAACCTTATCTCCAGTGGCTATGGTCAGATCTATCCGAATTCTTCTTGCCATCGCAGCATATCATGACTACGAGATATGGCAGATGGATGTCAAAATCGCCTTCCTTACTGGAAACTTAACTAAGAGCGTTTATATGACGTAACCTGAAGGTTTTGTAGATCCAAAGAATAAGGGAAAGATTTGTAAGTTGCTCAAGTCCATTTATGGATTGAAGCAAGCTTCGAGGAGTTGGAATCAACGTTTTGATCAAGCTGTGAAACAGTTCGGCTTTATCAAGAACGATGATGAACCTTGCGTTTACAAAAGGGAGGATGGTAGTAAGATAGTCTTTTTAGTGCTATATGTCGATGACATATTACTCATTGAAAACGACATCACAACCTTGCACTTAACAAAGGCCTTGTTAGGCGAGTGTTTCGCAATGAATGACTTAGGCGAAGCCTCTTACATCTCGGGTATTAAGATATGGAGAGATCGCACCAAGCGGGTCTCGGATTTAAGTCAGAGCACCTATATAGACAAAGTGTTGAGGAGATTCTCAATGCTTGATGTCAAGAAATGATTCTTACCCATCCGTCATGGCATAAGACTAAGCAAGACTCAGCATCTGTTGACGACTGATGAGCTGAAAAGAATGTGTGGAATTCCATACACTTCGGCTATTGGATCCATCATGTATGCCATGATATGTACGAGACCGGACATCAAGTTGTACCAGTAGGCATCAATCCAACCCTGGTGAGGAACATTAGATTACGGTCAAGGCAATCCTCAAATACTTGAGGAGAACCAAGGACGCTTTTCTTCTTTATGGGGGAAGAGAAGATGATGAACTAGTCGTCAAAGGTTTTGTTGACGCTAGTTTCCAGACGGATCCTAATGACTATAAAAGTCAGTCTGGATATGTGTTCATGTTGAATAGAGGAGCTTTTAGCTGGAAGAACAAGAAGCGGGATTCCACAGCTGACTCTACAACGGAATTTGAGTACATTGCTGCCTCGGAAGCAGCAAAAGAGGTTGTATGGATCAGGAGCTTTCTAACTGGATTAGGCGTAATGTCAAACGCATCTGATCCAGTAAGCTTATTTTTTGACAGCACAGGGGCCATTGCGCAAGCTAAAGAGCCTAGAGCACATAACAGATCCAAACATGTACCCAGAAAATATCACCTAATACGAGAAATCATCGAGAGGGGTGATGTGAAGATCACTTACGTTGCAACAGATGATAACACAGTCGGCCCTTTGAACAAGGCTCTTCCTCAACCTAAGCACGAAAAGCATGTGAGGTCAATGGGTATAGACTGGGGCTTAGATTGGAACTAGGGGCAAGTGGGAGATTTTAAGTATTTTTGTGCCCTATTCCAATTGTATTAGTCTGTAAATGTCTGTATATATTAATCATCGTTTTCAATATATAAAATTGGCATTATATTACTTATGTGTTGAAGTAGTATGTTAAGTATAATATGATATATGTCCATCAAAGTAGTAGAACCATATATCCGTACGGATCACACTTAACGGGTCCCTGGTCAAATATGCTTCAATGAAGCGACCAAGTATGAGGATGATTCTTTATGGTATAGTTCTATTTACCATTGGGAAGGGCTCCCGGAATCAGATCATAGATATCACTCGGGTGAGTGATATTGGACGACCCGCACTGAATGGTGTTGCATAGATACAGTCATGAACAAATTCAATTGTGGTAGCTTGTCGTCGTATCCTTAGACCAAGGATTATTTGTGATTCCTATACAGTAAAGAGTAGTGTTTGACTTGCTCCTAACGTTGTCCGTAACAAGACAACCATAACGGACATGATTGACACGGGGACGGATTGTATGAGTGATATGAAAGGCAGCTAAGGGATTTATCTCTCATACTACGGTATGAGAAAGGTATCTGTTTAGGCCACTCGATAGAGATTAACTGAAGGGAGAGCATGGCCATGCCAACGATACGGGTTATCAGTATTCAGTAATCTCATAGACCGAGAAACAGAGATTGATTAAATAAGGGTGAGTTCTCTATGCCTTATGATCAATCTAGATACCGGGCGATAAAGGGATGACGACATCTACTACATGAGGTTGAATCGAATCATCGATCATCATGCACGCCGAGTAATCATAAAGTCTTACTAGAGACCACTTATGATGGATCGGGTAAAATGGAATTTTATGCCGATCCGCCGACGTCGGCATGAGCCTAGAGGGTCACACACATACGATATGGATTATGAGAGACAAGGAAAGGTCGGCAATACTCGAGAGAGAGGCAACTTGGCGTTTTGGGCCATGGATATATGTAATTGAATATGACATGCGAATCGAGAAAGACTAAATCTTTCTCGATGTCACGTCGGACTTTGTACAATAAGTTCGGGGTTAGTTGGACGCGGCACAGGACCTCATGGCCGAAGCATTAGGCTTCGTGCCACGAGGCCCTAAGTGGTCAGCCCAACAAGGGCCCAATAGCGGAGCAAAGGGTGGGCCCCTTTCTCCACTAACTGTGGTTAAGTGGATGATGACTAGATGCACTTATCCTAATCTTGTGTGGGTAAGTGTGATCAAATGGAGGCCAACCAATGACCATCATCATTTTCCCTTAACCCAACACACATCTATTCATAACACCAATTACCAATACAACTCACACTTAACAAAAATATCACACAAGTGTGGCTTCTCTCTCCCTCTCAAGAGCTCTCGGCCGAGCCTCTCCCCTTTCTCCCCTTTCTTGCTCACTCTTCTATTCTAGGAGGTAGAGGAGTGTAGGATCCCCTAGTGATCATCCTATCCGTATGGACTTGGCTAGAGTTGAAGATCCAAAGTGTTCTTCAAAACCGATTCGAACAAATCGAAGGTAAACTTGTGATTTAATGGTTTGATGTTCTTGGATAGTTTTTGGGGTTTATATATTGTTGCTTCCGTTTCCATGGTGTTCTTGGTAGCCCCAAAGTTCCTACATCATAGCGGTTACAAAACTTTGCACCGTATATGTCAAAACCGAACTGGACGTTCAACTGGCCACAAGGAGTATTTTATTTTAATTAAATAATTATTATTTTCTCTTTTCTCTTGGTGTAATTGAATGTGCACCATTAGTTTTCATTTACTTGTGGGTTTATATTCCATTAGTTATGTTTTTTTATTTAATTGATACTATGACTATTGAATTGGAAGACTTTTGGGTAGTGTTTTTTCACGGTAAATAAGTGTGTATGCTCTAGTTTGGAGTGGACTTGAAAAATATAAAACATTGTGTGATTTTGTGCTTAGAGAGAATTATCTTAACTCTAGAACTTATCAATAATTTTTGTTCGAAATTCTTGTGGCGTTTGTTCAAATTACCGACAGAAATTTTGCAACACATCGTGACTTCATTCGATCCATACTAAACTCGAAGGTTTCATTGTTTTTATCCGAACATTTTCGATAGGTCTGCATAAAATTTGAACTCTAACTAGTTCATGTCAAAAAGAATAATTAATTTTCATTATATGAAATCCGACTATAGTTGTCATTTTGTAGAGGGGCATTCTTCTCTTAAAAAGTTCCTTTATAGCAAGAGCTATTTAAGTAGTCCACAGACATCGTTTACTTAACCATATGATATGGATATATTAGCCATGACCACATCAAGAATGGAACAGTACATATCTTGTAAGCGATTGAGTTTTCTTTGTGACTTTTGTAGCATGCCCCTTAGTCATGACCAAATTATATTTTTGTTTATATTTTGTATAATAATATTATCACATACCGAAATTCATTATTTATTTATACATCAAACTCATCCATGATCTAATGCACATATAATTATATATTTATAATTTAATAGATCACTTACGTTAAAACTATTCTTATGACATAAATTTGAAATTATGTTAATTGTTTGATTAAAAATACTCCGATATTAATTAAACCCCTCGATGAAAATTGTATATAATTTATATGAGAATATGAGACTAATATGTTAAAAAGTTTGTCTCGTACCAAATGTTTGAACATCACAAGTTTATTTGTAAGTTATTGCCGACCACCATTGTTTAAGAATAAATACCACACATTTTAGTCATTACTCTATTGTGTGTGTGGCTCTAATTAATTATCAATCAATTGGTAACATAACTGACAGTGACACGAGGATGTCAGTCTAATGGGGCGGCTTTTCTTTTTAGGCTTTGCCTTCCAATTACAATCAACCCCACACCACAAACTCACACACACACCCTTTCACAAGGACATTTTTGGAATTACAAAATATATCCACAAGTCCAAATAATTTAGACATTAACATGACACTTGACGAGCTACTCTTGATTTACATGGCACCCGTCCTTTTCTAGGTTTATAAGAAAAAACAAGTTGGAAAGTCCCTTTCAAAATATATCTTCCAAAACAAATATATACATTATTATTTTGAGAAGATAACCTAACATTCAATGAGTTATTAAATTGGAGAAATTATGGTTTCAAAATTCAATCATACATTATGTTGATTTACACTTTGCAGCGTACCTTTTGCTTGCTGCTACGACTTTTTTTTTGAGAAATTTGCTGCTACGGCTATTAATTTTAACATTATAAGTTAAGTTTTAATTTCAAACTTTCCAATGACAAAATTACCTTTACAAATATAAATTGTAAAAAATAAATAATTAAAATTGTCAACTAATAAGACTCTACCTGACTAGTGGTCAGAGGTTCGAACCGAGTTTATGAGTTTAGGTGACTATTTCAAAGTAGGCTCTACCTGACTAATGATCAAGGCCGTCTCAATAATTATTAAAGTTTAGAGAAAAAAAATTAAAGTGGAACTTTTATTTCTGATAAAAGTGAAAACAATGATCCGATAATTTTATTAACTAGAAAAAAATTACACTTAAAGTAGACATAATAACTTTACCAATTTAATCTAAATATATATTACACACGACGATACATATATTAAAAATGTAATATGAAATTTCTATTTTCAGTGACCAATCTTGAATTGCATGTAGATAACTTCTTAGCTTTTCTATAAACTTGAAAATTTAAAACAGAATCATTAATGGCTTATATAAAATTTATTATTCTATCTTTTTATAGAAACAATATCTTTTATTAGTGTTTCATGATCAATTTCCTTGAACATGTCATTCTCAATGGATAACATGGTCAATTCATCCAACTTTTATTATGGCGTTGTTGATCTCAAGCAATTCATTATTAATTTTGAGTTTTGAAAATCTTCGTTCTGCAGATACAATAGATACATGAATAGTTAACATCATCCTTTGTACAACACGTGCATTTGAAAAATAATTGAGTTTTTTTATACTGTTAAGTATAACAATTAAAGTACTATTTTCAACCAGCATGTATTCTCTCTACTCTTAATTTCATAAACAAATCAGAGTAATCAATATATGAACAATAATTGTGTTACAAAACTTTTTCAAGTTAAGGTACCTTTCTTTTAGAGAAGTTTCATCCATAAAATTTAGCTTATGAAAAATAAATAATAACCCAAAATTATTTTCATAAATTTTGAATTGATCAAATCGACTTTTAAGGGATGAGATTGCATAATCTACTATGTGTAGGAAATAATCAGTTCTCAACGATTCTTGAGGAGATTTCAAAATTTCATTCTTAACATTTTCATCGAATCGTTTATTTTTACGGATTATTCGTTTCTCACGAAAACTAACATCTACATTCATCTCAAGAATAATTTCTTTAATAGATATCATGACATTTTCAAACTTATTTTCCCTTATGATTCAAAAAAAATGAATAAAGCCTTGCAGTTGTTCTATGACCCCATCAATGCACATATATTTTGATCGTAAGTTCTTGCTAACTAAATTAATAGAAAACAAGATATCATGCCAAATATTCATCTCTAACATAAACTCAAAATTCTCAAACTCATATATTGTTAAACATTCTGCCTCACTTTTAGATTTGGGATCTTCAGTAACCTCAGATGATGTCAACACTTCATCACTTAATTGAGGAGCTTGTGTAGAAATTATAAACCACAATTACAACAATCGGATTCATAGATCTATCATGTTACTAACATACATAAATCCTAAATTATGCACTTTATAGATATTTTGTTAAATATAAAGGGATTATAAATACTAGATTGGGAACACTTACATGGAGCCAATGATGGAGATCGAAGTTGCTCAGAGAGTGATGTAGATACTTCTAAAAATTCAGCATTCTCAAAATTGTTTATTTTTCTTTTGTATTTTTCTTCTTCTCTGATGGGGTATAAGGAGAAGAGACCACGATGAATTCTTAGAGACCATAACCCAACTTCATTTACATAAAATTAAATAACTAATTTAAGCTATCTAATTTGTGTAATTTATAATTAATTCCCTCGTAAAATTATAAATTGCATTTGGTTTCTACACTTTTAGTTTCATGATAAGTGGTATACCTGAGATACATATTATATTGAATTGATTACTTAAATGTATCAATGTGATAGCTTTAATAATATGTGCCCAAATATAGTTTTAATCCAACAGCTTGAACTCATGTCACTAACGCTTTTAATACAACTTTCCCAACGTGTTTGAGATAAAAACTTAAGAGTACGATTTGGCATATGATCTTTTAAAACTTTTCATCTCATTGTAGACGATGAAAATATGGAATATATGTGTTGCAACACTCCAAAAAATGAAGTAGCTTTTAACACAAGAATTAATAATGTCACATATAACTAGATTTAGACTAGGCTAACCACAAGAAGTGTAAAATGCTCTAAGGTTAATATTTAAAAAGCTTGTTTGCATTCCTTGATGTTCCCTTTCATATTAGACTCATTATCATACTCTTTCTTTTTAAGTCACCAAAATTCAATCTGATGTGTTTCATTTCGTCAACAATAGTATCAAACAATACTCTATTGCTTTAAAAGGACTTGAGAAAGATCCAAGCATCTTACTACAATAGTCATTTGTTCCGTATGACTTATGTCAGAAGTATATTATGCTCTTAATGTCACTTGCTAATAAATTTATCAGCTCGTTTTGAATATTATGCTCAAGATAATTATTCTACGAATATGTTTCTGCATCACAAGATCAAACTCCACTATCATCTCAACTAAACTTAGAAAGGTGACATTCTTTTCTTCATAAATTTTCTTATTTGTCCCGAGAAAAGTTAAGTTGTTTTTTCTAAGAGTTTTGATAATAGCAATATTTCTTACTAGAACATTCTTCCAATGTTCATTATCTTTATTTATTCGATCTTAGATTTGTTTGTAATTTGTTTTATTTTTCTAATCTTGCATCAAAATCTATTCATGCACTCATAATGGAAATATCATCATTACTTACCTCATGCTCCTTTAGTTTGGAATAAATATATCTCCAATCGTTTCTACCTTTATTTGCCAACCTGTTAATACGTGGAGGAAAAATAATTTGGTACAAAAGGGGTGGAAATGTCCGAACGTGTACAATGTGTAATGTGAAATGGTAGAACGTGATTGATTTTTGTAAAATGTGTATTGCGAAATGGTAGAACATAATGGACTCGGTAGAACCTTAAAAATGTCTGATGTAGAACCTTACTGTCATGTGTCACACATTGGGAAAACGCGCATTCAGATCTTCAACGATCCAACGGCTGTTGAACGTTCGGACTAACTACAACCGTTTGTATTGGAGTGCATCCCATACATAGAGTATTATTAAATATTTTACAGCAAAAGCAAAATACTCTATCCAAATCTTAGAGTAAACTAACAATTTTATTTCATATTTTTCTCCGTTCGCTAACATTTAAATGTAAAATCATGGAAAAAATGTCTACAAATTTCATCCTCTAGAAATTCTATATCGTATATTTTAATATGACCATTTTCTATTAAAAAGTCTCTCAAAGCATTTTTCAAATTTGTCCATTGACTAGGATCATAAATATTAGCATGCATCAAATCTTGAACAGAATTATCATAAACATTATACGTACTTTCGATATATAATACTTCTTGATCTATTGAACAATCACTAATATTATAGATTTTATCCTTCCTTGTAGTTGTTATAAATTATATTCAAAACTTTGTTTGTGATTCTACTAAAGCTTCAATTTTTTCAGTTTGCTGTAACCGGATTTCTGCTTCTTACTTAATATTGGTAATGAAATGTCTACATGAACATATGATATTTTCACACAATACAAGTTAGAATGATAGAACCTGAGAAAGTAGCAATTGTTTTGTAGATTAAGAGATCTCCAATAACTAATTTGTAGATAAAAATCTAGAGGAATTGACAAAATATCTTATGTAAAATAATAATTCAAGAAAAATTAATCTTAATTTTGCTTACAAGTTCACCCAATTTACCGAATATATGCAACAATTAAAATATAAGTATTCTTAAAATCAAAAGTACAAGAAATAAATGAAAACAGTTCAGACAACAGTTTTATAATTCTAACAAAACAATTCTAGGAAATACATTAAAAACATATACAAATAAATGATTTTCCCAAACTTGATGATAAAAAATAATCATCCCAAACTTGGTAATAAAAAAATATCACTCCAAATTTGAATGGCAAATATTTCAATACAGGCGTAAACAAAGATGAGTATGTAGAAAAAATTTTACATCAAGCATTTTCAATCTAGCCATCTAGAAGTAGGAAGTAGAAGTAAAGAAAAAAAATTATGAAAGAGAACTGATTTAGAGAATGAAATCGTCGCGCATGGGAAAGAGTTTCGGTCGGCAGCGTCGTTCCAAGTTCACAGAAAGCAAAGCCAAATAGGTTAATAGTGTGGAAATTTTTTGGGCCTTTCCTATATTAAAATGGGCCTAAGTTTATATAGGTACATGAGTCTCTTTTATTTTGGGCCTAAAGAAAAATCCTTTTTTTCTTTAATATAAGGTCGACCATGTTAATGATCACGGGTTTGAGCCTATTTACTTTCTCATACAGATTGAATTTGGGTAGGTTGCCTTTCAGGCTTTGTAAGAGTAGATAGAAACTTCAAGAAACTATTATAAGAGAAAATTAAGTTTTTATATTTTATGTAACATAATTTAAAAAAACTAGCTAGAGGTATCCATAATTAGAAAAGTATAATTATCTTCGTCGATCTTCAAAAACTACCCTAACGACATAAATAATGATCAATAACATCTTCCTCTTCTAGCTTAATAATATTTCCCTTTATTGCTGAAAAAAAATATATAATTCTCCTCCTTGTATATCATCGTGGTACATTCGAATGGTCACTCTCTTTCTCCTATTCAAACCAATCGTCCTCCTGACCTCTCTCACATACTTCTCTTAATAAAAATCTCTCTAAAATTTCTTGGGATCAGAAAGCACTCTCAAGCGTTCCTCACATTAAGTGTGTTTGTCACTAAATCACTACAAACTCTAAATTAAGGTATGTCTTGTTTGAACATAGAAGAAGGGCATCAAACTTATTTTTTTTATCAATTTGAAATTTGTAAGACATTTTTAGTAAGATTACGTTTAAATCTCAAGATTAAATTGAAGTTTAATCGAATGTAAACAATCCTATAACAACAAAATGTTTCGGACAATTTCGTAGTAGTCGGAAAGACTAGTATCTCCTCTTTGATAGGGTTAGATTTGTTGTATCTTCCCAACTCAAATCCTCTCATTTTAATCATATTTTTTTCTTCATTTTATAGTCTTTAGAATCTTTTATTCCACTTTTATCTCATAGATATGTCGAGTGAATTTCAGGTGAAAATATGCAAATTTGGAGCAAAATCGAGCAAATCGCCAAGGTCTCGAGCACACCTACCAGGTGGAATCCGACAAACTTGCAATAAGCACGAAAGGCAAAACATATGAAAAAAGGCACCAATACACCTGCATAGCACACTTGTCGACCTGGGGTCGGCTGGTAGCACCTCATCAAGAACCAACATGTCAGCCCTGACCGGAAACCATGTCCGACACCCATGCTCGGCAACCTTGCAATCTCTCACCAACCCCAAGTTTTTAAGTCTCCAATATGACGACACCCATGCCCGACAACCTTGCAAGCACTCGGCAACCTGCAACTCAAAACCTCCAACCTGCCGACTCCTACTGGCACCCATGTTCGGCAACCTCACACCAATTTGGCACCTTGAATCATCACCCTTCCACTGATCTTGCGTTAGCCATAACTTATGATATGAAGTTCAAACAGAGCAAATCGTGCATCAAATTGAAGAAGACTCAAAGGGGGTACAACGTTGATGAAGACCATTTTTGCATACCAATTCAGCCAGCCGAGTAAAACTGGCACCTTTGTTCGGCAGCCGAGCTACGACTCTATAGGTATAATCAGCTTTGTCGATCAAACTTGCAAGCGACATATCTTCCGCATCTGGAATCCAAATCAAGCAAACTCTTCGTATAAATTGAATAGTTCAGAGAGAGGTATAACTTTGATGAAAAAAGTTGTCCCAATGGAGGTCTAGTTTGACAATTATTGGCACTGCAACACGACAGTTCTGCGCAATTCCGGGCAAAAAAATTTGAAACTCCGTTTTTCTCTATGCTTAAGTGTTTCAGTATAAATAGAACTTAGGGTTATGAAAATCACAAGTTTTGGGCGTCACTTTTTGTGGAGAAGAGGTTGAGAGAGAAGGAGGAGAGCACGGAGATCAATTGGGCACGAGAGATGATAGGTTTTGAAGAGAGAGACTTGAGTTTTATAATCGACATAGTTTTTCCATATTAAGTGAACTAATTTGATTGTAGTTATTAGATTAAGAACATGAACGGATTATTGTTGAGATTTAATTTTGATATATTGTCTTGATCGTTTAAATCTCTTTCACTATTAAATTGAATTTGAGTTTGATTCAAGTTTGTATGATTGATTTGGCATTTGTGAACATGATCATGAATGAATAACTAAATATCTTGATCGGAGTAGGATAAATATAAATTAGGATTTAGGATTTAATACATAATTCCCCGTTTAATGGGTTAGGGTAGTGAATTAAGGCTTTAAGTGTGTAACTTAATGCATGTTATCCCGTGTAGGCTTGAATTTAGATCGAACCTAAGAATAGAGGCGATAGAAATTGACCTAGGTTCACCAGAGCACTTAGAGACCGGACTTAAATCGGGCCTTACTAACAGGTACGGTTTATATTCATAGGGTATCAACCCTAAAGATAGGGGTTCCTACTAAACTTTTAAAAAGGGATTATTTGAGTTTGAACTTGATTATGGTAGGTTTGGAATTTCATATGTTTAAGTCACTGCATAATATTTTTTCTTGATAAACATCGAATTAAATATTAGTCTTAGGTTAAAACCGGTTTCCTCCCCTTTTGTAGCCTCATAGAGTGGGGATTATGGTAGGTTTTGAATTCCCGATACTTAAGTCACTACATAATAATCTTCCCCAATAAATATCGAATTAAATATTAGTTTTAAGCAATTCTCGAGATTTCGTTCACTCCCATCACCTAATTATCATGACACATTTTCATGCTTGGAGTGATTTTTGAGTTTCTATTTGTTTAAGGTTTGTGAATTGTTTTGAACCACCACCCAAACTATTTTCATCTACCATACTCGAACTTTCTATCACGTGACCCGAGTGCACGCACACACTAAAACCACTACTTCGTGTGTGATCTATTACTTGAAGATCGATGCATTTGTTGTGCTATCGGGAATAGGTGAATCTTGCTTGCGGGATCTCCTCCCGTAAATCTTCCCAAGTAATATGATGATTACTGAATCTTTATGAGATTTTAGGGTTCTTTCCATATGATCCCAAGGAACTTATCAGATTTTTAACAGACGTGGACCATAAAAACCCAAAAAAGTTGGACAACATCTTATCAATCAATGACACAGTATCCATGATATGAAATTATATCAATCATAAAGTCATGTAATGGAATCATATTTCATCTATTTTGTGTAGTTGGAGAAATTATTCTAGACTGCTTTTAATGCATGTTTTCCCAAACAAGTCACCTATTGCAGAAGCAAATATATTTCAAAATTGAATTAGCTTTTTTGATAAGCATAGAGTAATGGAACGAGATCATATCAGCTTATTCAAACTAGTATTGACTACTATATGATTGAATTTCTCTAGGGTCACGTGCTATGAGTTGTTGAAGATGACTCATGGGATAATTACTAGTTTAACTTTCTCATCAATACAACACAATGCACATTCAGGATAGGAAAGTTTACATTAGTCATAGGTCAGTTATAATATAGGGATGATATCACTTGACTACTCCAAAAATTGAGGTATTTTTATCTAACTACCTTTAAATTATTTTTTGGCATTGTAGGTACCTGAATTTTCAAAATTCTCACTGTAAGTACGCAAAGCCATTTCCGTCCATTTTTTGCAAAAATCTGTAAAATTTTGAGGTGGAAAGACTAAAATGCCTCTGTAAGTGTTTTAAAATTTTAAAATGTGCCTTTTACCCCAATCCCTCTTCTTCCTCCATACCTCACTCTCACTCTCTCCGATTTCAAATCATGCATGTGGTCATTAGGGCTCAACAATGGAGGAGCTCATAAATTTTCAAAGACCACACATAATCTAAACAAAATTTATAAAATTGTTATTCATTTGCTGTCTTTCTCATCTAGTACTCCAAAGCTTGAAGCTTAGGCATCTCTCTAGCCATTTCACATTCATCCCAATTCCATTAGCAAATCCTAAATCTCCGCACAAAAACATCAGCGATTTCAAACTTTTTTTACAATTCCCAACCCCAAGCATAGGGTTTTGTTCCTTCACTTTCTCTCTCTGCCCATCATCATATCTAAGTTCACCACAATAACCCACTTCAGTTCTCGCCCATTTTCGCCCAATATCTGCTCCGTCAAGATTGAATCAGACCCAAAAACTTGGAGGTCTGGAGCGGCAGCGATTTCTGATCAGATCGGTCCCTGGCATTTTCATTGAAATAGGAATGCAGAAACGTGTAGATTTGCCCAGAAAATTCATTCGCTTCCACTTTGATTGGTGTTTGCATGATTCCTCCTGATTCTGGATTGTTTTGAACTCCATTGTGGCTTGATTTGTTCAGGATTTCAGCATCGTCCAGAACTGGAAAAGACAAACAGAGTCTTGAAATGGGTTCTGGAGAAGACCAACGGATTTGGAATTGGGATTTTTTTTTTCTCTAGAAATGGGAAATTAATAGGTTATGAAGTGGAAAGACAAGTTTGTTGTTTTCATGCAAATATACAAGGGGGAGAGAGAGAGAGAGAGAGAGATAGAGAATAGAGTAGGGCATGGTTTGAAAATTAAAAAACTTACACGAACATTTTAGTCTTCTTACATTAAAATTTAACAGAGTTTTGCAAAAAAAATGGACGGAAATGGGTATTGGGGACTAACTGCAACAATTTTGCAAATTTAGGGTACCCACAATGAAAAAAAAAAATTTAGATGTACTCAGGTGAAAATACGTCAACTTTTGAGGTAGTCAGCTGACATTATCCCTATAATATAATGGGCTCATCTAAAAAGCAACAAAAAAATGTTGATTGATCGAAAAGTATTTCAAATGCTCGATCTTAAAGAATACCAATCTTGCGGTACTTAAGATACTACTTAATGTTTGTGCCAACGTTGAGGTTGCGTACAAGCTTATGAATAATTATTTATTAAATATTAATCAATAAATAATTAGTTAATAATCATAATCTATTAACAAATTAACAATAATTAATTATGTCAATTTTGTGATTTTTTTTGGAAACTTGAGAGGTATTTGGTCTTTTAAAAGAAAAATTAGCTTTGTTGATAACGGTCCAACATTTGAAAGTGTAACTTTAGATTATATTATATTTCCTATCTTTAGTTTCTTATATTTATATTTCCTTTTCTCACATGTATTAGGTTTCCTATTATATTTTTATTACCTCTATAAATAGAGGTCTCTTTTAATTCACACAACACACCAATAATAAATTTCTCTCTTATTTCTATCAGTAACAAACTTCAATTTCTCTCTTATTGCAATGGGTACTTTTGTCCTTTTGAACAGAAGAAAATGAAATTTTGTAACAAGTGAAACTTAAAGGATAGTAAAAATTGATATTTAAAAGTTTGAGTGACGAATGTTAATCACGTTTGAACGATAATGACAAAATGCAACTTTCCCGTACAAATAATAAGTTGTGAAGAGGAACACAAAAATTGAATAGTAGAAGAGAAGTTAAGAGAGAGTATGGGTTGGTCATTGGTGAACTGATGAATAGCGTGAGTGAAGAGTAAAGTAGAAGGAGCGTGGATTCACCCTCCTCTAGAAGGAGAGTGAATAGGATAAGAAGTCTCATTTAATAAACTAATTTATCGGTATTTGGTGGGTTTCTTCTTCCTCTGTGAATCGTCTTTTAAGCAAACCTCCAAAATAGAGGAACCACAACCAAACCATCTTCTACTTTTTCTCCTCCCAAGTTCCTCCCTTTACACGCTACCCTTTTCTTCCTAGTCAATACCCACCAAACCCATCTTCATCATCACTCCTTTTCTTTCTCAACACATCAAACCCAACCCAACCCAATCCAACCATCTCTCTGAAACCCAGTTTTTGTATTTCCACACATGGGTTCTTTGAGCTGTTGAAAAAGGGTTGGAGGTTCTTACTCCTCTCCTGTGATCATGATGATTGTCGGTTGGAGATACTGAGGATCATAATAGTTTAGATATCTGGGTTTTGGGGTTTATTGAGGTGCATAGTGAAAATGTTTGGATTTGAGTGTTTTTGGTGGAGCAATCAACTATCTGAGGAGTTGAATGAGTCAGAGCCACAACCCTTCTCTCTCCCTGCACCTCTTCCTCAATGGCCTCCTGGTATGCTCTCCTCTCTTTCAGCCTTTATTTATTTATTTATTATTGGTGATTTTGGGTTTTTTAGGGTTCTCACTTCTGAATTAAATGTGCAAAATTGAGTCTTTGTTAATAATCAGTAATGCTATTTTCCTGTTTCTCAAGTCTGATTTACTTTCCTTTTAGTCCTGATTATGGATTGTTGGATTATTTCAACCTGTATTGAGCATGTGGATACATGGGATATCGAATAATTCTTTTTTAAATGCTGTGTGTGTGGTCCACTTTTGTATACGAATAAATTAAGCGGTGATTTTGTACATCTCTAGGAAACCACCATGTTTTGCTTGTTTTGTTCTTGGAAATTGGGACTAAAGCTATTATATAAGTTGGGAAAGAAGAGGAAAAAAGAAGAAGCAGTTTCATGGCTGCTTGTGCTCAAGTTCATACTATGAAATTCCCATTTCTATAAACTTAGATTTCAGTATTATAAACTTTCCCGTCTGCATTATTATTAACTATTGCAGTTAGTTGATGCAATTAGCTATAAACAAATATGTTCTTATATAAATGGGCTTCGTTGAAGTAGCTGGTGCAGGGTTGGTTCATGCTTTAGTTTAGTGTAAAATTTAATCGGTGCAGCAATTCAAATATCATTTTTGAATGCCCTTTGACTTCTGGCCTGGTTAAAATGTAATTAGTGGGTGTATCACATAATTAAGCAAATAAAGCTCCTGTTCAACTCCTCTGCCTTTTTTCCTCTCAAAGTTAATTTCTTGAGATATGTTGCTTCTGCTTGAAAATAAGTGCCCCATTCGGCTATATGCAAAGATTAAGAATTCAATATTCTGTGATTGACTTTCCACCTCTTATCCCATGTGCTCCCATTTCCCATACTCGAGTTGTATTTATTGAATTTATATACAGTGACTATGATTGAAATGGGACTTATTTTGGGACAATGTGAATATTAGTTTAAAATAGCACTTCTCAAAGTAGAAGTTGAGAAGTTCCACGCTATACAGTAGAATCAAACATTTAGGGCCATAACAATTGTGGCAAAATTAGGTATCATTGTTAATCAATGTGTTGGCATCTTCTCAGGTAATGGTTTTGCCAGTGGAAGAATATCCCTCGGTGAAATAGAAGTCATCAAATTAACAAAGTTTGAGAGCATATGGAGCTGCAAGCCACGGCGTGGCAAAACCAAAGGCATTAGGTTTTACAGGCCTATTGAGATTCCTGATGGATTTTTCAGCCTCGGTCACTACTGCCAACTCAACGATCAACCTTTAAGAGGGTATGTTCTAGCCGCTCGTTCCATCACTCTTCCCAACTACTATCCACCTCTAAGAAAGCCCACAGACTACACACTGATCTGGAGTGCTGATACAAATCAGAATGGCAGCGCATACTTCTGGTTTCCTAATCCACCTCTAGGTTATAAATCTATGGGCTTTGTGGTCACTAACCAGCAAGAGGAGCCCTCTCTTAACGAAGTCATGTGTGTCCGGGCAGATCTCACAGAGACCTCTGAAGCATGCCATCTGATACTTGACTCAGACTCAAGTGTTTCCAAAGACCCGCTACAAGTTTGGAAAACGAGACCCTGCAAGAGGGGCATAACGTGCAGAGGTGTCTCTGTCGGTACATTCTTCTGCCGCTCGCATTCGAGTTCCAACGAAGAGATTGATGTTGCGTGCTTGAAGAATCTCGATCCCACCCTTCACGCGATGCCAACTCTGGACCAAATTCACGCACTAATCAACAATTACGGGCCAACTGTTTACTTCCATCCAGACGAGGCTTATCTACCCTCATCGGTGGGATGGTTTTTCAAGAACGGGGCTCTTTTGTACAGTGACGGGAAGGCGGAAGGCGAACCCATTGATTATTGGGGATCAAAGTTACCTCGTGGAGAGTCAAATGACGGGGAGTTTTGGATTGATCTGCCAAGCGACAGCGATGCAAGAAATTACCTCAAGAAAGGGAATATAGAGAGTGCAAAGTTGTACGTTCATGTAAAGCCAGCGCTTGGAGGTGCCTTCACCGATATAGCCATGTGGGTATTCTGTCCCTTCAACGGACCTGCTACTCTCAAAGTCGGATTGGTGAGTATAGAAATGAACAAGATCGGGGAGCACGTGAGCGACTGGGAGCATTACACTCTGCGAGTGTGCAACTTCAGCGGGGAGCTATGGCAAATGTACTTTTCTGAGCACAGCGGGGGCGGGTGGGTGAACCCTGTCAACTTCGAGTTCATCAAAGACAATAAGCCGATAGTATATTCATCAAAGAACGGACATGCGAGTTTCCCACACGCGGGAACCTACCTACAAGGGTCCTCCAAGCTGGGGATAGGAGCGAGAAACGACTGTGCAAAGAGCGATCTTTTCTTGGACTCGAGCACAGATTATGAGATAGTATCAGCAGAGTACCTAGGGGAAGGAATTGTGGAGGAACCTTGCTGGTTGCAGTACATGAGAGAATGGGGGCCGACCGTTGTGTATGATTCTCGATCGGAAGTAGATAAGCTGATTAATGGGCTACCATTGTTTGTGCGATTTTCGGTGGAGAACCTGTTTGACTTGTTTCCAACAGAACTCTACGGAGAGGAAGGGCCAACGGGGCCAAAGGAGAAGAACAATTGGGAGGGAGATGAAAGATGGTAGTATATATATCAATGGAGGTATTGAATGCATTACTAATTTAAAACAACCATGGTTATGATGGTGTATATCTTATAGTAGTTTAAGGTTGTATGTTGTAAAGCAAAAAATATTTATATCTTATGAATGCAGTTTTGAAGTTGGTCTTCACCCTCTAATTTAATGTTTTTAACATTCAAGTGCCTGTGCCTTACTTTTATAAGCTTTGGTGAATTTACAAATTGAGTTGTAATGGAATTTGTGGAATAGTTGTCGTTTACTTGAATGGATAATCAAATATGAGATGGGTATGGATGGTTAACAGTAATCATTGAAGAACTATTTTGGTATAAGATATATCATCATATTGTTCCATTAATTTTCGAATTTATGATTTATATTCGAAATGGGAAGTTTATTTATGGTCATCACTAAACTCTAATTTTATTCAAAGCTCTTGTTTATAATCTTTGGAAATAAGCAAGCCTTAACAATAATAGGCACTGAATGGGATTATAGGTAAGTGATCATCTTCTGACTATGACATTTATTTCTGTAACTACAGCATCTGACACAGAAGAAGCAATGAAACTATCACTTCAATCTAACATGATAAAATATTCACACAAGACATACATGTATGTACTTGCTAGAAACAAACCTAAAACTCCACTAGTCTTCTTTTCTCTTCTCCTAAGCTTGAGCTACCAACTTTGCCTCAAATGGATCACCCTTCCATTTCAGCTTCTCTTCCTGCACACAAAATACTTGCATTACATTACTCCCTCCTATCCTATAAACTCTAAATTCTTGTATTCACTGACTACTTACATTGGCTACGGCTTCACTTTCTTCACTAGTTACTTTGCAGCAAGATCTTGAATCAGAATACAAGCTCTGCCCTGTATGACTCCAGTAGCTCCCAACTGTCCCCATTATCATCTCATCACTCTCACCCGATGCTATCATCTCTGATGCAGATTTGCTCTCATGACTACTAGTCTTGGAGGACACCAGCCAGTTTGAGAGACTTGTATCAACGCCAACATCTTGACCCGCAAACTTCTTCTCAAAATGAGTACCTACAGCCATGGTTCCACAATCCTGCTCCAAACCAACATTCTCCTTATCGGCATGCTTCGAAGATGCTATTCTTGTTTTTGTAGATTTCAGTTGAGTGAGATTTTCAAGAGGGGTCAACACTGATTCAACATGGTTGCTCGAGCCACCTTGAGGTTTTGACCCAAGCTTCTTTTCAGGTGAATCGCAAACTGCAACTGGCATCGGACTATTCACTTCCTTATCACCAGTTTCTCCTCCATATATATGTTTCCTAGAATCTATCGACAAGGAAAACAATGATTCTGAAGACTCTTCATGCACAAAACTTGCTTGCCAATGAGCACAATCTCCCACGTCCTTTCTCTCATCATTCTTCTTAATAGAATCACAATCAAAATTGCTTTCACAGGCAATGTGGGTTAGGGGATAATGAAGCTTGGTGGATGCAACCAAATCAGATTCATTTAGTGATTCTTCCTTCTTCTCACTCTCATTCCTAATTTTCTCAGCCACATTATTGGTTGGTAGTTTCTCAATCAAATCGAATTTAACTTTCTTTTCCCCGCAACAATTAGGTTTCTGGTGTTCATCAACAATTGCTCTGCACAAATTCAATACACAACAGACATAGCAAAAGAATAAATACCCAATACATTATCAATCAAATACCCAAACATATAGTTCTGGATAAATATCAAATTACCCTTAATAAAATTCTTAATTTATGAAACCTCAGTGGTTTTGACTCATAACATTCAAATTAAATTCTCTCAGACAAACAATTAAGTCCATCAAGCTTTTCCCAATACAGCAAATACCCAGAAAATAACTTCAGAAGACCGATCAAACACCATACAAGGAAAAGCCCAATGCATCTCAAGAGCTCTTAATTCTGCGGAAATATCAAAATATCTTACATCGATTCTGAAATGGGGGAAAGGGGTTTCCCAATTTCGTCTATCTTGGCGGATTCAGCGAGAGGAGCAGCTTCTTGGGTCTGCAAATTTGAAAAGAAGATTCAACCGAAAGCAAGAAGATGAAATCGAAAAACCCAGAAAGAGTAGAGTTTGAAAGAAGAATTTACATGGTGTTGAGAGGGGATTATGGCTCCGGACGATTTGCGATTCCGATGCTTGGAAGAGCAGAAACAAGTAACGAAGCAACCCATTGCGATACGAGTTCTAAAAGTTTTCTTTTTCGTTTTCTCGGAAAAGAAAAGGCTGTTTGGGTGTGAGAGAGAGGCTTCGTTTTGAGGCCAACGCTCTGCGAGATTTGGGGACAGAACGGTCGAGAAAATTTTAATGTTGTGTTTTTGACTTATCTGATACTTGAAAATGTGACCGTTGGAGATTCAGATTTTTATGCCTCTCCTTCCATAACTAATATTTATTAGTTCGCAAGTCAATTACTGGAATCAGATCTCAACGCTCGCTGAATCAACCAAAATTAATATATAGATCTCAATCTGTTAATTTTCCTCTGATAAATTTATTTATTTATTTCATATTTACTAAGCCTAGTTCAATTGGTCAAGATGAGTTTAATTTAGTGTACAATGTAGATTGAAACCATAATAGGAGGGATTTTCTGTAAATTGTTGTAGTTTATGGTAATCGGCAAAATTTCTTAAGTTTGTTTATTATTATTGATGCAGCGTACGTGGTTAGAAAGAATTTTTTATCAAAATTCGTTAATTCGCAAAAATATCGAAGATGCTAGATTAAGAGAAACCTCGATTTTTTTTATTAAACTTCAAAAACTGAATAACAGAAACGTATAAGAGTGCTTAAATAGTCAAAACCTAATTGCATAAAAGGAAATTCTAAAATTATTGGAAAAAAAAAACAAATTATTAAAATTATGAAAAAGTGCTCGGAGCTTCTAAAAGTGTGATTTTGACCCCTAAGATGACTTCGGAATGCCGAAATCTATCGTATATCGTGGCAAAACCATGTGTTTGGCTAAGAACGTCGTTCCTGCCGGAAAAACACTAGTCGTTTGTTGAAATCTAGTATTTCTTCGATTTGCACTTCGTCAATTATCTTATCTTAGGGTCGAGATTCCCTAATCTTACAAAACTAGAAATCAATTCGTATCCTGCAATCATATCAACGCATAACACACATTTTTACTTTTAATGAATGTATTGTATTGGGAGTTAATATGGGTAATAAAATAAAATATAAGACATTCAAACTCAATTAAATTACCGAACTTGAATTAAAAAATAGAAGAAAAAACTACAATCTTTGATGATATTAGGCGAGAAGAGGTGGACTTCGACATCAAGGGAAGTGGACGTCTATGGTGAGGGAAGGAGGAGTAGTGAGGTTAAGTTCTATAACAACGAGAAAGGAGAACGTATGTATATATATTATATATCTGCACACACACAAAAACAATGAGAGCTCCATGTTTATAGAATCGGTGGTTGTTCAGAGGAAGGCGAGGGTGATGACGGTCGCTTTGACGATAGTTGAGTTGATAAAATCTCATATACAATTGATCATTGTTCCCAATGTAGGATTTGTGTCCTAGTCCAATACGAAGTAGTCTGTAATAGTTTTATCATCATTTGCAATAAAATCGGCATTATATTACTGATGTGTTAAAGTAATATGTTAAATGTGATTTGATCTATATCGTTGAGTGTGTCATCACTAATAATAGAACTATAGATCCGCACGGATCACACTTAACAAGTCCCTTGTCAGATATGCTTCACTAGAAGCGACCAATATGAGGATGACTCTTCATGGTCACGCTCTACTGATCATTGGCAATGGGATTGCCGGAGTTAGATCGTAGATATCATTTGGGAAATGATATTGGACGACCCGACCTGAGTATACATCATAGATGATGTCATGAGCATGCTCAGTTGTCGTAACTTGTCATTGTATCCTTAGACCAAGGAGTCTTTGTGACCATTATGTAGTCAACATCTGAGTTTGACATATGTTTAACGTTACATGTGACAGGGTAGCCATAAGGGCTATGATTGGCTCGGGGACAAGCTGCATAAGTGATACGAAAGACGGCTAAGGGATTTGTCCCTCATACTCCGGTATGATAACGATATCTGTTTAGGCCACTTGATGAGAATAACTGAAAGAAAATGCATGACCATGCTATTAATACGGGGTATCATTTTCAGTCATCTCACATATTTAGAAATAGTGATTGATTAAATAAAGATGATGACTCTATGCCTTATGATCAATCGGGATATACAGTGACAAAAGGATAATAACATGGACAACATGAGGTTAAGTCAAATCGTCGATCTCATGATCATTGGGTAATCATAATGTCTTACTAGAGGCCACTTATGATGGATAGGATGAAATGAGATTTCATGCCAATCTACTAATGATTCATGAGCCTACAAGGTCACACACAAAGAGCAAGACCCGGAGCATATGGCTTTAGAAGGAAATGGGAGAAAGGAGGTGTCGATCGACACGGTTGTGTCGATAGGAGTGTCGATTGACACCGAAGGAGATGGGGTGTTGATCGAAACCTAGGTCGACAGTAGAACCTATAAAAAGGCATGAAGGGCTCCAAAACCCTACACACAATCTCTTTTGCCTTAGCCTCATTTTCTCTCATTCTCCATCAGACTAGGTCTGATAGAACATCACTTGATTCTAGTAGGTTGAGGATTGTTCTTGCTTTGGATCATCTTGCTTGTGTGGATACTAGTATAGGGTGCCTCCATACGGTGTTGCCTTGATTGATTTGATTGCATCTTCATCACCCATCAACAAAAGGTAGAAACTTTCTCCTCTCTTTCGATTAATCCGCTCTAAAGCTTTGATCTAGTGACCGAGAACAAGGTTTTGATTTCCGTATGCATGTTCGATTGGACCCCTTGTTCCCCAACACCCAAATGATGATTTTGTTTTTCATGGGTGACTTCTTTGACCAACAGTGTTTTAGAAATGTTAGACGATAATCGAACTAAATAGACTTATTGAAGATTAACATATTGTTGAATGAATTGGATATTAATAGATAAATCATGGATGATCATGGACTAATCAAACTACTTGGAGATTTTCATAATATTATTGACGGGTGCTTCTACTATTTTTCTAAAAGGTGCAGACATGCAAGTGTGAAGAAGATGTTGGTGTCGCTACAAATTCTTTAATTTGATTTTTCTAAAAATAATTATAACATTTTTGTTAGTTTTAGAATCCTTGAATATAAATATAATAAGCTCATGTGTGTATTATTTTATCAGTCTCGAATACAATTTTATCACTTAAATATACAATTCTATCAACTCATGGATACACTTTTATCATTCTTGAATGTATTTTATCAATTGTTGAATACATTTTAATGAATCATGCACTTATAGTATAAATCATCAGATTCCACTGATATTAAATAATAAATAAACTACGAAACTCCACGTGAGCATCCAAAATATTCTATATCTTTCAATAAATTTATATTCAATAAAATTTGAACACAAAAACTAATGTTGAAATAATAAAAATTACATATCATATGAGATTATTTTAAAAATGACCAAGGCTAGTAGGGTGATACATGAACATACTTTCCCTGTTATGATAAAAAGATGGCAAAAAACTTGTGTTCAATCAAGTTTTGAAGTGTTTTAATGCGAGTGTGAAACATACGCATACTAGTCGCGAGAGACTTCATCACCATCGTTATCCCTCATCAAGATTTCAATATTTCATCTCAGCTGTGGACTTGTTGAACATCCCTACATCTTACTGAAAATACACATGGGACATGTGTTTCTCCTAGACTATATTCATCTCGCGAGAAGTTTAGACAAGGAAGCTCTACACAAGACTCTCCGCTTGGAACTTTTCTCCTCTACAACACCGAACATTTTGTCCCCGTGTGCTTACTCTTAGGCGACTATCTCTATTTTTGGCTCTTTTAAGTTTCTGACTAGCTCTATACTTTTTTTTAATTTTGATTATTTCCTTTATGTATCCTTTTATTATTGCACTTCTTGTTAGCATCATGCATTAGGTCAATCATGTAAAGATATGTTTTGACATCGTCGTTAATAGATCAAATGGGGACATGTATTTATATTATCTTTTGATGAAAAAATGACATTCTCATTATAATAGTAAGTTGAATAATGAACTCATTCTAAGGTCATACAGTTCATGACTTGATAGTAAAACCTTTAGAGGTGATCAAAGTTTTATTCAATTACTCTTAGTCGTAACAATCTATTTAAACTAGTATGATGTTGATTGATGATTACGTTTTACTAATCAATAGTAGAGAAATGGTATTGGATGACTCATCTTGATAAATACTTATATATGTTGTTATTAGTATATATCAATATCGCAATATCGGTTAGTCCTTTTACCTTTGAGTCACCATGAATTTTTATGTAACCCTTTCATAGTTTGACATATTCAAAAGTTGTATGTAGCAAGATGACTTTGACGGGGATCGTTGGCTGTAAAACTGGTTATGTGAGAAATGTGTGTGGCGGTCAAGGAATTTGTCACTCGGATTAATTATGAGTAAGTTATCGTTTAGGCCCCTTGATGAGTATGACCGAAGAAACACATGGTCATGCTATCACTCTCGGTCTACTTGGGATCAAGAAACAAGAATTGAACAATATAAGGATGGCAACTCTATATCTTATGTTCAATCATGATATCGAGTGACAATGGATATAATATTAATGGTAAATGTTATGTCGGTTTATGGATGATCATATAACTTGGGAAGTTATAATGATTTACTATAATTCATTTATGACTTGTGGGGGAAATAGAGGTTTTGTGCCCACGACCAAATTTGTATGAACCTATATGGTCACATAAAGTTTGTTTTAAACAAGGGGTTTAAAATAATTTCACAAATTGCAACAATATAAAAAAGATTCACGGAAAAAAAGAGTATCGCGCGTGCCCCACACTAGTTTCTATTAATAATCCTAAACCTCACGTGGACAGTTTTATGTGAGAATAAACAAGTGTTGCTGTACAATTATTAGACTGATATATAATGCTATATGGGTACTCTAATCTTGACATTTTAGAATTATTATATAAGATATTTTCTAGAAATTCTTAATAGTATTCTAATTTTTATTAGAGCAAATTGTGTATGGTGACATGCAAGCCACGTGCAAGTATCGTGCAAGCCCCGTGCACGTGTGATATATTTAAGGAAAATTACATATTGTACTCAATTTGATATATTATTTTGTGTGAAATGTGAGAACATAATATATTTAAGGAAATTATAGACGACACTCCATTTGATATATCTTCTTTTGTGAAATGTTAGTTGAGGTGGATGACTCTTTGGATGTGTCCTTTGCTCTTGAGGAAGCTCATTTGACCTCGATGCAATCTTCTAAAATAGTAAAAGCAGATGAGTTAAGAAATGCCATTGAGATTTCTCATCGTGATCATATTCATACTCATGAGATCAAGATTTGGAGTGATATTGATTCTCCTCACGGTTCTTTTCACGATCTAAATGAGCATTCTCAACACATATCTATCTCCTCTCAGACCTTGACTTTCGAATGACATTACATCAGAAGTTTTGGGTGTTATATGTCATTGTATTTTTTGGAGAAATACTATTAAGTTATTCCACATTGATTATAAGTAATCATTATTTTTCTTTTATTGTTATTTGATTAATGAATACTTGGTATAGAAACATGTATGTCCAAATTCTCGCATTCAAGTTTCAAAGATAAAGTGCATGCCAAAGAAACAACTTCTCCAAAATACTACAACTAGTTATTGGATCCCCCTCTCGGCATTAGCAGTATCAGCACATGAATGGAGAAACTGGTGCGATCGAAAGATGTTGCTGATAATTAGAGCCCTTACAATGTTGTTAGGAATTTTAGTGGCAACATGCCTTTCCAGTATCCCATTACAAGTGTAGGAAAGACTCACTATCGGTTGTGGCCATGGAATTATCTTACGAGTTAGAACATATTGTATAACCTAAATGGTTTTGTTATTCTTCTCACTGTTATATTGATAAATTTCATTAACTTTTGTAGGCTATTAAACTCACTTTATTAGAGTTAGCACCCGAGGAGTTGGAGACTGGATTTTTAACATCGTTGAATGCATCTTTGTTTACATTTTAGTAATGAACATTCAATTTCCTTATGAGTATTGTATGAAAGTTTATGAATATTGTATAAATTTATGAATATTAGGGTAATTTCCTTTGTAATTTCGTAGAAATACACAACAAGGGTATTTTTAAATATTGGTAAAAAAAAATACCCAATAAGGATATTTTTGGAATTACGTAAGAAAAGTACGCATGAAGGGTATTTTTTTAAATTTGGAAAAAAAATACCCAACAAGGATCTTTCATAATTTGGTAAAAATACAGAAAAAGGGTATATTTGGAATTATGTAAAAAAACCTGACAAGGGTATTTTCGTAAAAAAAGTACCCGACAAGAGTATTTACAGAATTTTTGTGATAAATTGAATATAAATATTAATCATTTAAGTATTTAAAATATATTTTTAATTCTATTTGCAAATTTAGATGTTGGCACCTAAGGCCAAGGTTGTAGATGTCTCACGACGCTATGATGGCGGACAGGGGCCTTCGGGGCCATGGTGGATTTCTATTATTTTTTATATAAACTATTTTATGTATGTAATAAAATACATATTACGCTACAAGTTATAATATTTTCAACTTTTTAAAAAAAATTAATTAGTTTGACATAACCGAGCAATTTAGTTCAAAATCAACCCAAATTAGTACAAAACCGGCTCAAAATGCCACGGCGTGGCACCCCTGTGATTTTCGCCTTTCGGCGTTGTGATGACCACCAATTACAACACTACCTAAGGCACATAAGGAGGTTATTTGCGCCAGTAGGTTTTTTGGAGCTATACAGCGTGAAAATCATCATAGGTCTCATCCCACCTATGAGGGTGATTATATCCCGCTTCCCCTAGAGCCGACCTAGCTGACGTTATGGGATATAGGGTTTGCCTTATCGACGCAAGGCCATATGGATGACTTGGCAGAGTTGGACGTCTTTAACATAATTCAGGAGATGCATGACGTTTCGGGAGACTTAGCCGTCAAGAAAGGTGTATCGGGTTCTTGATCCCCCCTTTACCGAGCGAGGTTTTCTAACCCTCGATGTCCTAGAGGACCCCGAAAATGAGTTATAATTTGAAGAATATGTCAAAGATAACTGACTGGAGACCGAGAGTTGGAAGACCTATCGAAGAGGGCACGAGTGAACGTTTCGATCGAGTTGGGGGAGGACGAGGTCACTAAGAATGAAGGCTCTCTTCGATGGGAATGGCGAAAAGCCACATCTTACGCTGTGTTTGTGACATATAAGAAAAAGTCGTTCACAATCGTCAGATTGAAAAACCTGATAGGGAAATATATTCGGAGTGAGTGTTTAACTACATACGAGAACTGGGCGAATCTTCCCCAATCTGATTACTGGAAGTTTTGGGCAGCATTTTAGGTAATTGAATAGTTAACTAATACTTTCATAAATATTCTACAACATTAGTTGTTGGATATTTACAACGTGCCATTTTCCTATTATAAAACTATTATGATTGGGATGAGACTAGCCCTAAGCTGAAATAATGGTTGATTGATGCGTGTGCGGAGGCTTACAAGGAGAGAAAATCGAATATGAAGTTGTTCTATAACCTATACATCTCTGGCGTCATAAAGCGCAATGAAATTCTGCGAAAATACACAAAAAATAATGACCAATGACGATGGCTCGTACGACACTTTTACGAAAATAAGGTACTTATTTATCAAAAAATTGCAATACCAAAACCATTCCACTACTTAATTCTAATTATTTGTGATTTATTTGGAGCATATCAGAGACCATATGAGCTTTATTAGTAAAAGCCAAAACAAGTTGAACACACGACCGGGGCCAAATCATTATAGGCACTTGGGAGGTGAAAAACAAGGCAATCGATAATAAGATGATCGCCAAACGTTTGAAGACCTTTATCGAGAATAACGCAAAAAAGCACAAGGAACACTTGAAATGTGTAAGTCTTTTATTTTATATAATTAAATTTCACAAACAAAATTCATTAAGTATATTATCTTTCTACAAAAATTCGTTGAAATGGAGGTGAATGCGTGGAAGCAGTTGCACACCCGCGATAACCTGGATGTGGAAATTATAAAGATACAAAAACTTATTGAATCCGTAGACAATTGTCCACATGCAAATGATAATTCGAATGATAATTCGAATGATAATTTTCTGACTGCAAGAATCGGGCATTCTCATCAAAACAAGAGTTTTTCGATCCCTAGATGGAGTAATTCTACAAGATTTTTTTGCAAATTTTGGCTTTCTTCTGTAATTATATTGTAAATTATGTACCTAGATCAGGTAACTGTGCGGCCCACTTTATGGCAACTGCAGCCTGCTCGAGCCCTGATCGCGTGTTCTTTCCTGCGATGTTACCGATGGGACTACGCACTGTACTTGTGCTTGATATATGTCATAATATAATAAGATTATCTTGCCTCAAAAAAGTTAAGAGATTAGAAGCACAAGTTGCCAATGTGAACAATGCATTTTTTAAAATCTCATCTATGGTAATTTAGAAATTCATAATGCTCGAGTTGCAGACTGTTGAGAAGTAAGAGAGTCTCACACCCTTGAATATTGTATAGATAAAAAAACATGAGCTCCACGTAAAGGCAAGAGTCATATCTAACTAATAGATTGACCTTATAAGTTCAAGCCAACATATATAGCCCAATATTAAATAGTCGAGGATATTTAGCATGTAAGGTTCACAATCAATAACATTGTGATTAAATGTTAAATATGTTATTTGACGCTCATAATCATCCCACTCGCTATAAAACCTATTTAATAATCTTATCTCACTTCCAAACAGAAGTGGAGTGGTTTTTTTTTCTTGTTTGTATGACTGAGACCAATATGTGCTACATAGTTTATGGGGGATATGCATCAAGAAAATCACACAAAAATTTGTAGTCTTACTAACGTCATAAAAAGAATTTTTGTCTCAATATTATAACTATATTTGTTATTTATGATTATTTTTTTATAAAAAAATTTAATAACCAAAATACCCTCCATGAATTTGAGATTTTCTTTTTATTTTACAATTTTCCCTCTTTATATATTTCTACAAATTGACCATAATGTAGATCAAAGAGGAGGCAACAAAATTTCAATTCATATACAAAACAACCAAATTGACTTCTTGCAAAACAACTTGCAAATCCTATGCAATCCAGAGCTCCAGCCACTGGAAGCAATCGATTTCGCCACCCGATCTCGTAGGTTTCACATCAAGCTCATCATTTTCGCGAAACCCTCACTGATTTCTTCCAAACTATCATCGATTTAACAAAACCTCGCCGATTTCGCCAAATCATCGTTGATTCATCCAAACCCTCGTCAATTTTGCCACTCAGGCTCGTCGATTTTACACCAAACTTGTTGATTTTGAAAAGGTCTCACTAATTTCTTCCAAACCCTCGTCAATTTCACCAAATCCTCGTCAATTTTGTTAAATCATCGTCGATTCGTCCAAATCCTCGTCGATTTTATAAGTTTCGGGATTAAAGTATTCGGTAACCATAAGTGGAAACCAATTGGTATTGCTAATGTATCTGTTCTCAGCTGAATATGAACGGACAAGAATGTGGGATTTAATGTTATTTGATCATCGTTCTTGTTGTCTAACTTGACTGTCATTCTTGAAGCCATTGCAATACTATGTTTTATGTCCACCTCAAGCATGTATCTTATTGAATCAACCACTTATTAAAATCTTTCCCTTCCATTTTTCTTGCAACTAGTTTTCTGTAAATTGCATAATCAAAAAATAATTTAAAGTAGTTTTGTGCTTATTTTGAGCCCTCTGGATTGGTTTTGGGTTTTACCTAGGCATCAGGATCTTAGCTACAAAACTACTCCAGGTGATGAAGTTGAAGACATGTTTATTTTATTAAATGAAGTTAAAAGGCAGATACCCTCTATTACAGCAGTATGTTCTGGTGCCATAGCCTATGATTATCAGAGGTTACGCGTTGAAAGTGTTTGCTCAAGGCTAGGGCTTGTTTCTCTGGCATATTTATGGAAACAAGACCAGTCTTTGCTCCTTCGAGAAATGGTATGTTTTATTTTTATCAACATGAACAATGATTATAACATTGAAATTGCTTATCTGATATGATATTATCTTTTTCAACCAGATAACCAATGAGATTATGGCTATCACAGTGAAGGTACAACTTCATTGTTTTTTTTTCTTTTACTATACTTTTGTCTCACATCAAATTTGATGACACTGTTTCACACAAAAATTGGTACACAACCACACAAATTAACTATACTATCTTTTGTGGATAATTGCTCACAAGTTATCTATTTCTGTATCATATTTTCAGTTATCTCGTAAATATACACTCTTTGATATAGCTTTGCACAGATGTGTTATCATCTCTTTGATTTCAGCTAATTTCCTTGGCTTTTGGATTATTTTGCATCGACTAGTTACGAAGCTACATTTTTGTTATAATATGAAAGGAAAATGCTGAAATGCGAGTGAGTAAAAACTTAAAATGGGTGTTCTATATTTTGGACTCTTCCTATAAACTAAACGAGCTCATAGAAACCAATTTGCGAGGGAATAGTCATCAAAAGAGTAAGAGAGTAACTATTTTTGATCAATTAACATTAGCAAGGAGATATGGCATCTGCATGAAGAGATATATATGTATGATTTTAAAATTGAAATTGCATATAGTATCAGAGTCCATTTAATGCGGGTTTGTGGGCATTTGGTCATGCAGCCCGTTTGTCGCCCCCCCTGTGGTCTCCGATTCATGCATATACATGTGAGGGTAATGTATAAAGTCCCGCGTCAATTAATTAAGTGTATATACATAGATCCCTAAAACGTCAACATTAATAATTGAATTTAACTCATCCATTTACATTTACCTATTTTTTTCTAGTTTTATCACTCATTATACAGACACTCACATCCATATTTGTGTTAATACGCCTCTTGTATAACATCCCATTATATATGTAGATGTATTGTAGACTTATGAGGTTTATTCACTTTCTACATTGTAGGTCGCTGCCATGGGTTTGAACCCTGACAAGCACTTGGGTAAAGAAATAGCGTTCTTGGAGCCCTACCTGCATAAATTGAAGGAGTATGCCATTTTTCTTTTAAAATATCATCTAGACTATGAGATACCATTTGTGATATGTTCATCTTTCCGCCTTTGCAGGTTGTATGGGATCAATGTCTGTGGTGAAGGAGGAGAATATGAAACACTCTTTATTGTAAGTTTACTCATACCCTTTTTATTTGGTTGGATGAACATGATCCAGTTGCTCTATGGCTTTCATTATTTCCCCTGTTATCTTGTTGTCTGCTTGTGTGATGGCGGTGCAGTGTTAGTGGGTAATTCTTAACGAGTAAGTGGGGGTCTCTTAGTTGTGTACGACAAATTAGTGCTTTTATTCATAATTTTTTCTTTATTCAATCTCCTTTGGAGTATGCTTAGAAAGAATTATCCGCTCAACTTGTTAACGCAAACCTGGTTGTATTCTTCTGGTGTACCTCAATATGTATCTTACATTTCAGTTTGATATTTTTGTCAACTTCATATCTTTTTGAATTTTCAGAATGCCCGAATTGTGCTCCGATGAATTTCAAGTTATACTCCACTCGTCTGATTCCATAGCTCCAGTTGGTGTTCTTCACCCTTTGGCATATCATTTGGAAAATAAAGCAAATTTAGTTTCTTCAAGGGACAGTGAAAACCCTGATAATTTCTGTAAGGAGAAGACAAATTTTACGAGAAAGATGTTCAACAATCAGTCCCTGCTGTGCCTCCTATGTCTAGTATTTTGAACTCTGGCACTTTTCTTGTTCACGTATGGTTTTGGTTGGGAAAATGTCCTCTATATTCATCTTTATATTGCTGATATGAATGCGTTTGCCATGGCAAATGCGACGTATGTCAGATTTATAACACAGGAGAAATGCCCTTTCGGTGTTCCATCCCGTAGTACAATTGAACTTCCTTTATCGCAAGTTGGTTTAGGGGGTGCATACATGGAAGTCTTAGTTGCAAATAATCATAGAAAAAGAGTTTTGCATGTCCAAAGTATTTCCTGTTGGGCACCTAGTTGCATTGGACCATATAGCCAGGTAAAGTTAATCTATCACTTGGTGCTTTCACCAACTAAACTTCTGATTTCTGTTATGCACCATAAACACTGTTCATCGTTCTTATATGCTGCCTTTAGTATGCTAACTAGTTTATTACGCAATGTAGAAAATCAACTAGTATTATCTATTCTAGACATACTATGTGATGTCATTGGTTAGAATGCTGGGAGTTGGGATTTTAGAAAACAGTGAGAACATAAACCAAGATCTATGATTCTTAAAAGTACACGTTGATTCCTAGAAGGTGGTTACATGGCTGAAGTGTTTTATTCTGGTTGGGGAGATTCCTGCAATTGACCATTATGCACCGGTTTTTTCCAATATATTTTCCTTCAATCCAAATTTATAATATCAATTTTGTAGGATGTTTTAATTTGAGGAAGTAGTTTATTTTTTATCATGAACAAGGCCTAATTTGTATTTTGACTAGAACTTTAGTTTTAATCATTGTAAGGTGATCCCATTCTAGGTTTGCTCGTGCTTGATTTTCAATAGGATAATAATATGATTATATCCAACTTTTATCCATTTTCATATCACATATTATCGAGTGTGATAATTGATCTTTAATTAGTCTTTTAAGTTGTTCAGATTTTTGTTCCCAGGCAACCTTGCATGAAGAGGTACTTCACATGGCTGGACAATTGGGGCTTGACCCTCCCACAATGACTCTCTGCACTGGCGGCTCTACTTTTGAGCTTGAACAAGCACTAGAAAATAGCGAGGCCGTGGCGCAATGTTATAAGAGTTCGATATCTACCTCTGCTATTCTCATTGTTGTTTATTGTTCAACACACATACCATCGTCAGGACTACTAGAAATCCAAGAGAAGCAAGATACTGTACTTAAGCAAATGAGACTATCCAATACTAATAAAGCAATGAGAGTGCTTGATCCCATTTTTCTATATGTCCTTGTACCTGATCTTCCAAAAAGGTATTTTATCTAGATTTCCTTTTCCCAATCTCGTAAGCTTGAACCTTGTTCCAACGGATGTATGTATAGATAATAGATCTATGTTAAATATATGACTAAGCCCTAATGTTTTCAACCCTGGTTTGCTTGGGAGAATGGAATGGCATTCCCACTTTATTCTCTTTCTTGGTCCACTTTAATAGATCTATGTTAAATATATGACTAAGCATTAATGTTTTCAACCTGGTTCGTCCGGAGGCTCGAGTCCGGCGACATCGATTCGGTGTGGGGGAGGTTTGGGAAGATGGAGAGGGCCTACTCGACGAAGCCGGATATGGAGGGGACGGGGTCGGACCGAACACCTGGCGCTGGACCGCCTCGAAGAAGTGCCCA
Organism: Geranium rotundifolium; assembly: GCA_963920655.1. Classification (NCBI taxonomy): domain Eukaryota; kingdom Viridiplantae; phylum Streptophyta; class Magnoliopsida; order Geraniales; family Geraniaceae; genus Geranium; species Geranium rotundifolium. The sequence goes on along the minus strand of OY987311.1, from coordinate 35,913,109 downwards.
GATCTGGATCCACGAATTTCACATGAGAAATTGGAAACAATGAAAATCTGAAAGTCTTTCATATAACTGAAAACCTGAAAGCCTTTCGTATAACTAAAAACCTGAAAGCCTCTCATATAACTGAAAACCTAAAAACACGGATTTCGTGTATTTTTCTATAAGAAAACACTAATACCCGTCGGGGGAGTGGTGTGATGAGGGGTCCCCTCGTGTGACGAGGGTTTTCTGTTATATGAAAGGCTTTCAGTTTATCAGTCAAAATTTTTGTATCAGAAAAATCTGAATACCTTTCAGATACAAGAAGCCCATAACAAGTAAGGACTCAATTTGTTCATAATCTGAAAGGCTTTCAGATACACGAGGGGACCCCTCGTGTGACGAGGGGTACCCTCGTGTGACAAGGGTTTCGTGTATTTTTCTATAAGAAAACACTAATACCCGTCGGGGGAGTGGTGTGACGAGGGTTTTCTGTTATATGAAAGGCTTTCAATTTGTCAGTCAAAATTTTTGTATTAGAAAAATCTGAATACCTTTCAGATACAAGAAGCCCAGAACAAGTAAGGACTCAATTTGTTCATAATTTGAAAGGCTTTCATGTCCATGTTCATAATCTGAAAGGCTTTCAGATACACGATGGGACCCCTCATGTGACGAGGGTTTCGTGTATTTTTCTATAGGAAAACACTAATACCCGTCCGGAGAGTGGTGTGACGAGGGGTCCCCTCGTGTGACGAGGGTTTTTTTTGTTATTGGAAGGCTTTCAGTTTGTCAGTCAAAATTTTTGTATCAGATAAATCTGAATACCTTTCAGATACAAGAAGTCTGGAACAAGTCCCTGTTCATAATCTGAAAGGCTTTCATGTCCTTGTTCATAATCTGAAAGGCTTTCAGATACACGAGGGGTACCCTCGTGTGACGAGGGTTTCGTGTATTTTTCTATAGGAAAACACTAATACCCGTCGGGGGAGTGGTGTGACGAGGGGTCCCCTCGTGTGACGAGGGTTTTCTGTTATATGAAAGGCTTTCAGTTTGTCAGTCAAAATTTTTGTATCAGAAAAATCTGAATACCTTTCAGATAAAAGAAGCCCGGAACAAGTAAGGACTCAATTTCTTCATAATCTGAAAGGTTTTCATGTCCCTGTTCATAATCTGAAAGACTTTCAGATACACGAGGGGTACACTCGTGTGACGAGGGTTTCGTGTATTTTTCTATAGGAAAACACTAATACCCGTCGGGGGAGTGGTGTGACGAGGGTTTTTTTTGTTATTGAAAGGCTTTCAGTTTGTCAGTCAAAATTTTTGTATCAGATAAATTTGAATACCTTTCAGATACAAGAAACCCGGAACAAGTCCCCGTTCATAATCTGAAAGGCTTTCAGATACACGAGGGGCACCCTCGTGTGACGAGGGTTTCGTGTATTTTTCTATAGGAAAACACTAATACCCGTCGGGGGAGTGGTGTGAAGAGGGGTCCCCTCGTGTGACGAGGGTTTTCTGTTATATGAAAGGCTTTCAGTTTGTCAGTCAAAATTTTTGTATCAGAAAAATCCGAAGACTTTTCAAATACAAGATCAATGGCATGCTATAATTTTGTCATCACTGCAACAGAATCAATGGCACGCTACAGAGATCTAGGTTTTCCAAAATTGCAACCTCTCGCAAAGCGCCTCCTCCAAATCGACTACCAACGCAAATCGCCTTCCTAAAATCGCAAATCACTCGCAAATCGCCTTCCCAAAATCACCTTCTCTCGCAAATCACCTTCCCAAAATCGCAAATCACTCGATCGAACGATCGCAAATCGACTCAGCACAGAATAGAAAACCAATTGAAATGACAATCATACCCCTGCACATGTTGGCGAAAACGTGAAATGACGAAAAGAAAATACAACTTCGACTTATTTACGCCTCAATGCCACCGCGTCCATCTTCACTGTTGGTCATAAAATCGTATGGCTGAAATTGGTCCCTTGGTACCTATTTATAGGCATAGTTTTCTACTGATTCTTTCCCACTACCACCCCACTAAAACAGTAAAACCTCACGAAACACCTCCCAGGCTCGAATAATTAAGTTCATTTTCGTATCGGTTCCATTAATAAATGAGCCCTATCCATGAACAAATAAAAATGAACCCCAAACTTAAACCTCCATATCTTTATCGATTAGCATTTCATCGATGAGTAAATCTCACATTCATTTATAACTCGGCCGAACATATTTTGAAAGAAAAGAGCATTTGAATGACATGACAAAGTTACATAATAAGCTATATATGTCGGGTCGAATCTCGCTCATGCTCTTAATGAGGACTTACTAACATCACATGAATTTTTATATGTGGGTCACAGAAATATTAGGGTTATACATATGCAATGTAGACAACTGTAGTACTAGATCGATTTTACATAATTGAGAAAATATATAAGGACAAGCTCCACGACTGAAATATAAACCTTATTAGGGCATCTCCAGCTCAAAGGCCCTAAAACCCTAAAATCATGACTCAATAATAATATGGGAATGTTGAGTCCTCATTCTTATCTCACTCCAACCAAAGGCCCCAAAAACACCATCACTTTTCATATTAATAATAATTTTTATTATTTTAATATTAAAATAATTTAACATATATTGTTTTTATTTGTTATAATTTTAAAACTTTCAATATATGGTGTATGCATACAAAATGTTCAATTAAATTATTAGTTTACCAAAAATAAATATTATTTTATACTTGACCTTAAAATAACATATGTTGTATTTGACTTTTAATTTTCAGAGTATTTCTTATGTAAAAAAAATGTTCAATTGAATTATTTAATTTTTCAAAAATAAATATTGTTTCATACTTGGCTTAAATAACACGTGTTGTATTTAATTTTTAAAGTATTTTTATGTAAAATATTACTACACACCATTACAATGAAGACTGATTGGATAATGAAGAAAAAAGAATAATGTACATACTCTGCCTTTAGCTTATAATGAATAAAATATATTATTTTAAGTATGGGGATTGTTACGGTGCGAGCTTGACTCTAAAATGGGGATGGGGATTTGGGGTTTTGAAGACTGATTGGAATATATTTGGTCCCCAAAATGTAGTTATGGGGTCTAGTTGGAGATGGTTTTAGTCATGTGTGACCCTATAATATGATGAGATACTATTCCATCTATCCCATGTCAAATATGCAGGTGACCTTGTCTCATGGGCAGGTTTGATACATTATAAAATTTTCTCAACTACTATCGAAGCAAATGTCAAACTTACTCTCTCATATGGAAAGTCACTTTCAGATGCCACTCTATATCGACAACTTGTTGGCAGTTCGTTTTATCTCACCATTACTCGTCCAGACATTGCTTATTCAGTTCATTACTCGTCCAGACATTGCTTATTCAGTTTATATTGTGAGTCAGTTCAGGTTCACTACTCACCATGAAGTTGTTCTTCAGGTATTTTGATATGTTCGAGGAAACTTGTCTCACATTTTGGATTTCTCTCATGACACACCTTTGGAAATAAAAACCTATTTAATAGATGATTGGGTTGGTGACCCTACTAATCGACGTTCCACTACGAGTTATTGTTTCTTCCTTGGTGACTTTTATCCCTTGGAGAAAAAAGAAACATACGACTTTTGCCCGCTTTAGCACTGAGGCAGAATATCAAGCACTCCCCGATACTACTTTTGAGCTTCTATGGTTACAATGATTGTTACATGATATAGATAATGTTCACAATTATGCTCTGCTACTACTATTCATTGTGACAATCGAAGTCATACATAATGTTCACACTTCATACGACATCATCTCACACAAAACACCGTACTCTCTGCTTTGTTGATTAGACCGTCGATATTTTCACTAAGACACTACTTCCCAAACGGTTCAACTCATTAGTTCACAAGCTCAATCTTTGTTTTTTCCCACCATCTCAATGGGACGTGTTAATATAAGCCCAATGGACTTTAGGGTTCGTCGCCAAAGCCTAACCTTTATTGTATATTTTTCTTATATATGTCTTCTTTTTTTTGTTTAGCAAAATGAAATTTCTATTGAAGATAACTAGTATATGATCCCAATGAGGGAGCAAGAGCTAAATTTACATCGAGTAATAAATTATGTCATGTACATGTATCAAATTATTCATCGAATAATATACAGTTTGTTCACGTAAACTAATAGCTTTGATACCATATTGGGGAGGGTTAGGCTTCCATTGAGCTCATGTTAACAATTGTGATGAGATATAAATCTTAAACATTACGCCGTATTGAAATGTTATTATCTCATCAATAAATACGAGAGAAAATTGCATAAATCATCAGTCAACTTTTCACTTTTTCCATTATATCAAGTTGATAAAAATTTGAATGGTCTGACCCCTTTACTTATTTCTTACAACACTAAGACTAACACAGTTAAGTTAAATGTTAAATGACCAATATAGCCTTTTAATCACTCCTCTAGATTACACAAGTGACTGATTCTCAAAATGCTTTATCTTCTTAATGGTGATCTCGGCCCCAATAATACTCACGCCATTGTCGTGTCTTCCTCAAGCACTACTTTGCACAAGATAGACCGGGAATCTCGTTTTTAACTGAAATTGGGAGCTTCATTGAGGTTGTCGTAGAGGGTCTCAGAGTTAGTCTTCTCTGTCACTCTTGGTCGTGAATCGTCAGGATAAAAAGTCTTATTACAAAATATGATCAAGTCCCTTTTTGTAGGGGTGTTCACTATTTAGAAACCGAATCGACCAGCTCATCGGTTTTCTCCTAAACCAAATCGACTGATCGGTCGATTTTTAGTTTTAACTAACACAGCCGAAAACCAGACCATGAATCGACGTCAGTAGCCACGAATCGGCGTTGGAGGCCATGAATCAACGTCTGTGGCCATGAATCGAAGTCGGCAGCCACACATCGATTACCCCCTATCGATTTTGCAAGCTCGGAATGGCACAATCAGACTTGATTTCAGGCGGCGACAGACATATTGGTTTCTCGATTTTTGTGAGCTACATCAGCGAGATCTTGGTTCGCTCATTTGTGATTGCCTCTCTTGAGCGGTTGACGGCGCGAGCCAAATTGAGGATAAGAAGCGAATGGACACCAAATCGGTCGACGACTAGGGACTAATTCGGCTAGGGTTTCTCTCAAGTCTCAACAAAAAGAGTGGTTACTAAACAATGATTTTTGATGGTAAGTGGTAGCCCATATATCGGTGAGGTTTGAAGATAAGTGATGGATTAACTAAGGGTCGGTTCAGTTAACAACTGACTGGTTTAATCTTTTGAATCGAAACTGAACTTTGACTGATTTTCTTCAGAACCAAACTGACCAACTAAATTTAGTTTGATTCAGTCGATTTTGATCGGTTCAGTTAGTTTTGAACACCCCTACTTTTCTGTTCTTATCCAATTTGTAACTCACCTTTGTAATTTTTTTTGTTCATTATTCAATTTACTATATTTTCAGTTTTGATCCTCTTGTTTCCGGTTTTTTTTCATCTCAGATAATTTTTGGATGGAAAATGAGAGAAATGGATTGAGTTGATGTAGTGGGTAAATCTTAACATATTTGTGTGTTTGGCACAGTAAGTGATAAAGTGAGTATCAAAAGACAATTATGTGGTGATTTTGTTAAAAGATTTGTGATTGAATTTGAAAAATTTGAGTATCAATTTTAGGTTGATTATATTATTTTAATATAATCTAAGTTTTATCAAAAATGGATAAGTTATTCATTGGATGCAGATCAATAAATTTTGAAAAAAAAGTTCTTGTTCATCATAAACTAGGTTTTGCTTTGTTTGAATAAATTGATTTGATAAAAAAATTCAGGATTTGAGATTTTTTTCTGCTCTTTGGGTATTTGAAAACAAATAAAATAAGTGTTTAAAAATGATAAATCTATAAGAATTGATTATTTTTCTTGTTTTTGTTTCTCATATTCCATTTGGTTAAATATGAATCAATAATAAATTTATCGGGGAGTTATGAATTGGATTTGGAATTGCTTAAACGACATAAAATATACTATATTTTCCTCTCTTTTTTCCAGTAGAATTTATTGATTTTGAGGCACAAAAGACGATTAGGATTTGATTGAGTTTATAAATTTACCACTTATTGAATTAGAAAGACACGTCGAGGGTAGATATGACATTGGGGCGGATTCGACGAAGGATGGTACTAGGAAGGATTTCACAATCTCATCCTCATTAAAAACGATATGGTATTAGGGCGGATTTGACAATCTCATCCTCATTAGAAACGATTCCATATTTCTAGCAATTGCAGAAATTCTCCGTTTTACATTTTCAATAAAAATAATGTCAATATATATATATATATTTAAATAAAATTTGTATTAAAACTAATATTACCACAACTATTATTAATTTTATTTTATATAATATTTTATTTATTAAATATCGTTTTTAAAATATAAATTCAATTAAAAAGATATATTTGTGGTATAACGGGGCGGAGTGAAGATACCTTACCCCGTTTCCGTCCATATTATACAATATATTGGGTCGGAGTGAGGCATCAGGTCCCGTCGGGATGGGTAATAGAGTCATACCTATATGATGCTAATCCTGATAATTATGGGCGGATCTAAAAAAAATTTTAAGGGGGGCAAAATTTCATATTAAAATTTTTATTTAATTAATAATATAAATAATTAAAAAAAACTATTAAATACATATAAAAAATTTAATTCGAGATTGAATATTTGATTTTTTAGTTGATTTTGAATTTAATTTTCGTAATATATAAATACAAAACGAGTCGACTCACGTGTCTTATAAAGTCTAAAAAATGGTCTAAAGTTTGATTAGTTTCTTAAAAGACCCACCATTAGACTTGATCTCTAACATAAATTTGCTTACAAAATTTCAATAAATAAACAATTTATATCACAGTTTATGAATATATATTAGAATTTAAGGGCACATCCAATTTTGAGGAAGAATTATATATAACTCTTTTTAGAAAGGGCAAGGGGTGGGGGGGCCTGCTGCTGATAATGGTGGATGTCATTGCAGTGAGTGACTATGAATACAATGCACAGTCACCATATCCTCTTCGATGACTTGACCTGACACGGAGCTTCTTCTCCAACGCCATAAAACACTGCTCACCATTTACACCTCCGATGAGGTAATCATATGTATCCTCTCTCTCGTCTCTTTCCTTGAAAACCCTAAATCTAGTGTTGTTGGTGGTGATGGATGTGAATGGAACACCATCAGCCCATGGATACCACATGCCTGCTGAGTGGGAGCCCCATTTTCAGACCTGGATGGGTTGGCCTGTGAGCCCCTCTCTCTCTCTCAGGCCAACATCTCTATTTCTTCATTTCCTTTTCAACTTCATGGTTCCACTTATCCTAGTTGCAACCCCTATTTGACATTCTAATTGTAATGTTGAAATTGGGTTCATTACCCTTTTCACAGGGGACTTTGAATCTTGCTGTTATTGCCCTTGTGAGGATTTTGGGATTTCATTGCAACAGAGTATATCTCTTTTTTGAATAACCAAGAATAGGATCTATTTTGTGTCTCAGGAACGCCCAGACAACTGGAGAGACAATGCAGTTCATGCCCAACACGTGTTTGCCAAGGTGGCAACTGCAATATCAAAGTTTGAGCATGTCACTGTCTGTGCAAGTGCTGCCCAGGTTAGTACAATATTGGGTCATTCTATTGTTGGAAATCTATTGGCATTGTAAAGACTGTTTTGGTATCTCATTTTCTTGATTTCACAGTGGGCTAATGCACGAAGTCAGCTACCAGGGAACGTCAGGGTTCTAGAGATGAGCATGAATGATTCTTGGTTCCGCGATAGTGGACCTACTGTAAGCTTCTACTTCTCGTGGCTTATAGTCTAAATCATTTTATTTTTATTTTTATACAATAGTAACCTCCAGTTGATGTCCTATTTATTTATGGTTTCTCAATTTTATCTTGTTGGTTGTTTTAAACTTACATTGAAATTGTATATTTGTTGATGATTTAATTTATCATTATAGTTTGTTGTAAGAAAAGCTACATCAAGTTCTGAAAATTCAGAACCAAAGGTTGCTGGAATTGACTGGGTGTTTAACAGCTGGGGAGGTAATGTTTATTAGTATTCGAATTTCATGCCTACCATGAATGTATGATGTATGGTATTGTTTGGAAGGTTGATATTACTGATGTATGATAAGTATTGAACTCGCAGAATAGCTTGGCTCTGCTATTGAAGGGACAAATTAATTTGATAGTAAACTGAAATCCTATTTGATGACAATTGGAGGAATCACAAGCTTACACCTTTAGTTTAGTCTTAACTCTTAAGTTATTGGGTTTCTCATTCCTCAGATTGGTTCATCAAGATATTGTAACTATTTTTATTGCAACTGAGAGCAACCGTAAGAGTAATCTCATAATCTAAATTATATAAGAAGGTGGAATGTCATTGTCTCTATGCACTTGTAGAATAACATTGTCCATGAATTCATATCATTGATTAACAAATAGGTATGTGATCCTCAACAGTAGTTATGTGTATTAATTATGAAAATATCACGCAGTTGCGGATGGTCAATATGACAGTGTTCACAAAATTTGTATGAAAAGTCAGTATACTTGTTTAATGGGATCCTTAATGAACTCTCGACTTTCTAGGCGTTGATGACGGTTGTTACAAAGATTGGAGTCTTGACCTTCTTGTGGCAAAGAAGGTGAGGGAAGTTAAATAGATAATTGCTACTATTGTATTTGTAGGTTTCGCATGTACATTGCTTATTTATATTTGCCAACAATTGAGTCCTGGATTATTGAATAATAGATTTTGGGAGTTGAGAGGCTTCCTAGATTTCCACAATCTATGGTTCTTGAAGGTGGAAGCATTCATGTAGATGGAGAAGGTAACAATGTATAATATATTGAGCAAGCATTGCACATTATCTTGTTGCTGGATGTCCCTACTTAAAAGAGTAAATATCTTTTGGCTAAATCAGGTTGTGTAAATTAGTGCTAATACTGCAATCATCTAGCCTTTATCACATATCTTAATGATAAAAATGATTTGGATGGAGGTTCCAGCTACTATAAGAATTATAGAAAAATGTAATGAGCTTTTTCGGTGAATAGATTAGGTTAATGCACTGCACCAAACATATATATATATATATATATATTGAGATACATAGTTGTTTGTGTTACTTTCATTTGCCCTCCACTTCTGTACAGAAAGAAAGTTTCTTAGGAAATGTCACTAGAATTTTCATTCCTGCTTCTTGAGACAGATACATCTTTATTTACTAAATATATATTAGATGCTTATTGGATGTAAGAACTTTACTCAAGTAACTGAAGGATTAAGTTTGAAGCTTGGTTGAAAAATGACTCCACCATGTTTGCATTAAACTTGTGGTGGAAAATGCCAATTCCACTCAGTCCTGTTCTTTTTATTTTGATTGTTGGTTGAAGGTTTAAAGAATCAGCTAATTTCACAAAATGGTCCTTTTGAAATTTCACCTCTAAGTAGGGATGGCAAAAGAATCCGAACCTGACGGATACTCGATCCGATCGAAACGGGTATGCCTGAAAGCGATCGGGTAACAGATATTTTCACGGGCAAGGATCGGATACGGGTATACCTATAGCATACCCAATCCGTACCCGATACATTTAAAAAAATAATAAATGATTTATTAAAAACTCTACCTATTAAAATAATTTGTAAACTTGCACGAACAACTTTATTTTGTTTGGGAGCTTGAATTGTGAACTTTATTATGTTTGGGAGCTTGGATTGAGAACTTGCATGGAGGACTATATTAAGTTTTTGTATTTATTTTTTCAGTTCATTACATGCTTATTTTCATGTACGGGTATAAAAAATTATCCATATCGGTCGGGTATTGATCAGATCGGGTACCCGATAAATGAGTGGGTAAATAAGCGGGTACGGATACAGATATGACCATATCCTCTCCATATCCAATCCATTGCCATTCCTGCCTCTAAGAAAATTTCCTAAGGTTGTAATTTTGAGACAACAGTACGTTTCATGTTTTTTAAAATGTGTGTGCTCCTTGCAGGAACATGCATCACCACTGAGGAATGTCTTTTGAATAAAAATAGGAACCCGAATATGACAAAAGAACAAATCGAGGATCGACTCAAGGCATATCTTGGTGTGAGAAAGGTTATTTGGTTGCCATATGGATTATATGGTATGCAATTTTTCATTCATCGTTAATTAGGTCATGTAGTTTGAATTTCTAAGACTATTATAGCTTATTTATCTTTTCTCTTCTATATATGATGGTATATGCATGCTTATTATATATTGGCACTTTCATGAGCGTCCTTATCACGATACATGAAGCTATGTGTTAATTATTTTATTCTCTGAACATTTTAATATTCTTTGATTATAAAGAAACTTGCATATCCTGATAAGAGACAATAACTGTAGAATGAATCTCTCAGTTAATGCATCACAACAATGTCAAGATGGAACTTTGCTTACGCAGTTGCCAAAATAATGCATCTACCATGCAACTCCGGTAAATTGAGATGTGGAAATTATTTATTGACTAAAGGCAGTCTTTACTGACCGTTCAATTGTATAAATGTCTATTTTACCTAGAAGTGAAATAAGGAGGTTGTTATTTAGGACAGAATCTTATTTTCTTATCTAGTAGATGTCTTATGTTGTCCAGTTGTCATAAATATTTTAATTCTGTTTTCCATTGTTTCTATTGCAGGTAGCCTCATATATTTATTTTTGTTGTTTACTGAAGTTTGTATTCTTGTCTGTTTTTTACAGGAGATGACGATACCAACGGTCATATTGATAATATGTGCTGTTTTGTTAAGCCTGGTGTGTTTTTGATGTCCTGGATCGACAATGAAAATGATCCTCACTATAAACGAGCCCAAGAAGCCATTTCCGTGTTATCTAATACCACTGATGCCACCGGAAGGAAAATAGAAATCATTAAACTCCGTGTACCTGGGCCACTTCATATGACAGCGGAAGAGGCTGCAGGAGTTACTCATGTGAGTCCTTTGATACCAAGATATGACATTCTTGTCCATGCATATTAATCTGTGTATTAATTTTAAAATTGGAATTTCTTCAGAACGAAACCACACTATTTTTTTCTATAGATAGAAAAATTCCATCTTATCTTTAAAAATCCTTCATCCTTGAACCATCCACGATCTTTTATGAGTCACAGTTGACCAGATTTTGGAAGTGAATATTTTGGTGTTAATGATTAGTTTATTGAATTTGGTTCAGTAAAAGATTATGTTCACATAAAGATGATGCTCTACGTGAACCCCAACCTGTGATGTTTTTTCATGTCCAATAAGCCGCCACATCCAAAAAAGAAGATGATATTTCAATTTGTACTGATAAAATTAATCGAAGGCAGTACCATATGTATTACGGTCTAGAGGAGTAAGTGGAAAAGGTTGACATTGAGAATCTCATTTTCCCTAGTACTATTATCTAGAATGAAAAGAATAGTATGTTAAATACTGTTATGTAATAGGCATTTTCCCCTCCATGATAGGATATCCATTAGTTGAGTACTATTTTATTTTGTTATACTTGTCGTCTTGCCCCTATATTTCTTCATTTTTTTGCCTTTGCTTTTTGTAGTGAGCCACTTAACCAAGTTGGGTAAATTCAAAAGTTAAGTTTCCAATGGGTATTGTATATCATTTTTTTATCAGCGGGTATTGTATATCATGAAGCCAGTGTATTCACATCTAGTTAAATGGTGATCATTGAATACCTGCCATCACCTTACTGTAATGTGAATTTACATATTTTGAAATTCTGATGCTCAATTTAAGGCTACCACTTATTTTCTCGCAGTTTTGCAAGAAGGATCATAACTTAACGGTGCATTGTTTCCTTGCAATGTTCGGCAGGATGATGATGCTAAACCAAGGGTTGCCGGTACCAGACTAGCTGCTTCATATGTAAACTTCTATATCGCCAATGGGGGTATCATAATACCTCAATTTGGGGATCCAAACTGGGACGAGGAAGCTGTCAGAGTCTTGTCCCGTGCCTTCCCGAATCACCAAGTAAGATGCCTGCACTCAAATATATATGTTACAATTTCATAAGTAGAATTTTGGTTTTGGGTGAAACGTTTAAGCCCTTGCAATTCATACATAGGATTGCATATATGCTTTGACTGCTGTTTAAAAGCATGGCCAAAAGAATGAGCCCCGTCATGACATTGACATTAATATATGAAGTTGTCATGACTTCATGAATTGGTTTGTAGTTGACGTGTTAGATGACTTAAAGTGAACAGAAGATGAATATTTCCTTTCCAGAAAGCAAACGTCCTTGTGAATAATGCTTTCTTTCATAAACAAGGAAGTTAGACATGAGATATCGAGAACTTTGTTTTTATTAAAACAAACAGAGATTTTGTAATACTCCTATTCTAATCTAAGTGTCATTTTTTATTTATTTCTCAAGATCTAGTAATTAGTGGAGTTGGGCTATTCTTGAGGAACTAGTTCTAGTTGACAAGCTAATTGATACCTTAATGGCTAGTTCTTTTCCGTATGATTGTATGGTAAAATTAGCTTTTCAATTGGTTGAAAAAGTATAGAATGATGAAAAAAATTATCATTAGATTCTTTGATCCTTCACTTTCTTATCATGACTCCATGCCCCCATTTGCTAAGACACTTGTTGATGTAGTAACTAGCTCATAGAATATTAATATATTCATAATTTTCTCCTTGAAAAGGAAAATGGATATTTTTTTTGGAATACTTTATCCAAGAAAGTATTTCTAGGTTGCTAAACTAATGAATATAGTTTTGGCTTTGGGGACATAAAACTATGATTGTTTAGTGTGTATTTTTGTGGTTGTAAATTATTGTAGCTAGTTTTGCATGAAAAATCCTTGCAAATTGTTTTGTTAGTGAAGTTTTCAAGTTAGGGTTCCTATTTGGTAATAGCCTAATAGGAGAAACTTTGATGTCACTTGTGTATATGCACAATGTCATTTTACTGAATTTCAAGTTTTGGACTAGCCTCATTTTTTTTCTGATCTGTCGGCACAGGTGGTAAGAATAAAAGGTGCAAGGGAGATTGTTTTGGGTGGCGGGAATGTTCATTGCATCACCCAACAACAACCAGCCATGCCGATGTCATAGTGATAAATTCTGATCCAGTTCGGTTTCAACGATTAGGTTGTGTTGTGTTTATTAAAGACCAGTTGTGGAGACTATGCTGGTCTGCATTTGAGTTGTTTTAATGCGATCACAAATACCCAAATAATGACTTTTGTCACTAAACATATCTTGAGTTTGCTTTTGCAGTATTGTTTTCATAATTCGAATTGATCATTTTCAAGGTTTGGTCCTTTTGCTTGATTTTATTGCTCTTGATTGGTTCATTTGGGCTTCAAAATTTTTTTGGTTCTGGACGAGGAGATATCTAATCTCCATCTTTTTGTAAGGTTAAAATTATACGACTGTGAGTCCAATTATGATCATCAAGCCATAAGTTCACACTTGAATATTTGATTGAATAAGCTTGGGTATAAATGTAATCATGCAAGCGGGAATGATCCTCACCTCACGTGCTTATTTTCAAATCTCAAAATTTCTCAGTCCTGCTTCATTTTTGTCCAGTTTCATTAATTAAGGTAAAAATTAGGAAAATGTCATTTTAGCATACTTAATATCGTCGGTTTTCACATAATTACCTTCTTTGGGATTTGTGCCATCCTAACTATATTTTATCCACTTTACTGCACTACGTCAAATTCTGATGATTTTTATTTCAAAAAAAACCAAAATTGTCTTTTAGTACATTTCTATTTTTAAAATAAACTCCCGTAATTATCACCCTAACTTTAATCTCTGCCCCCACTCTCACCTCTTGCCACCTCTAGCCAAACCCGACCCTCGCCTTCGACCGCTTCTATCGCGAACACGACGGTCACCTTTTGCTGCATCTGTCACAAACCTGATCCTCGCCCTCAGGTCGCCTCTGCCGTGAGCGGAAATGGGAGCTTCCTTCTTGGTCTAGAATTTGTCGTGAACAGAGATGATCAGGGAATTCCCTCTAGATTCTCAGGTTGTTTCCGTGGCGGTCGTCTCTGTGGGATCTCTTAGAAAAATGGCGGTCGTGCCTAAGCTCTCTCACGCATTCTCATTTATTTATTAATTTTTTTATATTGGGGCACAATTGTCATTTCACATTAAACAAATATTTGATTTTTATCGAAATTTTTATGAGGGGTAATTTTGTCATTTTCCAAAAATACTAACGGAATATTCTAGAATTTTGATGGCGCGTAGTAAAGTGAAAAATAGAAGTTAGTATACAACGAAAAAAACATAGTTAGACATGGTTATATGAATTCCGACTATACTTAAATATAGTAAAGTGACATTTTCCCTAAAACTTATTTTGATAAATAATGAAGTATTTATTGACATTGTCGATTACTGATGACCGACTAATTTAATTATGGGAAAATGACACTTTAGTCAACACAAATTCTTATTGGGCATTTATCCAATAAGTGGAGGCTCAAAACTCATATAGTTAGTAGCCCACATGAATGAGAAACCCTAATTGTTCACCTATAAAAAAGAGGCAATATAGAGGAGAAGAAAAGAAGAGAATTGTCTAATTCAAGAGAGTAACTGAGAGAAAAACAAGCAGAAAATTCTGCTGTTTTCGCGTCCATTCAAGTTCAAGAGTTTGATCAGAGGTCGATCCACCGTTGGATCAATCAAAATGATTTTTGGACAACACGTTTGGGAGACGTAGTACTACATTCTGACCGTTGGAATTTGTGTTTGATGATCTCAATAATTTGATACGATTTTCTGATCGTGGCCCACCAATTTGGTGAGGTTTCTCTATTCTTTCTTGTATTTAGATATTAATCCGAGGTTGTTTAATTTCGAGATAGTGTGTACCTCTAACTGTATTTAGGGAAAACTCATTGTACTCATTAAATTGATAGTGGAGATTAAGTGGTCTCGAGGATCCCGGAGGTTTTTTCTCTCTCTCGCGTTGAAGAGGTTTTCCATGCTAAAATTATGTGTACCTATTGTATTTTTGTTTGCTATATTTATTTGCTCGCTTGATTAAAGATGGTTGATAGATTCCTATAATATTTGCATAGGTTGGGAGAATTATTTAATTCCGATGAATCTAATTATTTAATTAGATTCGTTTTTCTCTCAACAAATTGGAATTAGAGGTTGATTATTTAATTGGCTTTGGTTGCTCCTTTTAGGAAAGGGCTGAATCTCCCCAATAGTGGTATCAGAGCATTGGTTCGGTAGACTCTCCTAATAAAGTGGGTCGGGTATACTTATGGCTGGCAAGACAAAACCATGATCGGCTCATCTCACGGTGAGACCCAAATAGAATGAAAATGATTCTTGTGAGATTGAGTAGACCAAGTAAAAGTTTGGGCCTAGGGGAGCCAGCCCGATGTGATTAGACTCGATGTTGACGGGGAGATTGTTAAGTACAAATGTGAGTTCAAAGTCCTACATCGAAAGAGTACTAGGTATAAGGGAGTTTATAAACATATTAGACTCAAGACCTACTACAAATCACCTTAATGTCGCAGAGCAGTGAAACACATAAAATGACCAAAATGCCCTAGGCCAAATTAGTGAAATAGCGAAATGACTAAAAGAAATTCAAAACTTGACTTATTTACGCCCAAATGCCACCGTGTCAATCTCAGCCATTGCTCATCTCATCGTATGACTGACATTTGTTCATATTTCAATATATAGTTTCCAGTGAAATATCTCTCTACATGAATAGTTTGAACAAGTTTTATAATGTGTTTGAAAGGAATGATATAACTGTTAAGAGGAGAAGAAAGTGATTTTCAAAAAGGAGAAAAAATTGTTAACTCAAAATATACCTTACCTATTCTTTTCACAATTGTTATTTTATTCTAGTTAATATTGACGACAAAACTTTTCTTAAGTGCTCACTATTTAAGTGATTATAAACGTTTAAAATATTGTACTTTTGGGATGGATCTAAGAAACGAGTATTAAAAGTGGGATAAATATGCAACGAGACTCAAACTCAGGTCATGTCAAACAAATATTGATAATTCACTAATCCAATTGTTGGGGTGTTACGAGCCTTACCTAGAAGGAACACCCAATAAAAGCAAATATACACATTTTAGCTCATCTCTGACCCAAAATACTTGATCGGAATTGATTTGTTTCGCTTTTTGAAATCACCAATTGAAGACCGAAGAACACCAATTAAAGATTGAAGAGCAACAAGTGAAGAACATCAATCGACGAATGCGAATCGAAGAACACGAATCGAAGAACAACAATCGAAGAACACGAATCGACGAACACGAGTTTAAGAACATGAACCGAAGAACCCGAATTGCGATAGATGAATCGAAGAACACGAATTCCCATATAAAAATCAAAGAACACGAATCTACCAAGACGAGTCGAATAACATAAGTCGAAGAACACGATTCGAAGAAATTACTGTTAGGAACACGTTTACTGATATTCTAGATTCTCAATTATTGTTAGAATCACGTTTCAGACTACTCAAACTCTTAAATTTTTGTGGAACTTCTGTAATTAGACTAATGTCAATTGCTTCTCCTTATTGATATGTGCTTAATTTGATGAAATGGTCTCTCCAAAAACTATTTCAGTGTTCTATTCTAATGACTCCACATGTTATAAATTATTGTTAGAAAGGTGTTTTAGACTGATCAAACTCTATGATTTTTATAGAATTTCTGTAAGTAGACTGATGTCAACTGCCTCTCTCTATTGATATGTGCTCAATTTGATGAATGATATCTCCAAAACATGTTTGAGTGTCCTTTTGTCATGGATTCATCATTTCTCAACTACTGTCAGAAACAAGTTTCATACTACTCAAACTCTCTTATTTGTGTGGAATTTCTGTAAATAGAATGATATTAATTGCTTTATTCCGCTGATATGTGCTCATTTTAGTGAAATTGTCTCTGAAAACCTGTTTCAATGTTCTTTTCTCATGAATTTATAGGTTCTCAGTTATTGTTAGAAAGGTGTTCCAGACCACTTAAACTCTCTAATTTGTATGGAATTTCCATAAATAAACCGATGTCAATTGCTTTATTTTGTTGATATGTACTCATTTTGGTGAAATGGTCTATCCAAAACTTGTTTCAATATTCTTTTCTCATGGATTTATAGGTTCTCAGTTACTGTTAGGAAGATGTTTCAGACCAGTCAAACTCTCTGATTTTTGTGGAATTTCTGTAAATAAACTGATGTCAATTGCTTTGTTATGTTGATATGTGCTCATTTTGGTAAAATGGTCTCTGAAAACTTGTTTCAATGTTCTTTTCTTATGAATTTATATGTTTAAAGTTACTGTTAGGAACATGTTTCAAACTATTCAAAAACTCAGTTACTGTTAGGAAGGTGTTTCAGAACCCCCCTCGTTACAGTTTTTCTCCGACATGGTTCACTTATATGATATAGTATGGAACCCAGCCCTTCGTTACATCTCGGTAGCCCCTCGTTACATCTTTTCCTCGACGTAGTTCACTTATAGTGTATAGTATGGAACCTAACCCCCTCGTTACACCCCAGGAGCCCCCGTTACACCCTAGGACCACTCGTTACACCTTTTTCCCGACAAGGTTAACTTATAAGGTATAGTATGGAACCCAACCCCCACGTTACACCCCGGAAGGCCTCATGACACCATTTCCCTGATAAAGTTCACTTTCCACATGTTTAAAGTTACAGTTATAAAGGTGTTTCACACTACTCAAACTCTCTGTTTTTGTGTTTTTTTTAAATAGACTGATGTCAGTTGTTTTCTTTTTGTTGATATGCGCTCAATCTGGTGAAATGACTTCTGAAAACATGTTTCATGGTTCTTTTCTAATGGTCACATAAGTTCTCATTTACTCTTAGGAAACTGTTTCAGATTACGTAATCTCTCTAATCTTTGTTGAATTATTGTAAAATAGATTGTTGTCAATTGATTCTCTCTCTTGATATGTGATAATTTTTGTGAAATGGTCTCGCCAAAACATGTTTCAGTGTTCATTTCTCATGGATTCATAGTTTCTCAGGAACTGTTAGGAAGATGTTTCAGACTGATGTTAATTACTTCCCAAGGTTACGTATTTTCTCATTTACTGTTAGGAACATGTTTCATACCTGAAAAAACTCTGATTTGTGTGAAGATTCTATAAATAGCTTGAGGTCAATAGGTTTGTTATGTTGATATGTGCTCATTTTAAAAAAATTGTCTCTCTAACAAATGTTTCAGTGTTCTTTTCTCAAGATTCATAATTTCTCACTTACTATTAGGAAGATGTTTCAGGCTGATGTCAATTGCCCCCCCCCCCCCCCCCCCCCCCCCTGTTAAACCTCGGAAGCCCTCGTTACACCTTTTCCCTAACATAGTTCACCTTTCCCCACCCGGGGTATAGCATGGAACATGTTTCAAACATATTTATATTGTTGCAGAAGCTAAAAATCACTTAATTGTTTCAATGTGAATTACTCATGAATTCATAAGTTGTCAGTCACTGCTAGAAACACCTTTCAGACTGATGTCAATTGCTCATCTTGGTTACATATGTTTTAATTTACTGTTAGAAACACCTTTCAGATTTATGTTTAAGCTTTGTAACATACTGTTAGGAACATATTTTATACATATATATTCTGTTGCATAACGTAAAATTTAACAGAAATTGGTGAAATCATGAATTGATGTTTTTCAAAACCCTATGGTGGGAACATGTTTCAAACATATTTATTCTGTTGCACAAGCTAAAAATGACTTCATTGTTTTAATGTGAATTACTCATGAATTCATAAGTTGTCAGTTACTGCTAGAAACACCTTTCAAACTTATGTCAATTGCTACTCTTGGTTACATATGTTTTAATTTACTGTTAGAAACATCTTTCAGATTTTAAAAAACTCTTATTTGTGTCGAAAAAAATCTGTTTCTGAGATATCATGAAGAACAATTAACAAACACCGTTGATTGATTGAACAAAATTGAATTAGCATGAGAAATCATGATCGATTGATCAATATAGATCAATCGATCGACTAATATCAATTAATCATTGAAGAATTTGTTTCTGAATTGGAGAATTGTTGCTGAATCACAAAACAAAATCGCTTAATCGATCAATAAACGAACAAATTTGTGAGCGCAAAATCGGAAAATCGCAAAACAGGTTCATTGCAAAATCGGGGAATCACAAAACGTAATTGCTGAATCGATCGACTGTCGAAAAAGATGATGCATAATCGCGCAGATCCACTGCAGAATCGCCTTGAATCAGAAATTTTCTGCGCAAAATTCTTGAAGTAAGAATGACGAATTTTCCCTTTATTGCATTTATTGAATTAAATTTCAACTGAAATGAGTTATTAACCACATCCATTGATCAGTTTTGATCCAATGGCTCACAAATCTTTCTATTTTCCTATTTGAATGTTGGAATCTAGTAGGTGGGTGTTCACGGTTCGAAAACCGAACCGAACCGACCGATTCGGTTCTGGGGAAAAATAAACCGAAACGGAACCGTGACAAGTCGGTCGGTTTGTCAAACCGAACCGACAGTCTCGGTCAGTAATCAGACATAAATAAAGTAATTTAAATTAAACATCCCTAATGGGCAGAAACCAACTTTAGCAGAAGTCAAGCAACCACAGGCAGCAGTAGCAAGTGATAAAAAATAGTAGCAAGTCATCAAGCAATTTAAATTTAAATTACAATCAAGCAACCACATGCAGCAACAAGTGGGCAGAAGTCAAGCAACTCAACCCAACTACTCAAGTCTCAAAATGTAAATAAAAAACAGAAGGAGCAACCAGCACAGCAGCAAGTTAGCAAAGGAGTAACCACAGGCAGCACGGCAGCAAGTCACCAACCACTATTTTTTATCAGCAAGTCAGCAACCACACCTTGCAATGAATTTGAAATTAGAAATCAATTACCAAATTAACATAAACATAAACATATTACTATTTTTTAACTAAATGTAATTCAAATCAGAAACGGAAACAAAATTAATCCAAATCGAAAACAGTTTGAACTTACTATTTTTTAACATGATCATCAATCAAAATATTTGAGGCACACCCTCAAGTGCAGCAGATTGATATATTTCTGCAAATGGCAATATACATGTGTTAATTTCGAAAGATTAGAAACTGAAAATGGAATAAATTAGACAAAATGTACCTTCTTCAAATTGTTCGGCTTTATCATCGTCATCGTTCTCGTCATCACAACCATCAAGTGAATATGGTGGTATATTCAACCAATTATGCGTACAGATTATGGCTTGGACCATCATGGGGCTTAAACTGCTTCTATGATCGCTAACTACTCGTCCCCCGGTACTAAACGCCAATTCTGAAGATACCGTAGAGATTGGAATTGCTAGAATGTCTCTCGCCAATCTTGCAATCACTGGAATCTGTGATAATTCTTACTCCACCAACCCAATATATCAAATGTTGTTGACCAGTCTTCGGTTGCCTCATCCAAGTACTTTTGTAGCTCCGACTTAGGAAGTCCTTCTTTGGAGGTTTTTCGTTTTTGAAATTTAGCTCAAGCAAGAGCTATTGCATCTTCTTCATTGTCAACATCATCAACGGAAGTAACAACTTCTGAACTTCCCACGGTGTGACTCCCATACAATGTGTCATATTCAATGAACTTCGAAAGTTGCGTTCACTTTTTCCATGAAAAGTTCGGCTTGTGGAGGAGTATAGATATCACGAACAATCATATCCACAAAATCCATCTTGTGTCGTGGATCAAATAGTGGTGTTAAATACATGAACATGTTCACCTTATCTATGTTCCCAAAATATTTATCAAATTTCGCCTTCATTGTATTAGCCATGTTCTGCATATCACTATTATCACTTGCTTGACCTTTTTGAATATTATGGAATATACTATAAACAATCTCCAATTGAATATTTGATGTCACATGCTTTGAAGCGGATACTCTCTCGGCCATATCATTGAACTTCTTCAAAAAATCCATAAAAAAATTTAGCTCATACCAATCTCGATTAGTAAGATAACCTAAAGGTCCACTCTTATCTTTCCGGAGATTCATTTCCATCTCCATCCTTAGGCTTGGATCCTTCATAGTATATCTTTCAAATGCTTTCTCCAATGCACATGCTGCATGAAGCATGTGATATGTAAAATTCCATCATGTGGCGACATCTTGAACTAAAGCCTTGTTTGGTTTCAATACCCGCTTGTGCAATACAAGCCTTAAATCGAGCTTGTCTACCTGGAGACATCTTAAAATATTTCACTGCATATCTTATCCTTTTTATAGAGAGTCCCAGCCTTGTTATCCAATCACTCACTATCAAATTTAGGATGTGAGCTATGCATCTCATGTGCATGAAATTACCACCCAAGCAATTAGTTGGAAATCTTTGCCTAAGGAAGGCAACTGCAACATCATTTTCTCTTACATTGTCAACCGTAATTTTCATGACTTTATCTATTCCCCAATCTTGGAGGCATGTTTGAACACCTAATCCTATATCCTCCCCCTTGTGACTGGTAACAGAACAAAAATTCAATATGTATCTATGCAACACCCATTTCTCATCGATGAGATGAGCTGTCAATGTCATGTAATTCGTGCCGGGAGTAGATGTCCATGTGTCACTGGTGAAGGATATCCTAGAAGAGGTAGATCCAAAATAGGCATACAACCTTACCTTTTCGGATTCCTATAGTTTGTGAACATCCCTAGTTGAAGTCACTCTAGAAGGGAGTTTGAACATAGGGCATATACCACAGATTAATCTTCTGAATCCGCATTTTTTCACATGATTAAAGAGCTATTCATCTAGAATTAGCATTTGAGTTACTAGTTTTCGACCAAGATCTTGTTGAAAGTACCAAGATAATACATTCTTATTATCACCACTACCTTTAGAACCAGATGTTGTTGTTGTGGACCAACTACCTTCTTAGTAGGATTGTTTGGACATTTTTTCATATGAGTGTTCAGATTAGTTGTCACATGTAATTCCTCAATCTATATTGTAACGGACATCATTAGTTTACATAATAAAAGGCATGATATTACTAATGTGTTGTAGTAATATATCTAATGTAATTTGATCTATGTCATAATGTGTGTAACCACTTATAGTAGAACTGTAGATCATAAAGAATTGCATTCGATAAAGTCCCTGATTAGCGAAGCTTCTTTTGAAACGATCAGTATGAGACTAACTCCTTGTGATCATGCTCTACTGATCATGGCAAAGTGAGTGCCGGAGTTATATCATAGATACCATTAGGTCGATGATATCGGACAACCCGATTGTGAGTATGCTGCAAAGATCCAGTCATGAGATACTCACATATCGTAGCTTGTCATTATATCCTAAGACCAAGGAGTCTTTGTGTACAATATGTAACGAATACCTAAGTTTGACCTAGTCTAACGTTTGATAGCATTTGTGCCCTAGTCCAATTGGTATTAGCCTGTAAACGTCTATGTTCAAATATCATCGTTTGTAATGTATAAATATAAACGGCTTTATATTACTTATGTGTTGAAGTAATATGTTAAGCATGATCTGATTTATGACCACTAAAGTAGTAGAACCATAAATCTGTACGGATCACACTTAACGAGTCCCTGGTCAACCTATGCTTCCTTAAAAGCGACCAATATGAGGATGGTTCTTAATGACGTAGTTCTACTTGTCATAAGGATGTGGGATCCTGGAACCATATCATAGATATCATGAGGTGATTGATATCGGACGACCCGCATTGAATAGTGTTTTCATAGATTAAGCCATAAACATATTCAGATGCGATAGCTTGTCACGACGTCCTTAGACCAAGGAGTCTTTGTGATCACTATGCAATGAACGTACGGCTTTAACTTGCGCCAAACGCTTTCTGTAAAAGGATTGCTATAAAGGGCATGATTGGGTGGCGGAACGGGTTGCATGAGTGACACGAAAGACGGCTAAGGGATTTATCCCTCATACTACGGTATGGGAAAGATATCCGTTAGAAGGCCTCTTGATGGAGACTGACTGAGAGAAAAAGCATGGCCATGCAAATGATACGGGTTATCATTTCTCAGTCATCTCGCATATCAAGTAACAATGATTGATTGAACAAGGGAGACGACTCTATGCCTTGAGATCAATTGGGATATCTAGAGATAAAAGGATGGTGACTTGTACGCACAAAGGTTAAGTCGAATTATCGATCATCGTGCACCTTGGGTAATCATAATGTTTTACTAGAGACCACTTATGATGGATCGGGCAAGAGCGAGTCTTGCGCTGATCTGCCAACGGTGGCATGAGCCTAGAGGGTCACACACATACAAGACGGATAACTTGAGACAAGGAAACATGGATGTTTCTTAAGGAGAAGTATATGGACAAAACTGGAGGTTTTGTGCCATAGGTTCGGTTTGAGAGAATAATTAGCGAATCGAGAAAAATTGAGTTTTTCGTCGATATCGCGTCGGACTTTGTTTGATAAGTAACGACAAAAAGGTCGGGCAACTTTTGGACGCGGCATGAGACAACACGGGAGGGCCCATTGGGCTCGGCCCATGAAGCCTCATGGCCGGCCCAATAAGGGCATATGGCCGGCCCACTTGGTGGGGCCATTGTGGGGGCCACACAATGCCATGCTTAGTTGGTGATTGTGGATTAAGAGGTGAGTGATTTAAGGGGTATGGGTTAAAGCACCTTTAAGCCCATACCAATCACTTTTAACCCATACTTGTGAGTTGGGTGATGAATTATAATGCAAGACTTTAATTCATTAAGTCACAAAAACACACAAAAATCCTCTCTCTCTCTCTCATTGTGGCCGGCCACCCCTCTCCTCTTCATCATCTTGCTCTCTTGTTCTTCATTTAATTGTTCTAGTAGGCAATTAAGTGAAGGATCTTGAAGATCATCCTCTTGGTGTGGACTAGCTTTAGAGAAGAAGATCCGAACGTTCTTCTTTATCGATTCAAACAAGACTTAAAGGTAAACATCTTGTGGAATAGATTTTGCTTTGGGATTTAATGGTTTAAATGTTCTTGGACAAGGTTTGGAGTAGATTATCTTTTATTGCTTCCGCTATCTCGACGATCTAGAACGCTCCAAAACCCTACAACGTTATCTATAAAAGGGTAACTATAACGGCTTCGATTGGCTTTGATAATTATTGCACTAGTGAACTCGAAAGGCGTATGAGGGATTTTTCACTCATACTTCGGTATGAGAAAGATATCCGTTTAGGCCACTTGATGAGTATGACTGAAGGATTAGCACGGCCGTGCAGGTGATACCTTAGTATCAGTTTTCAGTCATCTTAGATATCAAGGTGATTGATAAATTAGGATGTCCATTCTATGCCTATTGATCAATCTGGATATCGGTTTGATAAAAGGACAGTGACATGTACGATAACAGGTTAAGTTGAATAATCGATAATCACGAACATTGGGTAATCATAATGTCTTGCTAGAGACCACTTATGATGGAAAGGGTAAAATAGTAATTTTACCAGTCTGCCGATTGTTCGTGAGCCTAGAGGGTCACACGCATAAAACACGATACATGACAACAATTATGGATGAAAATTGAGAACGATTCGGTAGTTTTCTGGCCTAAGGTTTTAATCAGACGGTCGAAGAAATCAATTCGAGGAAATTGAACCGTTTTGTCTAAACCGAAATTATAACTCAAGTTAATGGGTTTAATTTGGGTTTTAGTTAAACGGGCTTAAAGCCCATTTAGGGATTCAAGAGATGAATGGGGAAGAAGTGCAAATAGGAGTTTAAGAAGGGTAGATATGCAATTATTAATTTGAAATTCAATTTTATTTCAAATTAAAATTCCAATTTCTCCAACCATTAGCAACTACTCCCATCATCTTCTCCCTCTCTTGGCCGATTTCTCTCTCCCTCTTTATCCACCATTTTTTTCAAGCTTCTCAAGAACATTCATAGCAAAAGTGTGAGAGAAAACCTTCTTCGGTTGTAGTGCTTGTGTGGACCTAAAAGAGAAACACTAAGCTTGTGTTTTCATCGATTAATAGATGTATTTTTCAGATTCAAAAGGTTGATAGTATGTTGAATTTACATTAAGATCCAAGTTTTCATCGATCACCATGGTTACATAACGTCCGCTGCATGAAATTTATCGAATGGAACCCATGGTGATCTCTTTCATCCCATTTCCTTTAGATTGAGACATAAAATTTTTGCCACAATCCCTACACTTGGCTTGAACTAAGACCCCCTCACTATCATATATCTTTTCAAAAAGAGTCCAAGCCTCACTAACTTTACGAGTAGAAGTTGTTGATGTTAAGGTTTTCTTACCCTTCTTGTTCGATGGACCAGCAACACCAGCTGATGGATCAGCTTGTGGCTCTGCATCAGAAGCACTCACCGACGTCGCCGTAGCCGTAGCTGTAGGACTAGGAGCAGTAGCATCATCAACAATGTCAACCAAGTTGTCCCCAATTGCACTTGCATCAGTTGCCTATAAAGTATAAACAACAATTACAAAATTACAAAATATATATTATAAATTATAAAGAAGTAATCTAAACATCGGAGAAGTAAACTATAAAGAAGTAATCTGAACATCGGGGAATTATAAATTATAAATTATAAAGAAGTAAGCAATTCAGAGTTTATAATTCAATTACCTTTGCTGCAGTTGACGTAGTCATCATCGGGGAAGTGACCCTTAACTCTGGGGTGGACAGAGATCGTTTTCTCTTCTTATCCATCACTACTTAAGTACTCAATACTCACTCACTGTCACTGGCTCACTGCTGTCTGCTCCTATATCGTGATAGCATTTTTGTGCCTTAGTCCAATTGCTAGTAGTCTATAAATGTCTATGTATAATTATCATCGTTTGTAATAATTAAAACGGCTTTGTATTACTTATGTGTTGAAGTAATATGTTAAGCATGATCTGATTTATGACCACTAAAGTAGTAGATACATAAATCTGTACGGATCACACTTAACGAGTCTCTGGTCAATATATGCTTCAATAGAAGCGACCAGTATGAGGATGGTTCTCAATGACGTAGTTCTGCTTGTCATAGGGATGAGGGATCCCGGAATCATATCATATATATCATGAGGTGATTGATATCGGACGACCCGCTTTGAATAGTGTTTCGTAGATTAAGCCATGAACATATTCAAATGCGATAGCTTGTCATGATATCCTTAGACCAATGAGTCTTTGTGATCGCTATGTAGTTAACGTGCGGCTTTAACTTGCGCCTAACGCTTTCCGTAACAGGATTGCAATAACGGGCATGATTGGGTGGCGGAACGGACTTCATGAGTGACACGAAAGATGTCTAAGGGATTTATCCCTCGTACTACGGTATGGGAAAGATATCCGTTAAAGGCCTCTTGATCGAGAGTGACTGAGAGAAAGAGCATGGCCATGCCAGTGATACGGGTTATCAGTTCTCAGTCATCTCACATATCAAGTAACAATGATTGATTAACCAAGGATGACGACTCTATGCCTTGTGATCAATCGGGATGTCTAGAGATAATAGGATAGTGACTTGTACGCACAAGGTTAAATTGAATCATCGATCATCATGCACCTTGGGTAATCATAACGTCTTACTAGAGACTACTTATGATGGATCGGACAAGAGAGATCTTTTGCTCCGATCTGCCAACGATGGCATGAGCCTGGAGGGTCACACACATACAAGACGGATAACTTGAGACAAGAAAACCTTAACGTTTCTTGAGGAGCAATACATGGACAAAACTGAAGGTTTTGGGCCATGGGTTCGGTTTGAGAGAATAATTAGCGAATCGAGAAAACTGAGATTTTCGTCGATGTCGCGTCGGACTTTGTTTGATAAGTAACGACAAATAGGGTCGGGCAACTTTTGGACAAGACACGAAACCACATGGGCGAGCCCATTGAGCTCGGCCCATGAGGTCACGTGACCGGCCCAACAAGGGCCCATTTTGGGCCCAATAAGCCCAATATGGCCGGCCACCTTGGTGGGTCCAAGGGTGGGGCCACACACACCATGCTTAGTTGGTGATTGTTGATTAAGAGGTGAGTGATTTAAGGGGTATGGGTAATGACACCTTTAAAGCCATGCTTTCACCTTTTAGACCCATGCTTGTGAGTTGATGAAGTAGAGAAATATCTTGGGAATTAATCACTCACTCACATCCTCTCTCTCTCTCTCTCTCTCTCTCTCCTTGGCCGGCCATCTCCCCTTACTCTCTCTTCTTGCTCTCTTGTTCTTCACTTAATTGTTCTAGTAGGCATTAAGTGAAGGATCTTGAAGATCATCCACTTGGTGTGGACTTGTTCTAGAGAAGAAGACCTCATTGTTCTTCTTTATTGATTCAACAAAGACCAAAAGGTAAATTTATTGTGGAATAGATTTTGCTTTGAGATTTAATGGTTCATGTTCTTGGACAAGGTTTGGAGTTGCTTTTGTTAATGCTTCCGCTATCTCGGTGATCTAGAACGCTCCAAAACCCTACATATCGAACCATATATGAGATATAGATAATATAACATTACATTTATATCATTACAAAAAAATTCAGACATGCAGGAACAAATTAAATTAGGGTTCAGAAAACCCTAATTTAAGAACCCACAAATTAGGGTTCAGAAATTTAATCAAATGCCCAGTGAGAAACCATGAAGTGTAAGTCAGTAACCCAGAAATTAGGATTTGAAATTAGGAACCCATAAATTAGGGTTCCAAATCGAAACCCCTAATTGGCTAATTCGAAACCAAACAAATTCATAATCGAAACCCCTAATTGACTCTTCACTCTTCACATGCTTGAAAATCAGAACCCTAATTGAGTTAGTTTGAGTCCATACCTTTCTGCAAGTTAAGATTCGCCCGAATCGAAGCTACTTGAGGAAGAATCGGAGCTCTCTCTTCTCAAATCGTCGAAATTGGAGCTCTCTGCCTCTCTCTTTGGACGGAATCGGAGCCCTCGCTTCTCGTCTCTCTCTCTTGCCACTCGTTGTGCGTGTGAGTGGTGTGTGACTGAGTGTGTGAACTGTGAAGACTGAAGTGAGAAGAGTAAAACACAACGTTTTTGTGGGGGTGTCGGTCGGTTCTTAAATTTCAAACCGAAACCGAACCAATATTTCTAGTCGGTTCGCGTTAAAATCGACCAGACCAAAACCGACCATTTTCCGGTTCGGTTAGGGTCGGTTTTGGTCGGGTCGGTTTTTTTTTAACACCCCTAAGTGGAGTGCATCTCATTCATATGTTACCCTTTGTTTTTATTTTCTGTAGTTAATTATCCTTAATGTAATTAATCAAACTATTACTATGTATATATATAAAGCTATTTGCATGCGGCGTATTTGTTTTTGAGATAATAGAGATACAATTTTGATTTTTGGACAAACAAATTTCTTCCCGATTCACCCTTATCCCCTTGAAGTTGAAGAGTTTTTAACAATTTACCAGGAAACAGGAATTTCTAGGGTTCTTGCAGAATTGATTGATTCTGTAATGTAGGTCCCGAGGATTTCCATATATCGTTTTGATTTGTGGATGCCGAATACAGGACAGTTCTTGTGCATCAATGATGAGCTGTTAGGTTGCGGTTAGGGCTTTGGATTGGAGTTATAATAAGTTGGAATTCAAAGGGTTGATTTACTGAACCATGTTCGTTTCTATTGTTTTTTTTTTGGGATTGTGGCTTTCAATTTTGTTACGGAGTTACTGAATTTGTTGTTGATTTTTTTAGAATCTGGCTTTGTTGATTGGAGTCTCCAGCTGTTTTGGTTGAACTGGAATTTCTGGCTCTTTGGATCAAGCACGTGTAAGATAATTTACATTAAATAATTTCAGTTGTAAACACTATTTAATTTACTTTTCGACATGGTTGTCCTTTTGTGCAATATTTCATGAATGAGTTTGCTTATAAGTGATGCTAGTTAATTTTGGGACCAGATCAGATATAATCATGGACTAAGTGTATTTTTTTTTCTCTTGATGTAAATTGGAAGCCATAAGTTATGGATTTGGCATGTTGATTTCCTTTTATTGTTATTATTTCATAATGCTGCTGTAGGGATCTCCATATTCTTTATGTTCATTACCATTATATGAAATTTGAATCAGCTGCTAAATCCCTTCTAATTTAAAGTTATGGGGTCTGGTGTTAAGTT
The DNA here is from genome assembly GCA_963920655.1 of Geranium rotundifolium. Taxonomy (NCBI): domain Eukaryota; kingdom Viridiplantae; phylum Streptophyta; class Magnoliopsida; order Geraniales; family Geraniaceae; genus Geranium; species Geranium rotundifolium. Next base: position 35,883,791 of record OY987311.1, on the reverse strand, counting down.
ATTGTTTACTATTTTGCAAAATTTTAAGTGCATATTATAGATTTACTGTTATGCACTCCAGCTATTCCTTGAGATACATGATTGACTCCTTTAGGTTCAGGCTGATTAGATGTGGTCACTATGCACTATAAAAACACTAAGATAGGCTAAAATTGGACTAGAGTTCTGAAAACAAACCATCTCTTGGCATATTTACAGAAATGTTATGACAAGATTTATTATCTTTTTTCTTCCTGGTGTACAGTATTGATGGAAACAGAACTCTTTGGTGCCTATGTGAAAGATGAAAAACTTGATATTCCATCTGTTCCACCTGGTTTCGAGTCATTAACATCTTTCACCTTAAGGCGAGTAGAAGAGAGCACCATGATTACTTGCTCGGCGTCCTCTACTGATTCTGAATCACAATCAGCTCAAACAACAATGGAGATTGACGGTGATTGTGCAAAGATTATAAGATCCCTCCGGCAAAGACCGTGGATAAACCATGGACATTGCAATAATAACTCTGAGAATGAATATGAAGTTGATCAGCTTCAGCAAGTTAGTGTTTTCTTCATAGCTATTTCTTTACTTTACATATTCTAGTGTATTGGTTTTGCAGATGTAAGATCGTTTTCTCATGGAAGCTAGAGTCTGCTATACCATCAGCAGTAACTGATGCCATTTATAATTGCAGAGTCTTCCTGCGAGGCATGGCCTGCCAAAAGGGGTTATCCGTGGATGTCCAGACTGTAGTAATTGCCAAAAGGTGCCTTTTCTATTCTTACTTTTTTATTTATTTAAATATTTTAATTCATGATCACTTCTATAACTATTGACCTAGCTTTGTTACTTGAGGCACAACCCCTCTATTATCTTGTGTCTATATAGATAAGTTTCAATCTATCAGTTGCCAGTCAATCACATTACAATATTTTTCTTAGTTTAGTGAGACCCTAGATTTGCATTGTTTCTTTTTCTTTGCAAAGGTGGGGCTTCTCTGCTCCATGGCACGTCTTTCTTGTTAGACAGTTTAGAAGAGGTGGACTTGTTATCTTGACCTGTATCTCGCTGTTGTCATCTATTATTTTTTGATGTTTATAATCTGGAGCAGGTTGTTGCTAGATGGCGACCAGAAGATGCTTGCAAGTCTAGAGTTTTGGATGCCCCCGTATTCTACCCAAATGAAGAGGTTTACTTACTGTCACTTGTACTAGTTCTGAGTAATGCTTCTAGGGTTCACTTTCTTTCTGAACAAACTCTTAATTCCAGGAATTTGAAGATTCATTAGAATACATATCAAGCATACGCCTGAAAGCAGAACAATATGGAATATGTCGGATTGTTCCCCCTCCTTCTTGGAAACCTCCTTGCTCTCTCAAGGAGAAGAGTGTGTGGGAGTGTTCTAAATTTGGGACTCGTGTCCAAAGGATTGACAAACTTCAGAACCGGAGTTCTATGAGAAAGCTGTCAAAGATTCAGAATAATAAGAGGAAAAGGAAAAAATGCATGAGAATGGGGGTAGATTGTGGAGTGGGTAGTTCAAATCCATCGAATCATGGTGATACTGGACTCAGTGAGGCTGACAGCTTCGATTTTGAGCCAGGTCCAGATTTTACCCTGGATACATTTAATAAATATGCAGATGATTTCAAGGCCCGGTATTTTAGCAAGAGCCAAACAGTTCGGGATATGGAAACTAACATGTTCACTCCTAATGAGCAATGGGAACCATCTCCAGAGATCATTGAGGGTGAATATTGGCGAATGGTTGAGAAACCTACTGAAGAAATTGAGGTGCGTCTAGAAAGGTTTATATGAAGAATTCATTCATTTAATTTGTTGTATTCTTCCCTATGACACACTTACCTTTTACTCATCTGTGCTTCTATTATACTGTAGGTGCTATATGGGGCTGATCTAGAAACTGGAACTTTCAGCAGTGGTTTTCCCAAAATGTCCAATCAATTTGGCTCTGCATCAGATGAAAAATATATAAAATCGGGCTGGAATTTAAATAACTTTCCTAGGCTTCCAGGTTCTGTCCTCTCGTACGAAAGCAGTGATATATCCGGTGTTCTGGTTCCGTGGTTGTATATTGGAATGTGTTTTTCCTCCTTTTGTTGGGTAAATTGGACTTCTCAAATCTCTTCATTCTTGTTTTTTGGTGTGCTTGCAGTATTTTCCCTATGTTGGTAGCTGATCTATTGTGTTTCCCTCTCTTCCTCTATTTTTAATTTGTATGAACAGCATGTTGAAGACCATCACCTGTATTCATTAAACTATCTGCATTGGGGTGCTCCAAAAATTTGGTATGGTGTACCAGCTTGTGATGCTCTTAAATTAGAAACAGCTATGAGAAAGCATTTGCCGGATTTATTTGAAGAGCAGCCTGACTTGCTGCATAAGCTGGTTAGTGAGGTTACTATTTTGTGTTTGTTTCTGATGCCCTGAACATATAATTACTATATTTATTTATATTCATTTAGGTCACACAACTTTCTCCTTCTATACTAAAATCTGAAGGAGTACCTGTCTATCGCTGTGTTCAGAATCCTGGAGAGTTTGTTTTGACCTTCCCTCGAGCATATCATTCAGGGTTCAATTGTGGCTTTAATTGTGCTGAGGCAGTAAATGTGGCTCCTATTGATTGGTTGCCCCATGGTCAGATTGTTGTAGAGCTCTATTGCAAGCAGGGAAGAAGAACTTCCATTTCTCATGATAAACTTTTGCTTGGAGCAGCAAAGGAAGCAGTGAAAGCACATTGGGAACTTAAATTGGTGAAGAAAAATACTGTGGATAACTTAAGGTGGAAATCTGTTTGTGGGAAGGACGGAATATTATCAAATGCACTTAAGGTAAACTCTGATTACATAATCCTGGTTTCCTTTTGCCAAAAAGCACGTTAGAAATGGACAGTATAAAAAAATATTTGAGTACGAGAAACTTGGGTTGCAAGTTAAGACTTTATATTATGCTGTAACAGCGATTGATGAGGTCTTTTTTGCCAATTGTGGTGAAAGCCGACTTCAATGAATTAAAAAAAAGTGACATAAATATGGATTTAAGTGTTGATGTCACGATTATCATTTTCTAGAGTTGTATTGTGCATTTGCATTTGTGCATGGTCAGAGGCTGTTGTTATCTGTCATTAGTCCAGTCATTGGAGAACTGTTTGAATGTTCTTTCTTCAAAATTGGTGTTCTCCAATAATGTAAAATTAAAATCTCATATTGTACTTTAGGTATGAAGATGCTCTACATGGTAATTCAGGGTTAATTATGATATTGCAAACATGTTATGTTTATTTAGAAACTAATACAATATAGTTTTTCTTTAACTTTAGAATCTTTTTTCCTCTTTTCAGTTTTGCTTTGGTTAGATATCAAATACCGTAGTATAACTTCCCTTCTGATCTCTTACCTTTTAATTTAACAGAGAAGGGTTGAGATGGAGCGAATGAGGAGGGACTTCCTTTGTAGTTCTACACAGGCAACGAAGATGGATATCAGTTTTGACGCCACGACTGAGAGGGAATGTGCTATATGCCTTTTTGATCTGCACCTGTCTGCAGCTGGTTGTCACTGCTCCCCTGATAGATATGTGTGCTTGAACCATGCAAAGCAGTTGTGCGGTTGTGCTCGGAGTGCCAGGTTTTTTCTTTTCCGCCATGATATTAATGAATTAAATATCCTTGTTGAGGCACTGGAAGGGAAGTTAAGTGCCGTATACAGATGAGCAAGGATGGATCTCGGGCTGGCCCTGAGTTCTTCTGTCTCTAAAAGTAATATGCAGACACCAGAATCTACTGGTAAGCTTTCTTCTTTTTCTGAAGGCAAAGCAGTGCAAGATGTGAATCTACAAGGATCAGTAAAACCATTAGAGATTGTTTTTGCCTTGAAACATATGAAAGCATCACCTTCCTATGATAGGCCTTCGCTTGAAACAAAGAAGGCCAATCACGGCTCCCTTATCAAGAAAGAAGAATCTATCCTTCCAATTAAATTTAAGTTCCCCATGCTGTCAAGTCTCAAAGAAGGAAACCTCATATTCTGGAAGTCCAGTTGCAGAGAAACCTGAAGGGAATGTTATACTTCTTAGTGATGATGAAGGTCAGGAGCCAAAGAAACCGATTTCCACACTTTCGAAAAAGCATTCAAAGAATATGCAGCCACGAGAATCTACTGGTAAGCTTTCTTCTTTTTCTGAAGGCAAAGCAATGCAAGATGTGAATCTACAAGGATCAGCAAAACCATTGGAGATTGTTTTTGCCTTGAAACATATGAAAGCATCACCTTCCTATGATAGACCTTTGCTTGAAACAAAGAAGGCCAATCATGGCTCCCTTATCAAGAAAGAAGAATCTACCCTTCCAAAATCAAATTTAAGTTCCCCATGCTGTCAAGTCTCAAAGAAGGAAACCTCGTATTCTGGAAGTCCAGTTGCAGAGAAACCTGAAGTGAATGTTATACTTCTCAGTGATGATGAAGGTCAGGAGCCAAAGAAACCGATTTCCACACTTTCGACAAAGCATTCAGAAATTTATGGTAATATGGCAATTTATGATGACAGGGGGAATCCGGTCTTAACACCTATGAGTTATGCAAAAACGAAGTGGGAGGGGGATGCTACATCTTTGCATAATGAAGTACAAAATGGTTCATCTCCTATTAAGGAAGAAGAAGATCATCATAAGGGTGGAATTGTTCTTGGATCTGACTTTTCATGCCAATTGGATTCAACCAATGTCAATTCTAATAAAATTGTTAATCATTTCTTAGCTTCAATAGGGAGCATCCTTCAGCCTCCGATGACAGGAAAACCTCACGACGAGGATAAACATGAGAAAATAGAAACAAATGACAAATTGCACATCATAAATCATGTAAACAGTGTAGATAAGGGTTTCTGCCAGAAGGGTCCTCAAATTGCAAAGGCAGTGCGGCGGATTAACTACAATGTTGAGCCTGTTCAATTAGGGGTAGCGCTTTCTGGAGAATTGTGGTGTAACAACCAGACAATTTTCCCCAAAGGTGTATTGCATGCATGCCATCTTAAAGAATTATCAGAGAAGATATTGTGCAACCAAGAAAAGTCTGAGACTCACTAATGCTGTTTTTTTTCATGCAGGATTTAAGAGCCGTGTGCGCTACAACAGTGTTTTAGATCCGACAAATATGTCTTATTATCGCTCAGAAATCCTTGATGCGGGTGATCGGCCTCTTTTCATGGTAATTTAACTTAAACTTCTTTCTGGATTTGCTACTTGTGAGACATGTTATTGTCAATCGTGGTGTTCTATATGTGAGTGATATTTTCCTTTTGCTGATTTTGTGTAAAGTCACAATGTTCCAAAAGCTCTTGTCCAGTTATAATTTAGGGAGTTCGCATGCAATTTCAGTTTCAGGGGTTAAAATATATATTTGGATAGGCCAGGGCAGCTAGCTTAAGGCACAATATGATGCTGCACTATAATCGACCCATTCCATTATCCCTGATTACTATACTTCAGAGAACAATAAATTGCGGAAGTCAACAAATCCTTCTAAATTCGTTAGGATCGCTGTCCATTCTCTTTCCCTCACATCACCCTATTTGCATTCTCAATTTGGGAAATAGGAATCAACATATGCTATGAGGGGCCAAAATAAATGGAGCTTTAATTCAATAAATATCAATAGACAGCATGAAATATCTTTCACTCAGGCGCCCTGAGTCTCATCTTAAAAACAAATATTGATAGGAAGTTTGCACACATACCGGCACTTGTACCCGGGGCATTGCTTAAGGGTATCTCATATTTAGCCGATGAAAAAAAGGGATAGAAATTTTATCACATGTTGTGACAATAGTAACTGGATGAAGGTTGATATATTTCATGTTTTAAAAGGTTTCTTTGGAGCACTGTTCCAGTGAGGTGTTTATTCATGTCACCCCTGCCAGATGCTGGGAAATGGTCAGAGAGTGTAACGCCCCAAGATCCGGTTCTCCGAATCTTAGTCGTCACGCGATAAAATACAAGTATCGATAATACATATACGAAGATACATATACGAAATAGTTATGAAACACCTCGAGCGTCCTCGAGTGTATCATAACTATACTCGCACAAAGTCACCCTAACTTAAAGGTGATTGCACAAGTAAGTAAACCAGTTCTAAAACAATTCCATCAAAACATCCTTTGAAAATGAAGCAAGTAACTCATAAATAAATACCATAATGGTGAGGCATAACGCCACCTCACCGAGTGTTTTACAAAATAAAGTAATAAACCGGATAATAAAAAGCAGTAACAAAACAGGTTACGACTCAACAGAGTCTACAACAGCCGACCAAACACCACTGGCAAAGACACGTCGACACGACACGCCCCCAAGCTCCCAGTCAAAAGATCTAAACGCATCCATAACCTGCACAAGTTGTAGGGGTGAACACGCTACCTCCAAGACTCAAACATCGCACATACACAAGATGATAACAATGCAAAAGTAGTTGTATAACATAATTAACTACACCCTAGGGTAACCGATTTCAGCCCAGGGAATCCACCGTTGCCTCGGTTCACCCTCCCTTAGGTAAAGGTAACCGATCTCGATCAAGGGAGTCCACCCTCAACTCGATTCACCTTACACCTAAATAAAGGCAACCGATCACAACTAAGGGAGTCCACCCTCAGCTCGGTTGACCTTTCCCACAAAGATAAAGGTAACCGATCTCGATCAAGGGAATCCACCCTCAACTCGGTTTACCTTACACCTAAATAAAGGTAACCGATCACAACTAAGGGAGTCCACCCTCAGCTCGGTTGACCCTTACCACAAATAAAGGTAACCGATCTCGATCAAGGGAATCCACCCTCAACTCGGTTTACCTTACACACCACCTGTAACACAAGTATCACACCATACTCATGCAGAAAACATACTAGGTGCAAGACGGAATAAATCATCGTCTGAAAAGCAAATAATATAATACCTGGCACAATCCCGTGCATACAATTAGTTCAGAGTTATACTAAACTAATTCACCCAACATTATCAAGCGTGAATATTCGCATATAATCACACCAAGCATATTCACGCCACTATCATAGTGCCAAATCATGCTCACACGTATATATACACACATATATAATCAAACAAAGGCATCAAGCCATATAGTCTAGGTAGTTATGTCCCCCTACCTTAGGAAAGCTCCACGTACGCTCCTAGCCTCCCGCTCGAGCTATTCACGCCTTGCCTTTCCCGCGAGCGTCAATATCAACTAATAATTATATTCAATAATTAAAAACTCAAACAGACTCCGAAACGAATGCAATAAATTTACAAGTGTACTCCAACAAGTGCCTAACACTTGGACACACTTCAAATTAATCAAAGTAGCCAAAATGGGTCCGGAATGACCCATTTTCCCCGAAACACCCAATCTGCCCGGAAACGAGTTTTTGACCCTCGGGACTCCGAAAATTACGAAACTTGTTTCTAAACTCCTCATTTAATATTCTAAGACCAATGCAATTAACGGAATCGAATTCCGACACCCGAGCGTTAAAATACTTCAATTAAAGTTATTGGTGGAAAAACCGTCTTTCACAATTTAAATCCGGAAATTATCAAATACGCAAGTTATCGACTCGGGGGTCACCCGGGACCACCCGAACTCACAAAACCCGAGCCCCGGGTTCGTGGGCCCCACACAAGCCACCACATTAATTCTCGGGAAACAAAATCGAGCTACGGGATTCACTTCGAATCTGTCCAGAGACAGATTCGGCAGAACAGTCCACTTCCCGGACTTGCAGCTCCAAATCCGTAGCTCGTCTGGAAAACACGTAAACATGAAAGTTGAAGCTCTGCCAGTCCTCTACAGACTTCATGTTTTGCTCGGAACCAAGTTCGAACGGGAACGGCTCCGTCCGGAGCAAAACAGATTGTCCGTCCGGCTGGACAGATTCAGCGGTTCAGTCACTTCCCGGGCTTCTAGCTCCCAAACCGTTGCTCCTTTGGAAAAACTCACAAGATGAAGGTTGAAGCACTTCGAGTCAGTGTTCCATGGCCACCGGAATCAGCCACCAACGTGGCCGGAGCTCCGGCGACCCTCCGGTCACCGGAATTTGTTCAAATTTGTCTTAAAACATGCCTAATCATCTCTAGTGTCTAACTAAACTTAAAACAACACATACAAAAGAGAACCAAACTACTCCAAATCATTTCTACTTAAAACCCACGAACCAAACTACTCCAAATCGAAAAGAGAACCATACCTCTTGTAGTCCTCGATGCCGGGATTCCGAATACAAAGAAATCTCGAAGAAACGACGGACGGATTGACGGGAAATCCTCCTTGCTTGGCCGGACCCTCCTTCTCCTTCCCTCTTTCTCTTTCTCTTTCTCTTTCTCTCTCCTTCTTTCTTCTCTTCTCCCTCTCTTTCTCTTGGTTGTTCTCGGATGAAATGGGAGCTCCCCCTCCTTATAACAACACATTTTATTTAATTAATTACTTAATTAAATAAAATGAAAACCCAAAAATCAACCCTTTTTCCTCTTTCCCAACATCACCAAACCCCACACACAACAAGTCACTTCCTTGTCCCCTTGATACCTAACCCATCAATCACATCGGTCACCTTTTCCACCAACCGAAAACGGATCAGATTTCCCAAAATCGGACGTTTCGGACCCCGAACGGGCACTTTTATCGAGATTTCAGCAAAATCTCCTATGTGACTTAAAATGGGCTAACTAAGAATACTGCATCGACCGTTTTGCGATTCGGGACTTAACGAGTCCAGAATCGCCCAAAACGTCCTCGGTTGACTTTTCCGGCAAAAAGTCAACCTAAGTCAACTTTCCCCGAATGGGTCCCGAAGTGGTCTTTAGTCGCCCTGAACTTAGCTTGGTCGAAAATAACGTCATCTTATGTTCAAAACAACTCTCGGGGTCAGGTTCAGACTCGATCTGGTCACTATTCAAAAATTTTGAATTTTCCCAGATTTTAGTCTAACTGCCCGGGAGAGGTCCTTACAGAGAGAGAGTGAACCAAGAGATAGCAAAGCAACATAAATTGGGTAGAAAAATCCTACCTCCTTTAGAGCCACCTGGGAGTGTTGATGGCTTTGAAATGTTTGGCTTTTCCTCACCAGCAATTGTGCAGGTAAGTTTGTCGATATGTTTTCATGGCTCTTTACTATTTGTTGGTGTGTTGCTTATGGTGGATGGTTGGGACTTGTGCCTTAATCCACAGGGGTGTCTAGAATGAAGGTTGGCGGTGTTGGCGTAATTTGGAACAAGTTACCAAAATGATGCTCCCTGAATTGGACTCTTGTAGGTTATTTCTGGAAATCAACAGCTTAGTCCATGAATTAAAAATATGCCAATTTAGTCTCTGATAAGAATCCTTTTCCTATTAGGGCTCGAGTAGTGTTGGGATGTAAATCCTTTTAGTATTTGTATTAGTTTGGGACAATGTTCTAAAAATCGGGCCAGACAGCTGCCTTGGCGAGGATTTTTAGAACACCAACCCAATTGCGGATCAAGTCAGCTAGGCAGGTTTAGGTGGATCTAGACAGATTTAAGCTTTTCTTTTCAAAATTGATTTTTTAAATAGATACTTTTGCTGGTACTTTGAAATTCATATTATAATTGTGTATTTATTATAACTTATTTAATAAAAATTAAAAAATAGAGAAATTAAATCCGATTAGTCTCGGAATCCCTATCTGCCCGACTAGCGCCTAGCGTGTTTAAGAACCTTGGTTTGGGATTATGATTAATGGGATAGATTCCTTTGAGTATTTGTATCAGTTTGTTTGTTGAGTTTAGAGTTCAAGTATACTATAAATACCTGCAGGTTGCATGAATAAAGTATTGAGAAAATTATTTGTAAATTAGTTCTCTCTTAACGAGTTCTAAATCGAGATTTGAGTTCTCTCGTTAATCGAGCTCCCTATCTATCCCGATATGAGCCATAACTCGATCTACAAAGCCGGAACCGCATTAGTCCCCCAACTTCAACTAGTCAACCAATTTTATAAGTATCCATTATGTTCATCCGATACTAGATTGCCCTTTTTGCATGGCAAATCAGGATCTCGATTTAATTTCCTGTGTAATGCAGGCTGTAGAGGCACTGGACCAAAGTCGAGTTTGTGAAGAGTACTGGAAATCTCAACCCTATTCCCGCCCTCATGTACAGATTTTACATACCAGAGATAGTGGTGGACGATTAAATGGTCAGGGGGATTCGGGGAATCGTGCAGTGTATAAAATACTAGGAGGTCTATTCAAGAATCAAATCCGGAAGAATTACACACTGTATAGCATTTTGAACAACGACACGGCAGAAACTGGTAATGGACACTTGGTGATTCAACTTCTTAGGGAAGAGATCTACAAGCGCAGTAGATGATCCTTTAATTGGTCTCATGGAGTAGATGAGACTGGTTTTGGAGGCCTTTTTGACTCTTAAGTTTCTGATTTGTTGCACATTAGATTTTTACCCAATCATTCTTTATAGTCGACAAAGAAAAGCATAGAAAAAAACCTGCTTATAGTTACAGCAGAAGTTGGTACATTTATGTATCAGTTGGCAGAAGTACATAAAACTGATGGAGGTTTTGGTGGATGGCCAATTTTTTGTTATACATCCCAAAAGCTGGAAAAGATATCATCATTACAACAAAATATAGAGTTTGCTTAATGTTGGCAAACTAACCTAGCATTCTAGCGCAATGTTACCAGTTATTTAGCTACTCCTTGGTACGTTTAGTGTGTAAACAATACCCTTTTCTCCGGAGAAGAGTAATCTGACTTTTTGGTGCTTATTTAATATGCATGCTCAAGTTAATTGTCTACAAGAAAATAAGAGGGAAATTTGCAAAAATTTGAACTTTATAATTTTTTGTATCGTCAGTAAAACTTTGTTAACAGTGATCGAAATTCTAATATATTATTTAAAATTCTAAAATTAACCTCTACCACTTTTGCAGGGTCTATATATACTTTTTTGCAGATTCACCATGCGTATTATTGTTTATTTATGAAAATTTAAAGTTTTAAAATTTCAGATCGGTTAAAACACGAGTTGAAAAATAATGATTTTTATAAATCGTTATGATATTGTCAATTCTCATTTTATATTTTATATATACAAATATAATTTATATATTAATGAGAAAATTAGAATATTTTAAGAAAACAAAATAGTTTCTAAAAAGGTTAAAACAAAAACACAATTCATTTCTTTTTTTGAATAAAGACCTATGACAAGTTAAAAAAAAAGTTTACATTTGACCAAATCCATACGGAGGAGATGAGAACTATTTTCTTACAATTCGAATAGTTGTAAGGGATAATCTCACTAACCACGATTGACTCGACAAATTTCTTATCTAATTACGGTGGGCATTTTTTTTTATAATAGGTGCATTGAATTTTTTTTCACTCAACTACACCGCCGTTAACTGTCAGTTAGTTTTGAATGTGAAATGACAAAAAAATAATAGGTTAAATGTCACAAATTCTACACGTTTTGCAGCTGAATACAGTTAACTTAAAAACTATATTTAAGATCAGTTAATTTTGGTTTTGTGTCAAGTTAGACAAAATGGTTAAGTTTCAGTTAGTTTTGAGTGTAAAAAGATCAAAATACCCTTGATTGTCTATCAAATTTCAAATGATTGCCATCATTCACCAAATTATTCATAATTCATCAATTATAATACTTATTAATGATAAATAATTTTTATCAACAAAAAAAAACTTATAGTTTATAATTACTATTTCATAAAAATTAAAAGTAAATTAATTATTAATAATTTAAATAATACTAATTATCAATAATAATATTAATTATTAATAATATATTGAAACTTTCGAATGACATAACTCTCTCATACGAACTCCGTTTCGGGCTTATAGTATATCAAATCGAAGAGAATCGAAAGATCAACAAATTTGAAGAAATAGGTTTTTTCATTAATGATGAATATTATTTTAACGATTAATAATTAAAATATTATAAATAATGAAAATAATATTAATGATTAATATATTTAATTATTAATAATATATCAAAACTTTCGAATGACATAACTCTCTCATACGAGCTCCGTTTCTGGCTCGTTGTATATCAAATCGAAGAGAATCAGAAAATCAACAATTTTGAAGAAAGAAGTTTTTGTCCAAAATTTCATCCAAGGACAACAAATTTCTTACTCTTAAAAAAATTCGTCCAAAATTTAACGGTGTTAGAGCAAAATAAAAAAAGAAAAACGTTACTAATAATTAATATTTTTTGTAATAATTATTTACCAAGTAAAATTAAATCAAATATAAATAATATATAGACAAAAAATTCTCTCTTCAAAGTTGTTGTCTTCCGATTTTCTTCGATTTGATATAATATGAGCCCTAAACGAAACTCGTATGAGAGATTTATGTTATTCGAAAGTTCAATATATTAATAATAATAATAATTATTATTATTTTTAATTAAAACTAAGTGTTCTTTTGCGACATTTACTCTGTTTAAAAAGACCGACCAAAAAATATGCAAAAAAATTAAATTAGTTTTTCCAAACAATAAAACTACTGTTAGAGTTTTATTTTTAAAAATAAAAATCTATTCACCAGGTTATATAACAAGTCTCCATCCATTAATTATACTTCTTAGATAAGTTAGGCCTATGATAACAAAATTCAAACTCTGTCATGCCCTCTCGCTTTAATTTTATCCAATATCTCATCACCATTCACGCGTCTCTTCCATGCACAATTTGAATCTAAGTGGTTGGTCAAAGTCCCAACAAATGTAGATACTATAGTCGTGAAATGCTAACATAATTTGTTCTCGTTATGCTTTTTTTAATTTGGCATGATGAACACAATTTAGCTTCTCAATTCTGGGGTTTAAGTAAAAAGCCACGACTTTAACAAGACATTGTCTATAAATAACACATTTATTATTAAGTAAAGTAAAATTATAGGAAAAATGAATAGAGAGAACTGAATTGAACTAATACAATGTTAGTATAGCAAATTCACATATATTAGTATACTAAGAAAATGAAATAATTACTAATCTCAATTTGGATGAATCAAGCAACATTCCCAAGCTTGTTCGGATCCGATCTGCATTGGTGAAGTTGATGAAGGATCGCAATATTACATTATTGTATGTACGTAGCAGAATTAAAAACAAGCAATTCTAATTCAATCTTGTGTATTTGATTTAAAAATTAAAAGTTAAAGAAACGTACCGTACGTGTCGATTCGCAAATTGATTTAGTTTCGAAATATTGAAAAATTCTAGTGTATTTTTTGATCTCAAAAGCCCAAGAAGCGAGAACATATTTTTCACCTTCGATTGTTGTGGTATACTCATCAAACAAAACGAAAAAACATTAGTTTAGACTTGAGCCCAAATCATATTTAACCGGCATATATGCTCCGTTTAAACGGCACAAGGATCAGAATTCACGTACCTAAAATAAATTAACATAAACATCACATATGTTTACATTTAACTGAAACTATTTTTGGAATTCATGAGCTCCAACGTGTAACACACATGCATGCTCTTTGTCATGCATTTCCAAGTTTCTTTCTCCTGAGCCTCTTTTAGTTTGTTGTGGATTCATTCGGCTCAATCTCATGAGCATCATTAGCTTTTTTGCGGCTACTCTCATACTTCACTATATTAAAACTGGGCGATGGAAGCAGAAAAAAAAACAAAAGCAAAAAAAATTTTGAGTTGTTCTCATTCTTTTTTGAGCAACCAAATAAATCAAATATAAATAGAATTAACATTCGTCGAAGAGAAATTGAACAAAGATTAAGAAACATAAAACTAGAGCTGGAAAAGGTCACCTAAAAAAATTACAGTTTTTGCTCCTCGATCGTAGATCGTGACATGGAGTGTCGTGTTAATAAACCTTCATCATTTCTCCCCAGAAAAATTCATAAAAAAATTATTGGAATCTAATAATTGTGAGAGATAAAAACAAAGATGGATTTATTTGACTAATAGATTGTATCTTAAATAGAGATATGTTATTAATAGGTATTTAAATTATTTAAGAAATGAACTGTAATCCAACAAAATTCTATTTGATATTAAATTTGTTTGTTATTATCATTAACTATTCAAATTAGTTTAGAAAAAGAATTGATATCCAACAAAATTTTAATTTATATTAAATTTGTTTGTTATTATAATTTTAATTTATTTATTAAAATTTAATTAGATGTTTAAATTAGTTTAAAATAGAATTGCAATACAATACAATCCTAATATGTATTTGATAATGTAATTGTAATTTATTAATCAAATTTTAATTTAGTTAAACAAATGAAAATGATTTAAATCAAAAATTTCTAGATTATAGAACAATACTCATTTCAGTGAAAGGTTATGCCACATGGACATGTGAGGATTTTTTATTTATATATATTTATAATTATTTAGAATTAATTATAATCTAATTAGAATATATTTTAATAGTGATTACATAAATTCAACATTAAGCCGGTAGTAATTAATCTCATTAATTACTAATTGAGATTGACGTCTAACAACACTATTAAACGATCGGATAATGTGAATGTCAATATTAAATAAAGACGAATCATACTAAGGGTAATGTATCATTTCCTTCCATCGTTACAACTCCGGATCCTAAGGTGTAGTTATACATGTCAAAACCTAAAAAATGATCACTATACCTCACTTCAACCTCAATGGTTGTAGGATAACGTTAAGAAATCTCTTTTTTAAATCATTCACCTGCATTGGCCAAGGTACTTGTTCAACCATAGGATTACTGACATTATAGAGTTCAAACTCATTATTTAGACCTGATGGATTCCCTTTTTGCTCACCATTAACTATATAGGTACTCAATTACACTCAACGACCTTTCAACTAGTATTAACGTACACTAGGTGTCCGGAATCAAATTAAAACAAGCATTCTATTAATTACTATGACGATCTTAGCCAAAGGATATACATTTTTTTTCTTAAGAGAAATTTCACATTGACAGTACAAGTAATATCTCCATTAGATAAATCTCACTTATGGCCAATTCAATGATCATATGTCTGTATGCATCATCTATACGTATAACTTAATGAATGAGATCCATTAATACTCATTACATGAGTACCGTCATACATATATTGATCTTTTCTAGAACATCATAGTCCTATTACGATGGTCCTGTGATCAAGAACAATTTAGATCAAACTCTATATATATACATGACTCTCATTATTATAGTCTCTATTATGATGCATGTATATGACTTGATTAGTGACTCTATAATACTCTACATGCTTAACAATTATGCACGATGATTAAGTTTATGGCATAATAATAACAACTGATAGACATGAAAAGGGTGTTTCCCGGTCAAATCATCAATTGTTGCTTAAGTCAACGATCACATCACCAGACACTCTTGGCGGCCCACCACAATAATATTAATAATAAATAATATTACGGGAAGATGTTCAGCTTCAACATGAATGATATTTTATTTTTCAGATACTATTAAGTTCTTCCAATTCATTAGAGTTCAAAATTAACTCTCTCTCTCTATCCACCAGTGCTTATATAGTAAATCAATAAAACCTAAGATGATGTAATGGTTTAAGAGGAATTCATCGTTAGAACAAAGTTATGTCGTGGTATAAGATAAGCTATTGTCTTAAAAATTATTTCCGGCACAATTATGGTGACAATTGTTATTTCCGAGAGTTTCAAATGATTAACACAACAGTTAAGAGATGCGTGCACTCACAACTCTAAAATTTAAAACTTGACAAACACAGTACCCATGTACCCATGAACTTTTAGGGAATATTTTTAAGGCAAATGATAGATATGAACTCAAGTATATGTCATTTGAGTTCTCAAACTCATGTACATATACATAGATGAAAAAGGGAATGAAAACTATAAATAGAAGAATTATGACTCGTATAGGAGATAATATACATGGCCACTGCATGATGTAACTGACGTAAAAGGTTTTGAGGATTTTTTTTATCAAATTAATGTATTTTATTAAAATATTTAAGAAAATATGTTATTATTTAAAATATTTATAAAACTAGGTTTGACTTTTAAATTTTGTTATTTTTGCTTTAGTTTCTACAGTAAATTCAAACTTATAACTTAATTTTTTGAGATAATTTCATGTCAGAATCCTAAATTTGACTCATTTTCAAATAAGTACCTCAAGTTTGAAAAGTTTATTGACGGTACCCCAAGTTCAATCACATTGCACTTAAGGTAACATATGTTAAATCTAACAAAATTGGTATGTGAAAAATCAAAAATGTCCTCAATAGTTATGATTTGAAATCTAACCAGTTCATATCCGGTCAAATCGGTTCAATCTGACCGGTTTAATTATTATTATTAATATTATTTAAGACAAGAAAAAATTATAGTACCCATGGCGATAGTAACAAGAAATATCCAAACCCTTGCACTATCTCATAATTTCAGAACTGGTTATGCTACAAGAGAGCCCTAGGACAAGTAACTTTAAAGGGAAAATTAACTGAAATAATAAAGGATAACATAGCTCATATCATATCCTCAGAGGAGTTATATTATGACAAGGACATCCAGTCCCAAGAAAGTTCTAAACTTGAAAGAATACTGGATAAGATCATCAACAACAAATACAAGCATGTTCCATAACCAATGGAACAGTTCCAACAACTAATAGAACAACATAAGAAGCCCATTTGGCTCAAAAACAGTCTGATTAAAGAATCTTCAAATCCTAGTAAATACAAGCTGACTACCATGTACTCTATAGTAGAGTAGCAATTGATTACCATGTAGTCATAGTAAATGAATGCCATCTAGAAAGTATCAGTACAAAAGAAATTTTAGCAAAAGAGAGAACATAAAAAATCTGCTTTAGAAAAACTGACAAAAAAAAGATACACAACTTTTACAAAAGATGACAAGAAAATACGAAGAGGCAGACGAATTATTAGCACTTTCCATATGTAAGATTATGAGTAGAAGACTGTGTAATAGGATAAGAACGAGTGCTATGTAAGGCGCCTCACATTTGTAGAAAATCTAAGTTTAGAAAGAATAAAAATCTCATTTGAAAAATTTCTTGTGTTCAAAAATCTCCATGAATAACTAAACACTTCTTCTACCTTAGTTCTCAACCTATAGTATATCAAGACTCGAATCCAGTACCTTTCTAAATTTTAAGCACTTGTTATTATCCAAAAATTATACACAACCGAGTCATGAAAATTATTAAGATCCTCTGCATGTTAACTTGGAGGCTTGCATTGAGTGCTCTAAAGGGCTGAGCCGCACCTGTTGCCAAGAGGGCGTGAAGAGAAATAAAGCTCTTGGCTGTCAGAGATCCGAAGATTCAAAGTAATATCTAGGGTATTAAGGGAGTTCAAATGGTAGCTATGCATGATATTTGCTTTAATAACTAGTATTTATGATTTAGTTAAGTAATGGATAAAGCCTGGTAGATGAAGAGACAAAGGGTTATAGGTAGATTATTTTCTATGAAAATGAATTCAAAACTATATGATAACTTGCTAAATAGCATGATCTTGTTAAAAAATAATAACTTTCTTAGTATTTATACCATCACTTTCCTTCTCTCTTTAGGGTTAGTTGACGATGAGATATGGTATTACAAAAAATAAAAAATGGCATGGTATGGTAAAACTATATAAGTAGTAATAAAGCAATTTCCTTATAATTGTACTATGTTGGAACATATAAACATGTGGAGTCCATTTATGCACTTTCAACCTTACATAGGATAAAAAATGTTGGCAAAAGTGAAAGGAACTCGGCATGAAAATTTCAATGATGAAAAATGCTTCCTATGTGAAAGGTAATTGCATCATAACATTACAAACTCTTCTAAGCTTTCTTACTAAAGCCATCACTTTCTTAATTTCTAGTTTCAGAAAATGACGAGGTTGAACTTGCTTGAATCCACGTTTAAGCGCAAACAAAAGATCAAATTGAAAAAATTGTCCTGCCATTGAAGATTTGGTAGCATTGCAATCCAATCGCTCTGCAATACATGAGTTGTTCTACAGTGCAAGAGCCTCTGGTTTCTCTTTGTTTGATTCATTAGGTATATCATCCATATCTATTTTCTTCTGCTGTTTCAGAAGTGAAGAAAAAACCAAAATGAGATGTAGCACAAAGGTTTTCATTACGTTTTATAATTTTATTGAAGTTTAGGTTTCAAAACTATTAAAGCTGTAAAGTTCAAATTTTCTGTGGGAATAATTATCAAAATGGTTCAATAATTTTAAAATGTATCTAGAACAATATGCAATTCATCCTTAACAAAACAACAAGGGAAAGAAAAGACATGAATCTGTCCAAAACAGATTTAGTTGCAATTCACATGTGTTAGTTTTAAACACCAGCGAATCTAATTAACAAATTTAGCTGTCTCGGGCTAATGATAGGGACATTGGTAATTCGTCTTTCGAAATTAAACCTAAATGTGTTACCTTTGGTCATAGTTCTGTCCCAGATGCAGTTTTTCTCAAGCATAACTAGTTTTACTCAAGACCTAATCTGAAATCCTAATTTGAATTCTTATTCCTAAATAGTATAGCGCGTGGTCATCCAAGTAGCTCTTTAATTAGAAATATCTCATGTGCTCAAGGGGTTACCAAATAGTTACATTAGATAAATACATAGATGTTGATGCAAGAGCCAAGAGAGTACTTACCATGTACCATCGTATCACCTCAACAAGAGGGATCTTTATGAACAACCTCCCAAGGTTTCTGGAACTTCCCATGAACCCACACCCGTTGCATCGTCTTCCCATTTCGCCGATTCATTGACTTAACACAGCAATAGTCGAGCTCAAGCTACAAGCCACACGAGAAACCCAGCACAAGAAATATTATCAAAGGGTTGCAATTTAGTGAAAATTTATTGGTGGGCAAATTGCGACTCCAATAAACATTAATGGCCTAGCACAATACAAATCCTTGGCGTACATATTAAGAAAATCAAAATAAAACAATATCAAATGACTTAACTAGTCCAATTCCTTGATATCTAAATGCCGTCAACTCAACATCAAAGTAGCAACAAAAAATGCGGTAACAAAATCATATGCAGCACAAGGAATTGAAATTCCTACTATCTTTTAACAGTCTAATAATAAAAAAGAATTGTACCTCAACAAAGCCTGCACCCACAAACAGATCCCTAGTGGTGTCTAAACAGAAAAAATAGGAACGAGTTCCATCCGATCGCATGTACTCCCTGAATCCCACTCTTTTCTCTGGTTCAAATCGAAGCATTGTCATGTCATAGAGGCCTGTGCTTTGCAAATTATAATCTTGTTAGACAGTACCAAAATTGTTTAACAGCAATGACAAACTACAAAAGAGTTCCATAGATCATAATTTATTAATTCTGAATAATTCATAAAATCCAGTAAAAACAATAGTTCATTGTTTTATTACCATAATCTCTAAATAAAAGCAGACTTCCTGGCTTTAAAACAGAAAAGCATTCTGCGATAGCCGCTGGCATTCTCATGTATGGTACAGCTGATAGTGTGAATACCTGACATCACAAAACAAAAGAATTGACACATACAAATGTCGCTACAAAGTTCTACAGAAAATTTTGAGCAGGAAGCAGAAGGTATCGAGGCAAGAAAAGGATGGAAATAATGGAACAATATACAAAGAACATACCGCTTGTAAAAAAAATCAATATGTTTCAGTTGTAAAACCCAAATCCCTTAGTGATAAAAAATTTCATGACCATAATTCAATGTATGAAACTACTTATGTGCGGAGATGAGCACTCAAAGAACATTTGTGAAATTCTGCAATAGTAGAGAGTGCTGTATAATGGAATCTTTATTCTACTAAATTTCTATGGTTCCTCCTTAGCGAGACCATAGAATCAAAAAAGCATTGCATCTCTACATATCTTCAGTCTTGTAAAAATTGGCTTAGGCGGCCGACTAGTGACTAGTCGCGCTTAGGCGAGGATTTTTACAATACCGACCCGATTTTATGTAATCAGACAGTTTAAATAGGTTAGGCAGGTCTGGGCAGGTTTAGGCAATAACAAAAATATGTATACTAATGATACTTTTATTAATCTTTTTATATTTTTTAAGTATATAAATGTAACAAATGTTAAAATATTTATTTTTTTATATCTTAAATGTTTATTTTTATATAGCAAAATTCATAATTTTATTGTATATGTATATTAATTTATTTGATATAAATTAAAAAAAATACAAATCCGATTAATCCCCGAAGGCTCTGTCCAGCCAACTATCACCTAGCGACTTTTACAACATTGCATATTTTTATCCTACAAAATTTCAATTTTTTCTCTTCTGAATGGAACATTGAATCATAAAAGTACTACTATTCTAGCGTGCAAGGCACTAATTTGAAATACTGCCAACAAAAATTTACAACCATCATTGCACGTGGTACCTTCTAAAGCCAAAATGTGAACATCCGCTCTCCTATTATCAAGAAAAGCCTAGCGTGGTGCGTGTAATGATGAGACTACTCACAAGAATACTGAAATGCAATCACATTCAAGAACAATAAATAAAATAACTTGCAAGATTTGTGTGTTCATGCAACCGTCTCAAAAAATAGTTTCTATATCCACATACCACAGTAATAAAGTCCACACCACCAATGCAGCAGCCATTTTCTTTATTTGAGTATAGATCATTTGAGCTTGTTGTATTCTTCTCTGTAATGTCTGAAAAGGTAACTGCAATTGTTAGTTCATCTTGTATATGAAACCAAGGATAGCCAAGTCTTTTTGAAGAAGAAATACAAGGAAAACAACCTAAACCATAATCATGATGTGTCCGCAGGGAAGTTCCTCGGCAAGAATCGCAGGCCAACCACTTGGGAAAACCAGACATGGAGAAGTCACAATAAAATGGATGAAAACGTTGCTTAGCTGAGAGCACAGTAGTGGCATCTATCATCTCTTTAGCTCTTGCAAGAATCTGAGCACTACAATCGCAAGCATATACAATGATGCTCTCATTGCCACTACAAAAAACAGGGAGTCATGAGGATAGCAGTAAGAAAAGCAAAAACACGATCAACACCCTATCCAAAACTTTCCACCATGATAAAGGATATGTCATTCATTTGCAATATTTCAAACTACCACGTATCAATACGATCTAAGTTCATTAACGTTAAGAAAAAAATGATGAGATAGATATGATTACTTGAAAGGCTCTAACTTTAAATGATCAATGATATCAAATGGCTTAGAATGAGGCAAGTCCAAACATTACCGTAAAAGTGGAAGAGCAGTACTTCCACTACCACATCCCACCTCCAAGACTTTAGAGTTTTCTTGACAGGAAACTAGATCAGGAAACTCTTTTATTAGATAGCGCCTCTCCTGCATCCAAAGGTACACTCTCAGACAAGGCACTATACAGACAATGAAATTATAATAAAGATAGGAAGTTCAAGCTCATAGAAAATTTTCTTTTCTTAAAGAGTTTTTTGAGGCAGGTTTTATTCTGTGGGCACATCAGAAGTTCTTTAAGGCACATTCTTTTTACATTTTTTTCCACAAACAAAATAATCTGTATCATAGTACCACTGGATTTGACACTATCGAGAATATAGTAATACCATCTATATAGTTATCCACAAGCACTTTGACACTTATCAATTATCTGTCACACAATTAATTAAAGCAATGTATGAAGGCACGCACGTTAGACATACTAAAATGTATACATGCAACTAACCAATTCATTCTGAAACAAGTACTAAAAGTTTCTACAACAGAACCTATATCAATCACTGCTTTCACTTTGGGCTTCCAAAAAAATGTATTTGACAAAAAGGGACAAGTCATGAAGTTGCATAGTAATTTTGAAACTACAGTACCCATTTGACACTTCAATAATCACTCATTATCTTTATTTTTAGTTGAACTTTAATCCATCTAATTTCATTTTCCTCTAGCAAATAGTGAAGTGAATTTGTAGAGTGTCTCTAAACTAACTCGGCCATCACATAGTTCTTCTATTTTCCTATAACTGTATCCTTGTTGATATCCTTTGCCACCATATACTTGACATTACAATGGTTTTCAGCATTTCCTGTCGCCGTGATCTTTTAAGAACTCTGAAAGTTCTTTTCCTCTAGTATTAAATTCATTTTCCAGTAGATTTATTCAAGTACTGTTGGACTAAACCAACAAGAATACAAACTCAATTTTGTGTAGAGGACCCATTCAACAGAAAAATATGCTCACAACCAAGGATGGACCTACATCTTTATATCGAGAATGCCCTCCCATGTGCAAACTAATTATACACTGGTGTAATGAAGGGCTCAAATTGTACTGGAAAAAGGAAACCATAGGGTATTAAAGGATCCATCTAATTTCATTTTCCTCTAGCAAATAGTGAAATGAATTTATTTCCAACAGAAGAGAAGACCTAGTGCAAATCCAACCCAGAGAGAACCAAATTGTTTTTTTCTCAGCAACCAAACGGGCAAGTGGAAGAAAATAAAAAGACCTTGAAGAAGATGCCAGAGGAATGGCGATTGTGAAAGCTGTTCCATGCCTGTGAATCGGATGGATGAGAATCCTCTTGCGGAGAAGAAGAAGAAGAAGAGTGTTGGAAAGGAAGCAAGTGGTAGCGCAGAGAAGGGTTATGGAGTACGGATTGTCGAAGGTCTTCCCAATCGAAGTCCTTGGCGTGGTACTCTGCTTCGCTCATTCTTCTTCCTCCCTGCCCTAAGAGTAAGCTCCATTCATTTATTCGGCCGACTCCGACCCACCCGCAACTACTCCTTTCCCAAACTCTTCAATTTAGACCCAAATTAAGCCACGAGCCAAGGTGAAAAGTAATTGAAAAATGAGAAAATGACATTTACGTGCACCTGAATATACACTTTTGACACTTTCATACTTTCAACTTTTTTTCTTTATATATTTTATTTTTATTTTGGGACAACTTTCTTCATAAATTTTAAAATACCTCAAATACCCCTAAATTGAACCAAAATTAAATTTGATTTAATTCTGGTCCAATTAAAGAATGTGGAAAGACAAAATTGCCCTCAATTATTCATCAAATTTTCAAAGGTATGCCACACTTTCAACTATTACTCTCCTCCTCCTCCGCCACCCCCTCCTCACCGGCGTTTCTCCGCCATCCATCGTCGGGATTTCTCCGGCACGTGGGGAGCACGGTGGATTGACGAGGCCTCCAGAACACCTCCGCCAAGGTGTCTGTCTCGACCCCATCGTCCTCGACCCCTCCTTCTCGTCTTCTCCGGTGATTCTTCGTCGGAGCCGGTCATGGTTCTTCCTCTGCAGCCTCCACAACACAAAATGACGAGCATCGACGAGGTGGGCAATGGGCAGCGACCAAAAGGGTAGAATGCGGTGCTCCGACGATCGTCTCCGGCACAGAATGGTCGGAAAAAAGATAGAGAGAGAGAGGGAATAAGAAATGAGTTCAAGAATTCAAAATTTTCACTCACCGGAAAGTGTGCCGGAACATATTTTCCGGCACACTTTCCAGCGAGTAAAAATGTTGGCACAACTTCGGTCACCTCCACCAACTCCGGTCACTCCGGTCACCAAGTACGAAGCCCAATAGGTAAGCTCCGGCGATCGACGAGGTACTCACGATGCTCTGTTTTGATGAAGTAGGAGGGTCCAATGACATTCACTTGAAAATTTGATGAATAATTGAGGATAATTTTATCTTTTCACACTTTTTAAAAAAATTGGGCCGGTTTTCTCCATTAGACCAGGGGTAATTTCGGTATTTTGAGAATTTTAGGCATAGATTGTCCAAAATGAAAGTCATGTATGGAAAAAAGAGAAAATAAAAAGTTAGGGTATGAAAGTGTCAAAAGTGTATATTCAGGTGCACAAAGTGTCATTTTCCCTTGAAAAATTGAGCATTTTAGATATATAAAATATCAATTTTGATTCGAATTTTGAGAGAAACATTTTCGATACTATTTTATAAACACGGGTCTCAATTTCTAATACTATTTTTAAATATAGGTCTCAATTTTTAATCCAGACTCAATGGTGAGAACATTGAACAATAGATTTTTGGGCTCTTGATTTGGCGTAAATCTTTTTTGTATGGAATTAGATAACGAATCCACCTTAGGGCCGTATTCAAAAGTTTGTAATTGATTTCCAACTTAAAAGTGTCGTGTTCTATCTCAGAGGCCTTGCTAACTGAAATTCTGATTATGACAGTTAGACAAGATGTCGAGAACAATGTCGAGAACAAAGTTAAGATAATGTTCTTAACAACTTGTTAGCAAACAGATTTTGGACAAACACAATATCAAGAGTAAAGAGCAAATAGCGACACACTAGATTGTTAACCCAGTTAGGTGCAACTCACCTACGTCTGGGGGCGCTTTGCCAGTGGAAAGATTTCACTATAATGGAACAAGTCAACATACAAGTATCGGTGATTATGACACAAACCACTACTTTATGCTACTCTTCCTAGTGCAAATCTATCTCAGGGACTCCCCCTAAATCCAAGCCTCCAGCTTGATTCCACTCTACGAGTCACGCACTGCTCGAATGTTTACAGGTCGCTGTTAAGATCTTGTGTGTGAACCTTCAATCACGCATTCACATGAAACCCTCAATTATTCACACTTGATCTTCTGATTTTGGTAGTGATACACAATCTTCCTTCGGAGAACACACAACCTCTCAGCCCGCCAGTCTTGCACGTCTAAGAGTTTTGTGTATTTACCGAACAAACTACAAGGAGTCGCGCTTATGATCTCTCAGGGAATCACGCTCACGGGGTCTCCTTACACATACGCGCGCACCTGCTAAGGGTGGTGGAGCCTTTGGCTTTTATAGCAGATGCAAATAACCCTCGAATCAATTAGGGTTTCCTTAACCTAATTGATTCCGGTTTCCTTATTCCCTTACACCAATATCTTTGTAGAGTCTCTATCATGGCAGGAATACTTTAAGCATTATGACACAATAAGGACTTACCAAAAGCCTTGTACAACTGGATCTTTCCAATCGCAATACGTCTCCTATTTAGGGAAACTCTTCAATGATACGATCCACCAAATGTCACGCGAGATGTTGAGACTAAACGCTTGACATCTTTTCACGCACCAGAGTTTCCTTTCTTCTTTTCTTGCCTTGATGAAATTTTCTTTCTTTAATATCTTTCATAGCGCTAGAGTTTTCTTTCTTCTTTTCTTGCCTTGATGAAATTTCCTTTCTTTATGCTGGCGAATATATTGCCAAATTTGATTTCAGCAAAGCTTCCTTGGCAAATACGACAACTCATCTAAACTTGCCTAAATACACGCCGAAAGATGTCTTACCAGAAGTTGTAACATTACGTCCGACATCTTTCGTCATTACACTAAAAAATACAGCAAACACTAAACGTAACAACAAACATAAAAAACAGCGCATGACTAAGGAGATTTAGGTTTTTAAATTAATCCCTCATTTACAAGGTCTTGAATTTTTTCTTTACATAATCTTTCAATATCAACATTCATTTGAATTGGACGAGCCTTTGTAGAAATTAGTTTATCATTGAAATCAGGTTCATAAGTAAGATTTACCATGTGTTGTTTCCTGTCCCAAAAAGCATTTGGTAGATCAAAGCAAACTTGTTTTCAAAAAGATTTTGGTACTCAGTGATTTTTTGTTTGCATGAGCTAGGTTGTAAATACTATTCAATCTTTTAATAGTTCTTCATTTTTAAACACGGGTCTCAGTTTCTGATACTATTTTTTATAATTTCAAAATTCAAGTTTTAGTTCACAATTCATGCCCAATTTAGTCTAATTGGACCTATAAATCGAGTCCAATTTGAAGTTTTAAAATCAATCAGTTTTCAACAGTTATAACTGTAAAACCGAATCTCTGAAATTGGACCAAATCAGATCGCACCCATTCACGTACTTATAGGTTTCCTTTATCAAATTAAAAATTTGTAGTGATGGATTCAGTCAGGTTCCAAATGCCCCTATATGGAGGTGTTGGATTAATCTGTTTGTGTTTCTTCACGTGTACTTGCAATAGCATTCAAGTAATTCCCCTTGATTTCACATGTTTCGTTTATTAATAATAATAATTTCATGTTACTACAATAAATTTGTTTCATGTATCACGTACATTGAGCTTTCAAATGCATCATATATTGCATTGAACTTTAATTTTGTTCATACATTTGAAAATGACAAAATTGTCCTTTGATTTCAAAATAAAAATCACTTTTTTCTTGGGAGTGCCTCCTAGTTTTCTCGGGTGAGGTCCTTGTCTCCTTCTCCGGACTCTCATCCAGTGAAGAAGTATAATAGCTAACATTCATGAAGCTAATATCCATAGAATAGTTAACAAACTTGAACTCATATACAAGACTTTGGTACTAACAATAAATACACAAACTAATTGTATACTCAAACTTAAAATCACTACACGAATATGAAAACTCACCTTTCCATTACCTCAATCATACATTAAAGCAAATAAAAAAATCTATAAATTGAGCATCAATTTCACAAAATAAAACCATAGAAACAAACTGTAGAATATAAATCAATAAGCACACTGACAATAAAGTATTTATTCCAAAGAACAAAGTTTCAAATAAACATGCTTCAAATATCATAAAAAAATATCATGTAACAAGAAAAATCAAATTTTATATGAAATAATAAAGAACACAAGTTGGATCACTCAAGTATAGATGGGAAGTAATTGTTCAAATGTTGTGTTAAGAGTACATGATTAAATCTTGGATCAATTCTAAGAAACTCAATTGCAAACAACGAATTTGAGATCCATTCAAGCTTATTGAGGAATTAAAATAAAAATCGAGTGAATGTTGGAAACCATGTAAATTGAATGAGATACTAGGATGTAAGGATGTATTTTATCATTCAAAACATTGAATTTAGATGATTTTTCATTCAATGGATACATCTTTTCATTTCAATCATTCAATGTTTTTGGCTATACAATGGAGCACATTTTGGTTGAAGGGTCGTAACCTTTCTAAAAGAGACATGTTACGAACATATGTGTATGTTCGAAACGGTGTCAACTCTCATATTTAAAGGATTAAAGTTGGGTAAAACACAATCATCTTCTTCTCAACATCTTCTCCTCCATAAATACATATCAATTGTTAGTTCGTTAGTCTCCGCTATTCGCAGCACTCGATAGTGGTGAGTCCGTTTTATCTTGGGAGGCAATTGCTCGATAATCCTTCAAGTGCCAAAGAGGGAGCAATATTATCTTAAAGAAACAACGATTAGTTGGACTCGAACGTTCTTTCACGCAATCTACAACCTCGGTCTTTTAGACGTGTTCGGTACAATTCTTATATTTCACTTATTATATTTACAATAATATTATTTGTCACTTACATTCATAACTAGTGGCTTACAAGCTTAAGACAATATTTTTGTCTAACTTTCTGTTCCATTCAAAACATTATATATAAACTTTTTAATAAAACTCGTTTATGCAAGAAAATAAAAGCCTTAAGAAGCGATAGAGGTGGAGAATATGAACATCATTTCAAAGATTTTTGTGCAGTGAATGGTATAATACACCAATCTACGGCACCATATTCCCTCAATCTAACGGTATTGCATAACGCAAAAACCGAACTCTTAAGAAAATGATGAATGTCCTTTTTTCTTGGAAAAAAGTAGTTTTGCGAAATGACACTCACGTATTGAACATTCGCAAGAGAACTGTATCCGGCAACCTCTTAAGCTTACAAGGTGTTATGATGGTGTAAGGCTGGAATGAGTTTTGACTAAGTGAGAGATGCATGTGGCAGAATGGATAAATCATTTCATGCAAGTGATAAGTGATGAATAAAATAAAAGAGACGCTTCTTATATTTATTTTAACAAGTCATTTATGGATGACATGTAAACTTGGACAAGTTAACTACGTAGCGCTGCGTAGGTTAACAAATGTAGATACCCTAAACTCTAAATGTAAATTTATGATTAGTCAAAACCAACAAGATCTTCTTTCCTTACGTCGCAAAGAAAAACATCTGATTTAATCTATGATTGGTTGTCACGATACATGTGTGGGGAAACTGTATGTCAGTTAGTCACTTCTTAAATAAAGTAAGCCCACAAGAAACCAGACAAGATACCGTAGGAATTATGAAAAGGAAATGAATCTTCCAATAATTGCCTAAGAATGTGGGGGTACCTTGCCAAGGTAAGCAACCCTTTACAAGGTGTAATGAAATAGATCTAAAACGTTGGACTGTATTTTTATTGCATATTCTTTGCATAGTAGTATCATTTCTTGGTGTATGAATCAAACGGATTCTGAAGACACAATAATGGAGTTAAGAAATGCTTAATTCTTTGAACATGTGTGTCCATGAAAAATGGAATTCGTAAGAGTATTGAGGTATCTACGAGAAATCCGTAACTATAGCATGTACTATGCAAGAGAACCTGCCGTGCTAGAGGTATACTCTTATGCTTGTCGGATATCTAATGAAATGAATTCCAAAAGCAAGAGGAGAAATGTCTTAACCCTAACAAGATGAGTTGTGTCAAGGAAATCCTCACGACAAACGATTATAACCAGATTAACATGTAATTTGAGTTTGAAACTTTGGATAAACCTGTGAAAGAAGCCAAAGGGCTTACGTAACGTCCTAAAGGATATTCCTGAATGGCGAAAGTCTGCGCCTAAAATATGTGTGCATTGTGATCACCAAACAACTATTTGTAGTGTACAAAGTCTTATGTATAATAGTAAGTGATGCAGCGTGCGTGGCTAGGAAGAACTCTTTATAGAAATTCGTTGATTCTTGCGAATACCAAAGGTGATAGATTTGAGGAAATTCTCGATTTTTTTATTAAACTTCAAAACTAAATAATAAGAAACGTATAACAGTGCTTAAATAGCCAAAACTTAGCCAAACCCTAATTGTAGAAAAGGAAATCCTAAACTTATTGGAAAAGGAAACAACTTATTAAAATTGCAAAAACTACGATTTTGACCCTCTAGATAATCTCCGATGGCCGAAATTTGTCGTACCACATGGCAAAGCCATGGATTCGACTCAGACCGTCGTTTCTGCCCGAAAAACACTAGTCTTTGTCCAAATCTGACACTTTCGCGATAACTCTAGGTGTTCTAGCTTCTGCATACCGACTTCTACGACCGCACCACATCATTCTCTCCTGGATGGAGAACATTCGACCTCGAATCTGGACCCTGGAACATTGTCCTCAGAAGAAGAATAAAATCGGGATCCCATATCTTTGTAGCACTTCCTACCGAATTTTCAATTGTATCAAGTACTCCCACCTTACTCGCAAGCTGGATCGTAAATGTGCAGCACTTCATCTCGGGTTCCATGTTAAATTTATGGACTTTCCTTATCAAAGTACACGTCCCTTGATCGATTACCTAACCTTGGAATTCGAGCCTTTTATCGTTGATCCAAGATGCTGGTATCAGGTTCTCGTTGCTGATTAAGGAAACAATATACGTGTAAGGCTCCCAATAATTTTCGGCTACTCTTGCAAGACTTTCACCAAGCACCTTGGTTGCTACACCACTTAACAAGTCAAAATTCTCAGTCATGCCTTCATCGTACAAGCTCTCGATGCCCTCCAAAAACTGTTCGCAACCATTGCTGTATGAATCAGCTAAGAACAAGTATTTGACGCAACATAAAGTTTCATCCATTGCTAACAGAGCATCTCTTCCTTGAATGTTATGCTCATGTTGACTCAATTGTGCTGCTACAATTTCAGCTTCTGCATCTGGTTCAGCATAATCATCATAAACCGGGGGTGATAGCCAATCTATGAACTCCTCTGGTTTAAGACTGCCATCGAATTGTGGAATTTCCACCTTGAAACCATGTTCCAACCAATGGTTAGGGAATTCGGGTGAGCGATTCCGATAACCGACGAAAGGACGCAATTCATCCATTCGTCGTGTCAATAATTCAACTCACCGCCTCAGATCGTCGTTCTCACGGCAAAATTCAGCGTGTTCACGTCGTAACTCAGCATGATCATCATCAGCACCATGGGGAGCGGCTCGCTGTTGTCTACAGGGCGGCATAACTCAGGATCGACT
Organism: Geranium rotundifolium; assembly: GCA_963920655.1. NCBI lineage: Eukaryota > Viridiplantae > Streptophyta > Magnoliopsida > Geraniales > Geraniaceae > Geranium > Geranium rotundifolium. Next base: position 35,853,609 of record OY987311.1, on the reverse strand, counting down.
AGCCTCTGATACCAACTGATGTAACGTGCGTGGTTAGGAAAAACTCTTTATCAAAATTCGTTGATTTTTGCGAATACCGAAGGTGATAGATTTGAGGGAAACCTCGATTTTTTTTATTAAACTTCAAAACTAAATAACAATAAACGTATAAGAGTGCTTACATAGCCAAAACCTAGCAAAACCCTAATTGTAGAAAAGGAAATCCTAAACTTATTGGAAAATGAAACAAATTATTAAATTGCAAAAACTGCCTGAAACTTAAGAAACAGCGATTTTGACCCTCTAGATATTCTCCGATGGCCGAAATTTTGACTTAAGACTCAGACCGTCGTTTCTGCCCGGAAAACACTAGTGTTTTTCCAAATCTGGCATTTTCGCGATAACTATATGTGTTCTAGCTTCTGCATACCGACTTCTACGACCGCACCACATCAGTAAGTCGAGACATATGCGTTGTAGACACAACACCATACGACAACTACTCTCAAATGGGATTATCACATTGAATTATGTCAGGTTCAAGGATAATATTTCGGATCTATTAACCAAATGTTTACCTAGAGAGCAAGTTGAAATCTTATCGAATGGAATGGGCTTAAGGCCGTAAACCCGGTGTAGTATCGTGTGCTATCTATTGCCAAAACTACACTAACAGCTTACAGCTCAAAGACAATCAAGTCTACTGATTCGCTAGTAGGTTCAATAGGTTGATACTAGGAAAGTTCAAGGCCACGAGCTACTTAACCCGGTGTAATAACCTTCTCATCTTGTATTTAAATAAGCGAGCCACGTATAAACATATTTATTTGGTTGATTGACTGCTAATATCCATTCAATTGGGGATTGTTGGAAACCATGTAAATTGAATGAGATACTAGGATGTAAAGATGTATTTTATCATTTCAAACATTGAATTCAGATGATTTTTCATTCAATGGATACATCTTTTCATTTCAACCATTCAATGTCTTTGGCTATGCAGTGGAGCACCTTTTGGTTGAAGGGTCGCAACCTTTCCAAAAGAGACATGTTACGAACAAATGTGTCAGTTCGAAACAATGTCAACTCTCCTATTTAAATAATTGAAGTTGGGTAGGAAACAATCATCTTCTTCTCAACATATTTTCCTCCATAAATACATATCAATTGTTAGACGTGTTCGGTACAATTCTTATATTTCACTTATTATATTTACAATAATACTATTTGTCATTTACATTCATAACTAGTAGCTTACATCGTACAGGGAAGAGAAGAAACCCTATAAATCTTTGAGATGCTAAACAACTTTTGACCCTAACATGCCTCTGGTTTTATCTGACCCGCTCGACAAGTGCACTGGTTGTCCCAAGTAATAATCGAGACTATTTCGTATCGGAAATTATCGATACCACAGGGAGAGCGCTTGTCTATTAGGTATGAACACTAGGAGTTTAAGACCACTATTCGGGTCTGGTCGGTTTTCAAATGGTGGTGGTAAATAAAACCGAACACAAGCAATCAATTATCGAAGTCGTCACAAATCAACAAAAAAAGCTCACAAAAATTGTAATTAAGAACACAAATAAACCAAAATTATTTAAAGCGATCGGGGGAATGGGAATCCGGGGGATTGATTAATTAATAAATATTTAGAGTGGATCATTTATTACGGGAAAGATTTTAAGAATGAGATTAAGTATTGAGCTTTCCATACCTACTCCAAAACTTCCAGGAGTTGTACCCGACAAGCAAGGATCGAATTAGCCGAATTAATATTAGTCAGGTCATTTACTAACATTATCATGATTAGTTTCATCGTAAAGGTCATGTAGAAATCTCCATCCTTTGGGTTGTTACCCTGCAAATGTAAACCATAGGGGTAAACTTTCTTCATGGTCATCCGAACCTAAACGCTAAAGTCAACATAAGTCGATTGTTATCGTGTCTCTTTCTAGATTTAATCTAAGCTCAAACCTACATGGGAGAGCTAACATCAAGTTCACGTTTAGAGGTTTAATCAGTTTTGCTAACCTATCAATTAAGTTCTGAATCTGTTAATTTATCAAATTGCAATCCCCATTCATCCCTTACCCCCAACCTAGAAAGTTAGTTACTCATGAGATCAATAACAAAAATCAGCATTTTAAGGTTACAAATCAACATCTCAATCATGCAAATAAAAATAACAATCAATCTCATAAAAATAAATTCCTCGATTTTCGATCTCCAATCCAGTAATACAATCATAAAATTCTCAATACCAATATGAAAATAAACGATTTCATTTGCTCGTATGTTGTCTCCTCTTGATCACAAACGCTTCCCCTTTGGTTCCTCCTCTTCTCTCTACTCTAAAACCACTATAAGTATATGAATAGATCTGATCGTGGTTGATGATTTTCGAAGTCTAGGGATGGGTATTTATAGGAGGGGTGAAAATGATTGAAAAATTAAAAATCTCATGATTTTAGGAGTTGTTTTTGACTAGTCTGTCGGTGGGATTCAGTAGTTTTCTTTTTCTACGCATTTTCTCGTCGAGGTGCCCATGGGTACCATTTTTCTAGGAAGTCAAACACACACTAATTCAGAAAGAACTTACTGGTGGTTGATGTCACACGTGGCTGGAAAGATATACTGGTTTCGCTTCGCGGCTCAAAATCCGAAGAAAGTTTAAAATGGCTTTGGTACCTGGTATAAACCCTTAATACAAACAAACTAATCAATCATTTAGAATATATGATGCAAAATCAAAACGTTCATACTTATAAGCAATAAAGACCTGTCAATTTGATGGCACGGCTAAATTTTGAGTAAAAAATCTTAACTTAATATAAAAGTTATAACCCAACACTATGAAAACACTAAATCATCTCCAACCTTTAACTAAAAGGGGATAAAAAATCACTCCCCGCAAAATTTCATTTAAATCAAATTCAACAAAAGCCACAAAATAGCAAAACCCTAATAAATAAGCGAATCGCACAAAAACAACAAAGAGAAATGTAAAGAACCATACTTGCAAAGATAATACAACTGAAATTTAATATGCTGAAAATTAAAATTAATTTTTCCCAATTTAAGATCAATGATTTTTCTCTTCTCTGACCGCCGGACTACTTTGACTCTCCTTTTTGCCTTCGTTTTATCAAGATGCAGATCGGTAATATTTGATCAAAAAAGAGGAAAACCGACAAACTCGAGTTGAACAAAAATTAATTTGAATTAAAGAAAATCCTGAGCATTTTCATTATACGGGGACAAAATTACACATTTTGAAAAACATAATAAGTTGAAAGTTACTTTTTGCAATTTAACCTTACCCATAACCTTACAAGTTAAGGAAGAACACTAAAGTTCTTAAATCGCACAAAACTTACGCATACAGAGGAAATTTGTTTTCTGTCCATAGCTTTTGAGTATATCTCTCGTGTGTGCAAGCACTCAAATGCCCACCATGAGTGCTATTAAGCAACCTGACAACAAGTCTGCAAGTGCAAAAATAAACGTACTTGGAGTTTTTACTCATTACATCAAGGAAACAAAATAAGGAACACAAAATAATTTAAATCCTCTAAAAATGCACTCATCAACTAATTCTTCTGGACATTTTAAAAAATTAGAACGAAAGTACATGGTGGTAAGTGGACAATTAACTCCACTAATCCGCAAGACAGTTATTTCTGAAAGGACAGTACAAAAAATGAAAAAAGGATGAGTGTCTGGAATTTCTTAAGACATTCAATTTACTAATCAAAGCCTCAATGACATGCTATGGATATTGAGTTACAGATTAATCAATTCTCTAAAGTCATACATTGAAGAACACAAATTGTTCCAAAACCTCCCTATCCTTCACTCTAATTATTTAAATTTGAAAAATGCTAATGCATGAATGCTACATTTCACAAAACATGAATCAATTCTCCAACTCAGACATTGAAGAACACAAAATGTTCCAAAAACACCTTCATTCTTCACATCCTAATTATTTCAAGGGAAATGTACACTTTTGTGCACCTAAATACACACTTTTGACACTTTCATACCATACATTTTCTACCTTTTATCAGTACCCTGAATTTCATTTTGGAACAATAATTTCAAAATACCCATGAATTGAACCAAAATTCAGGGTACTTCCGGACCATTTTCATAAAATACCCATGAATTAAACCAAAATTTAGGGGCATTTTTGGTAAATAAATGGCTAGTTGTCCCAAAATAAAATTCAGGGTGCTGAAAAAAGAAAATAAAAGGTAGGGTATGAAAGTGTCAAAAGTGTACATTTAGGTGCACAAAGTGTCATTTTACCTTATTTCAATAATTTCTCGAGAAAACCAAATAGAGCTCAAACACATATTTAATCTACACAGAACTTAGTAACCCACGAATCAAAAACTCTATTTGGTTCCTATAGTTCAACATCCCATAAACTCTAATTCTAAATAACCAATTGCCAAATCAACCAACCCAATTCAATGTCCCCCAACTCCCCCTCACTTTCTCGACAACAAAAGACCCATAAATTCATTACGGGTAACCAAATACCCATAAATCCATTACGCGATAAACAAGAAATCCATGATTGAAAATCGAATGGGTTTTGAGAACTGACCTCATTGCTTCACGGGACGAGCGAGAAGGGTTGCGAAAAAGATCTCAAGAGACAAGGCGACGATTCCTACATTTTCTCCCACCTCTCTTCCGCTTGCAGCTTCGGTCGGAGAAGAGAAGGACGTCGTCGGACGAGTATTCGAGGTCGTCGGATACGACCGGAAAATAGGTTATCTCCCTCAAAACTAGTTTGAGCTTTGCCATTTTTGAAAGCGAGTCGGCCATGGGAATTGCAGATTGTCAATCTGTCACGCTGGCGTAGACCTCTCCGCTGCCGAAATTGCAATCTACAGAACCGAAACGATCTCGATTCAGAGAACCCAACCGGAGAATATTCGGTCGTTAAAGGTGAATCTGAAGTCGGCGTCGGAGGAGAGATCGGCCCGACAACAAAATTGGAGTCCATGGTCTTCCAAAAATCGAAGAGATCGACGTTCTTCGACCCTGAGTTCTTGACGACCTGCCATCAATCACTTTCGTATATCGGAACCGCAAACTCGAAGCGAGGGATCGGAGGACCAAAGGATTAAGACCGAATAAGAGATAAAAAAAACTTCTCTTGTTGCCGCAACCGATGATCCATTTATACAGTGAAATCAGATGATTGAAAGTGTGCCATTTGAGAAAAAAATTGAAAAGGTGTAAGCGGTTCCAACATTTTCACAACTATAAAATATGGATAATATGCGTCACAAATAAAAACGACAACCATTAATTCACATTCATTGCATATAGTACACATTTTAAACGGAGCAATTAAAATAAAAATAATCGTTGCACCACACTGCAGAATCACACCAGGGAATGATAAGCAGTAGTGTAATGATTAATATTTGCCTACTTTTCTATTTTTTTTATATATATTATTGATTAGATTCACCCAGGCTTCTGATGTGGCTTAGGGCAACTCCATCTATTTTTAAGAAATAAAAATTAGAACTGATCTAATTCAATGCTAATTGGTTTGAATACATGAATCTAATAGTAGTTTTCATTAATTAAAAAATTGAATTTGTTGAAAAAATTAAAATTATTGGAGAGTAAAATTGAATTTATTTAAAATTAAAATTATTGTTTCCTTTATTTATATAAAATTAGAGACTTTTTTGTTTTCTTTATTTACCTACAATATAGGATTTTTAAATAATATAATTTTAGTTTAAAAATCAAGAATTTTAAATAAACACCTGACATCATATATTTTTTGATCGAAACAAAAAACCAACAGAAAAAAATAGATTGAACAAATATAATTATAAATCAAAAGAATATTATGTAATGATATGTTTAATATGTTATGAGTATATAATATTTAGAAAAGTTTAATAGTATTATAATTACAAAAATAAAATATGGTAAATTATTTTATTATTAAAATAATGAAAAATAGTGTTTGATGTGACAAATGAGAAACAATTTTGGAGACTAGGTTGAAAATGAATGGGGATGGAGACTTACTTTTGTTAATGATTGAGTAATAAATAATGAGGATATCCAAATAGGGTTGGAGATTGGCGGATCCAAGGGGGGTCGGGGGCACACATCCCCTTGGCTTGGGAATTCAAAAAAAATCATATAATTTTTTTTTCAAAAATTAGATATGCCCCCATAAATTTTGACATGTATATAAAAACTGTGCAACTTAACAATAAAATTTATTTGGGTTAGTGGTCAGTGTGTAATATTTTATCCATGAAATCGTAGGTTCAAACCTTTAATAGTTGTGTACTTTTTAACGATCTTTAAGCTTAAATTTACTTTAATAGTCGTGGACTTTTAAAATTGAGCATCTTTCATTCCCTCTTTACATTTTGGTAGGTAAATTGTTTTTTTTTCATTTTTTATTAAACCTTTTGTTTTCTATTATATATTTTTAATTAATTTTTTTGTTAATTATTGAAAACTTGTGAATTTTTCAAGTAAATTTATGCAGAGATTAAATTCAAGAGTAGGTCGTTTGATAAACAAAACAAACTCGAGTCAAAACTAATAGAGTTTGTAAGGCTAGCGAACTGAGTCACTTTGTACTTATATATACATTTAATTTAAATTCAAACTCAACTAAAAAATAAATGATCAAGCGCAAATTAATTTTTATTATATGCATTTAGTAATTATTTTATTAATAAAATTATTATTTTAATTAATCATGTTACTAATTAATTAAAGTCTTAGTATAAAATTTTGCCCCTTAAAATTTTTTTTGGATCCGTCACTGGTCAGAGAAGCTCTTAGCGAGATTAGTGAAACTTTGTTGCCTTAGAATTATCGGTTGGTGAAGTTTTAAAAAAAAATTCATTATAAAAATGATATAATTAAATATTAACAATAGTTTTACAAAAAAAAATAACAATGGTTGCTTATTGAATACGAAATAAAATAACAACATGTTGTTTATAAAAATGTGTATTTTCAAAAACAATTAATAGAGTGTGTGGGACGTTGGATGGTGAGAAGTAGGGTTGCTCATCGGGTCGGGTCTACCTAACCCGACTGGTTTTGGACCTGACTCAGCCTCTATCGGGTGCATGAAATTAGACCCAAGACTCAACTCAACTTGGTCTCGGGGTGAGTGGTTGAGTCAACTCGGGCCTCGGGTGAGTCGGGTGAAAACCAACACACTCGATGGGCCTTAAAATCCCAATAAGTTAGCCAAGAGTAACTGAAGCCCGAAATCGTAACCATAACCCCCAAATTAACCCTAACCCTAAATCCCCAAATTAACCCTCAATTTTTAACCCTAACCATAAATCTCCAAATTTGTAACCCCAATTTGAAACCCTAACCCTAAATTCTCAAATTTACCCCCAAATTGAAAATAATAAACCCCCAAATTAGAACCGAAAGTCTGAAATCAGCCCATAAATTTTTTACTGAAAATTAAACTCAACTTTTGCCACCTTAAATCCCCAAAATGGTAACTCTAACCCCCAATTCGAAACACAACAGCAACCTAAATTCGAACTGAAATCAACCCCCAAAATTTTGTAACCTTAAATCCCGAAAATCATTCCCCAAAACCCCAAAATTAACACCCAATTTGAAACACAAAAACCGCAAATTAAAAGGAAATTTACACCCAAAATTATGAACCCTAAATCCCCAAAATTTGTAACCCAATATCCTAAATTCTCGAACCCCAAATTTTCAATATATAAATGGAAGATGAGAGAAGAAACAAGAAACCCTAACATAGACAAGAACCTTTCTTACCGTTGTCGAATTTCCAGACATCAGCGGTGATGAGCGAACCAATCTCTTATCTCCACGAGTCTCCACCAGAGAATTGATCCGTTGGAGATTCCTCTCTTTACCATCGATGGTTTGTGGTGGAGGAAATGCTTCTTCAACAGATCGATTCGCAACGGTCGATAACTATGAAATCGATTTGTTGTGACTTGTGTGTGTGTGTGTGTGTGAGAGAGAGAGAGAGAGAGAGAGAGAGAGAGTAGACGGAGAAAATAGAAGAGAAGAAACAAGGACGACGTCGACTGGGAAGGAAGGGGTTCATGGACGAGACGAGACCAGAAAAGAGGCGAGAGTTTCAAAGGAGGAAGAGATATGTCGAAATTAAGAGAGAAAGGAGAGTCGATTGAGTGGAGGCTCGAGTCTCGAATGATCGACTCAGTATGTGGAGGAGGGGTTGTTGACACGTCAAGAGAAGATCAATGGCCGAGGACAGCTCGATTGACAAAGATCAACGGTGGGAGAGAGGCCACGTTGTCGGTTTGGGTGAGAGAGTTATAAACTCTTTCCGAATCCCACATCGAAAACACACGAACTATTTCTATTGTTTATAAGCAACTGTGTTGTATTGATGGCCACAAATGGTAGTGGGCCGAGCTGAGCTTCTGGTGGGTTGAGAGTGCGAGGTTGTGAGATAAATTAGCTGGCCCAATGTTTGTAGGGAGGAGGGGGGGGGGGGGGGGGTCGGGTGAGTCGGTGGTTTTGAATATCACACCCAAGACTCGACTCGACTTGAAGTCTGGTTGAGTCAATCCTATTTGATTACCTCTCAGTTTTATATTTTAAGAAATAAATTAATGTATGAGATTCGAACATGTAACTTTGAAACTAATATGACTATTTTTTACCACTAATTTAAATGACGTTTCTAATTATTTTAGATAAAATATGAATATCACACCCAAGACTCGACTCGACTTGAAGTCTGGTTGAGTCAATCCTATTTGATTACCTCTCAGTTTTATATTTTAAGAAATAAATTAATGTATGAGATTCGAACATGTAATTTTGAAACTAATATGACTATTTTTTACCACTAATTTAAATGACGTTTCTAATTATTTTAGATAAAATATGTATGTATTTTATATTTCATATGTATCATCGTCCATAGCGCCGTACCCCACCGAATAGTCATATAGTAAGCAAATAATCCATCCAGTTGTGTGTGATGGCACAGTTCACTATTTGTTTGCTCAACTCAAGTTGTGAATAAATTAAGTGTATTGAATTAGACAATCTGAGGAAGCGATATGAATAAAACATATACCGCCATAGAAATGCAGAAATCAACGCTCCAGCGGGTCAACCACCTACCTCTCCCTCACACTGTTTCTTTTCGCAATATTATATAATTAGTGTGTGTACTGTGTTGCTGAAATGGATCTGAGACAGATCGTCCAGGTTCACTTCACATATGAGACCATGGGTCCCACCCCCCAAAGCGTTTCTTTCCCCGGCAGCTTTCAAACAACGCTTTCACATCCTCCTCCTCCTCCTCTTGCCTCTTTGGAGAACCAAATCCATACATTCTAGACTGGGTTTGCATCGGAAGTTACTTCTCTATCTATCCCTGATCACTTTGCTTTTTGGGTATTTTTCTATTGGGTCGGAGACAGATTGAGAATTGGGGATATTGAAAGTTGAAGGAGGTTTTGACAAGGGCTGGTCGAGGTTTGGCTTTTCTTTCTCGAGCTTTCTTGCTCTTTCCTGGTTTCATCATCGTCTTTTCTTCAAACCCTTCGTCCTTATGTTTGTCCTTGTTGTTTACACATAGGCGTGTTGTTTTTCTTTTGTACATGGTATGAGAAAAAAGAGATTATGCTGTTTTAGGTCCTTAATAAGGATTCAAACTTGAGAAGAATTTAGCTATCTGTTTTTTGAATTTCTAGTACACAATCGGTATCTGGTAGCAGAGAGATATTGGGTTGAGAATTAAAAAATTTCAGATGGGCAAAGGAAAATTTGATGTTTTTGAAGTTGGGTATTGCAGATCTTGACATCCAGGCTAATGGGTTTGCCATTCTTTTTTGATGAAGATTGGGGTTAGGGCTTTTGGATCATAGAGTTTTAGGGTAGAAAAAGATCAAGTTTTGAATATTTTTTTTGATCAGTTTTAGTTTGGGAAAAGAGGGAGAGAGTTTTGTTTGAGTTGGTGAAATACAATAACTGAGTTAAGGAGGTTGGAGCAATGTTAAGAGAGTTTGCTTTCGTATTGTTGATTTCTTCTCTCTTTATTGCTGCTTCCGGCTCTGATAATGATTTCCTGCATTGTAATTGTGACGATGAGGGTTTTTGGAGCATTCAAAGCATTTTAGAGTGTCAAAAAGTCAGTGATTTCCTGATTGCAGTGGCATACTTTTCAATCCCTATTGAAATCCTTTACTTTATCAGTTGCTCTAACGTTCCGTTCAAATGGGTCCTTGTTCAATTCCTTGCTTTCATTGTCCTCTGTGGGATGACCCACCTGCTCAATGGATGGACTTATTATGGTCCTCATTCGTTCCAGTTGATGCTTTATCTCACCATTTTCAAATTCCTCACAGCCCTTGTCTCGTGCGCAACTGCTATAACCCTTCTAACTCTTATCCCTCTACTTCTCAAAGTGAAAGTCAGAGAAATTTTTCTGAAGCAGAATGTGTTGGAATTAGACCAAGAAGTTGGGATGATGAAGAAACAGAAGGAAACTAGCTGGCACGTCCGTATGCTGACCCGTCAAATTAGGAAGTCCCTGGATAAGCACACTATACTCTACACCACTCTAGTTGAGCTTTCAAAGACTCTGGACTTGCAAAACTGTGCTGTTTGGATGCCAAATCAGAGTAGGACAGAGATGCACCTGACTCATGAGTTGAAAGTAAATGCTTCCCAAAACTACCGTCGTTCTGTTCCAATGAACGACCCAGATATCCTACAGATAAAAGAGAGTGAGGGTGTGATGATTTTGAGCCCAGATTCAGAACTTGGGGCAGCAAGTAGTGGTGGGTCTGGCGGGTCGCGTGCTGTAGCAGCAATCCGTATGCCAATGTTACAAGTTTCAAACTTTAAAGGGGGGACTCCGGAGATGGTTGACACTTGTTATGCCATACTTGTTTTGGCTCTTCCTAGTCAGAATTTTAGGTCTTGGAGCGATCAGGAGATGGAGATAGTAGAAGTGGTTGCTGACCAGGTGGCAGTGGCTCTTTCCCATGCTGCAGTTCTTGAAGAGTCTCAGTTAATGAGAGACAAACTAGCAGAGAAAAACCGGGAGCTGCAACAGGCAAAGGAGAAAGCCATGATGGCCAGCCAGGCTAGGAACTCATTTCAGAAGGTAATGAGTCATGGGATGAGGAGGCCAATGCACTCTGTTTTGGGTCTGCTATCAATGATTCAAGATTCTGTGAGTGCTGAACAGAGGGTTATAGTCGACACAATGGTCAAAACAGGCAATGTGCTTTCAACTTTGATAAATGACGTGATGGAAATTTCAGCAAAAGATGACGGCAGGTTCCCTTTAGAGATGAAGCCTTTTAATCTGCATTCCATGATAAAGGAAGCATCTTGTCTTGCCAAGTGTTTGTGTGTTTACAAAGGCTTCACTTATATAGTTGAAGTTCAAAGTGCTTTGCCTGCTGTGGTGATGGGTGATGAAAAAAGGACTTTCCAAGTGATTTTACACATGGTTGGATATCTATTGAATCTCTATAGCGGAGGGGGCTCTTTATACTTCCGTGTTTTCATGGAGAGTGGAAGTGAGGGCAAGAACGAAAAAACATGGGGACTGTGGAAACCAGACATTTCAGATGAATATGTGCGTCTAAAGTTCGAAGTTGAGATTACTGATGGAAATTTTTTGTCAAATAGCTCGCCCATGGCTACACCACTTTTTGGAAAACGACACAGTAGCAATGACATCAAAGAGGGATTGAGCTTCAGTGTGTGCAAAAAGCTAGTGCGGGTATGTAAACTTTTTTCTCTGCTCGTAATTTTATTATTTATGCTTAATTTAATTGTTGGCTTTTTATACCGGCGCATTTGCAATTTCCTCTGGGAATGTCTCATTGAAACATCATACAGGAAAAGACACCAATTTTGTGATTTACTTGCATTCTACTGGCTTGATTTAGTTATATAAGCACAGAAAACTTTGAGAAATAATTTTGTTGTGTTCCTCTTTTAACTAAAATATTTAAGTTTCAAATTTAAATGCTTTTAAATACATCTGTAAACATCCTATTTGTAGGTTTTCCAAATTTCTTTAAAAGTCTATATATGCATGAATCCGGCTTCAATAATACATGTTTGAAGCAGCTGAGGAATCTTTGTTGCATGGTTATTTTTTAAGTGTCAATGTTTCTTGTCTTGTTTTTATCCTGAGGACCCGACTTATATATCTTGTGTCAGATTTTATGGTTAAAACGTAAAACATAGATGGATCGCCATCAGTGTAGAGAAATATGCATTTTATCATTTATAGATTCCTTTTTCTACTCGTTATTGAATCTAATTTTAATATAATTAGAAACTATAATATCAAATAATGAAGGAGGTGTAGTATCTATTCAAAAAAGTAGAAGGGGGTTTCAAAGTATCATGTGCTATACATATGTGGCACGTGCCATGTCCAAACCATGCCTCTTATCATAGGCATATATCTCTTGTTGACTAATATGTCCCACAGTAATGTTTATTTTGCCAACTGTCTTTGGGATTCATATGCAGATGATGCAAGGTAATATCTGGATATCCCCAAGCGCCGGAGGATTAGCACAAAGCATGACACTTGTCCAGAAGTTTCAGATTCACCATGCTTGGGGGAGAGCCCTTGTACTGCCAGTGGAGCAGCTCAATTTCAGCTCTCAGTTTAAAGGGCTTAGAGTTATGCTAGCAGATGACGATGATGTAAACAGGACGGTGACAAAGAAGCTCCTTGAAAAGCTGGGATGTCAAGTGACTGCAGCTTCATCTGGGTTCGAATGCCTGAGCGCGCTGACATCAACGGGAAGTTCCTTCAAAATTGTTGTATTAGACCTTCAGATGCCTGAAATGGACGGGTATGAGGTTGCCACAAGAATAAGGAAGTTTCGCAGCCGGAGTTGGCCGCTGATCATAGCGCTGACAGCAAGTGCGGAGGAGCACGTGTGGGAGAGATGCATACAGATAGGCATGAACGGGCTGATCCGGAAACCCGTCACCCTAAAAGGAATGGCAGATGAGCTTCAAAGGGTCCTTCCTACATAGAGAGATAATCAATTGGCTTTGCATAGATTCTTTCCAGAATTTTTGGATAAATACAGAGTTGGGAGTTATTTGACTTTAGAAATGTTAATATCTACTCCCAATTATTTGTCTTTACAAGTTAAGATAAAGGAACTGTTATGTGGCTATGGCTGTGGTTCTTATTGCTAACCATTTGAAATTTACATGATGTTAAAAACTGACATGTACAGTACATGTATTGCAATGATTAATTGTTGAGAATTCTTTCCTAAAAAAAGAAAGTAGTTGAGAACTCTACTCTATAAATGAGTATTGATTTGTAGGCATTGTATTGATTTGCTCCTTTTTTTTCGTACCTGAGCCACTACCTGCCGGGTTGGAGCCGGCATGTGAACCCGACACCTTACCTCGGTGCCACTCCCATCCCGTCTCGGGTTGCCGGGTTGGACCCGGCAGGTGCCACCTGGCACCCCCCCTTTTTTTTTTCGCTTTGCTCGACTTGGCCACGGGTTGCCAGGTTAGGCAGACCCGGCAGGTTGACCCGCAACTTACTGATTCCTTGCTCTTTTTCGCCCTTTTTCGGTCTCGAGCCTCTCTAACTTTTTCTATCTTCTCGAACCTGCACATATACAATTTTTTAGAGTATTAGAAAAACCAAAATACTCTAAATACCACACTCCTAAAATTTAAAAGTTAAAAACCATCCAAGCGGATAAAAATCGTGCTTATACCCGTTTCGGTTTACGAACCAACCTTTCCACATAAGAATAAACTTGTAAACTCATGGCATAAGTATAAAAAATGAATGAGTATTCACACTTCGATTCGAGGTATCGTATGGTTCATAATATTCGCTTGGGACACTTCGATTCTTTATTTCATGTATGTACGTACCCTTCTCTTTCAATTTTGATTCAAACACACATCTCTTCGGGACAGGCAACTCGTGGGACATTTCGTAACACCCCCGCGTTCTTGGGACATTTCGAATATGGACTTTTCTCTTTGGGGCAACTCATTGGTTTTCATTCGGGACATGCATCATATCTCATAATTGTAAGACTCCAGTCACCTCTCGAGCCTGAACACTTGATTCGATTCGAGGCATCATATTATATCTCGCTCTCACTCGTGGTTCGGGTCAGTCGGAGCTTGAACACTTTATTTGGGTCGAGTCATCTTATCGAGGCAGCTCGTAAACATAAAAGCTAAAAATAAGTTCCATATTCACAAATTTTATTGGGTGCCTCTCAATGAGCTCGTTTCTTTAACGTCTTTAGCTAGACGGGACTGAGCCTCTCGGGGCTCAATCCGAGGAGGTCTCACCTCCTCCTTGCTCACCAACCTATAAAACCAAACATTTTAATTCTCGATCAAGTCGGGAAAAAGCATGTTGCATAACATTCACATGGTTAAGTATAAAAATGTTTATGTCAAAGTTACACAACCCACGCTCAAAAGCGCTTATTAGGTCGGCTCCGTACACGCAGGTACTCATCAAGTTATTATTATTGAATTGTGCTCCTTTCAGGCATGATGTTAGAAGTAGGGCTTCTCCGGCTTCCTTGTTTTGCTTCGGTATTGCCAAAATGCAACCCATTCCCTTGAGAGCCCTTTTCGATTCTTTAAGTGAGTCTATCATCCCTTGTACCTCTGAATTAGACAAAGATTGAGTTAAAATGCATGTCAAATCGTCATCTTTGTTAATTAAGTTATAGGGTACATTAGCAACACTCCCAATATTAGGCTTAAAAGCCTTTCCACATGGAACATCATTCATAACATTATCAACATCAACATCAATTAACCCGTTTCCGTCAAAAGTCATGTTCTCATCATTAAAATCCGACCCCAAATCATAATTGGTTTCCTCCCCAATTTGGAAACAAGAACCATAACCACCTGTATCATTTTTACGATCAAACACTCAAAATGTGATTTTCTCATCCCTACATCTTATCGTTATACCCCATCTCAACATCAATAAGCAACCGAGCCGTTCTTAGAAATGGTCTACCAAGAATAATAGGCATGTTACGACCTTCCTCCATGTCCAAGATAATAAAGTCCACTGGGAAAATAAATTTTCCGACTTTAATTAAGACATCCTCCACGACCCCACAAGGTCTAATAACGGAACGTTCCGCTAATTGGGGGTGACATTTTTGGAAGGTGGTTTGGACCCTAAACCGAGTTTCTTATAAAAGGTGTATGACATCAAATTGATGCTTACTCCTAGATCACAAAGGGCCTTTGGTAGGGGTAACTTTCCAATTTGACAAGGAATTGAAAAATTACCCGGGTCTCGATGCTTTTTGGGGCAATTTACTCCTCGGCTAGGTGAATGGTCTCATTTTCCTAATTTTTCCTTTCATAGAAATCAAACTTTTCAAGAATTTACCACATATGCATGCATTTCACGAATCACATCAAGAAAAAGGAATAATAATTTCTAATTTTGCAAAAATATCCAAAATCTTTTTAATAGTGAATCATGTGGATTTTGGAAAACCATAGGAAGGGAGGTATCAGCGTCCAAGCTTTTACCTCAACTTTGGACTCCTTTACCTGTTTCGGCATCTCGGGGGGTCTCTTTATCAGGTAGGATATCTTGATGCTTTTCCTTGTTAACTTTCTCT